>OU964962.1:11905292-11940292 GCA_918808275.2 Dolichovespula sylvestris | reverse complement strand
TTCTCTTTACTTTTCTTTTCTTTTACTTCTCTTTGCTACTTGCTTCCTTGAGGGGAAGGAACACAGACGGGAATATTACGTCGATAAACGCGTATTCGTTTGACGTCGATAACGCGGAGAGAGAAGAGCTCTCTTCTTCTCTATCGTCATCCCTACCTTCGTTTGGCAATCGTCCAATATCTAACTTTTTCTTTTTCTGTTTTTTTTTTTTTTTTTTTTTTTTTTTCTTATCCTTCTTTCTTTCTTTCTTTCCCTTTCTCTCTCTCTTTCTCTCTCTCTCTCTCTCGTAAATAAAGTCCGATCGTTCGGCACTTTTCACCTAACCGGTGAACAATCGTATATTTCCCCTTTTATTGCTATCAAGTAAGAATCGAATTCAACGCTTAGCGAGTTACTCTCGGGTATAAACGAATAAATAAACGAGTAAATTGATCACGAGTAAATTACATTTAATTTTATGGTCAGGTAGGGAACTACGAGAAGGTCAGAGAACGATCGACGGCGCGTTCTTGCGTTAAAGAGTTTTCACGGATCGTAGGCGTAAGGATGCCTTGATGAAATGAAGGGACCGAAGAGAGAGAGAGAGAGAGAGAGAGAGAGAGAGAGAGAGAGAGAGAGAGAGAGAGACAGAGAATTGAGAGGGTTAACGAGATTTGCGAGATTACCGAAAGAACAATGATGGCGGGTAAACAACGAGTTAAAAGGCCGAACTGCAGGTGCTCTTTGTTCTCGTTAAGTGATTCAATTTCGTTTAAGGTTCGTTTAAGGCCGAAAAGGGGAGGGTTTTGAAGAGTCAAGGACTTTCGTGCACGTTCCTATTTCTCTCATTCTCTTACTCTCTCTCTCTCTCTCTCTCTCTCTCTCTCTCTCTCTCTCTCTCTCTCTCTCTCTCTCTTTCTTTCTTTAGGATGCACCGCCTACGTAACACGACCAACGGCGGTCGCTGCCTTTACAACCCCTTTTTCCAGGCCGCTCTTCTACGACAAAAGCACCCCCCCCCCACCCTCTCTCTCTTTCTCTTTCTCTTTCTCTCTTTCTTTCTCTACTGCTACCTCCGACGATGTGCCTTATCTAGTAGGGTGGCCGCGCTAAATCGTTGCGCGTGACCGTGCATACTAAAACGATTCGACTGGGCGGTTATGTTCTACAACGGCTGACCCTTCGTGTAATTCCTTTGACGTATGCTATGCCTCGAAATAAAACTTTCCTCTATCTTTCTCTTTCTCCGTTTCTCTCTCTATCTATCCATCTATATCTCTATCTACCTCGCTTTCTTTATCTAACTATCTATCTCTTTTCCTCACCCTCCTAACCCGTACGAATATTACCCGTTTCGCCCTATCGTACGAACCGACGAACGTTTTGATATACCCGGAAATGAAGGCAAGGTAAAATCTAGTACGGCATAGAGAGAGAGAGAGAGAGAGAGAGAGAGAGAGTTTCCAATGTCGGTTATATATATATATATATATATAGGAATGTATGTATATATATACATACGCGTACTAATGTATATATATATATACATACGCGTACGTACGTATGTATGTATGTATGTATGTATGTATGCATGTATGTATGTATGTATGTATGTATGTATGTATGTATGTATGTATGTATGTATGTATGTATGTATGTATGTATATAGACTCGATCGAACCAATTTTCTAACCCTTGCACCGACGGCCACGGGAATCTGGTAATTAAAGTCGATCGTTAATATATATATATATATATATATATATATATATATATATATATATATAAAATGTGTGTGCGTGTACGTATAAATATATACCCGTATATAAGTAAGACAAAGTAAAAAGAGAGAAAGTAATATTAACAATTATTCTTTCTCTGTCTGTCTGTCTGTCTGTCTCTCTCTTTCTCCCGTACGATAAAGAACGTCCGCGTCAAAATTAATTCGCGAAGGATTAATACGTATATGCATATGTACTACGGGGTAAACTACGAAGAGAAAACGTTATAAAGTGGCGGCGCGTGTCGTTGTCACTTGTAATTTAGCGACTAAATTCAGAGCTCGTTTCGAGGCCATCAAGAGAGAGAAAGAGAGAGAGAGAGAGAGAGAGAGAGAGAGACAGCTCGATACATAGTAACGCGCACGCTCCCGGCACGTTTAATGAATGCGATACAGCATGCAACGCGAATTTGATCGAGCGAGATGATCTCGGTTGTTCCAGGGTAGGTCAAAGAGGACGAACGCGTTAAAGAAAATTACGGTGCCGTTTTGGTAATACGAATGACCTTATTTTAGAGCGTAACGGTTCAACGCGAACAAAATTTTCATAACGTAAGCTTGTTTTACGCGTTAAAAGCGTTCGAAACGATAATCATTCGAAAAGATAACTTCCCGATGTATGTCCTGTCTTTATGAGAGGGGGGAGGAGGGCAGTAAGAAAAAAACAAAAAGATCGAAAAAGAATATAGGTCGAGAATAGATTCGGGGAGGGTTACTATCTCTGGTGACTAAGTACCATTCGTTTACTGTCTACGACGAATCGCAATGCGGTCGTTCGATGCACGAAACGGCTAGGCAGCTCAGCGGCATATCGATTCGAGAGGGGGAACGGAGAAGAGAGGGCGGAGAACTCCTCCTCCTCCTCCTCCTCCTCCTCCTCCTCCTCCTCTTCCTCTTCCTCTTCCTTCTTCTTCTTCGAGCTCCTCTCGTTGTTCTCATTCTCTCTCTCTCTCTCTCTCTCTCTCTATCTATCTCTATCTTTCTATACGCCACCGGATCGTTCATACTTTCTTCGCGCGATAACGATTTATAAAGTTTCAACGGGGCCCGTAAAAAGTCGCGAGACCTCGGCGATCGTAAAGTTATCGGTATGTTAGTACGGGTAATAAAAGGGGATGGGGTGCGGGGTGGGTATTGGGAAGGGGAAAGGGCCGTAAAAAGGGGCGATACGATAAGCCCGATAATAGTCGAACGAAGAGAGGCGAACGATAGTAAAATCGATTCGGTCGTTTGGTTTCGCATAGTTACGTAAAGTTTCTTTTGGTTTCGTTTAATTTAAGAAAACAGCCTGAGTCGGGCTCACCTTTTCCCGCAGCATATCCCGTACCCTCGTGGCTTGGCTCCTGCTACGATGTAGTTCCAGTTGCAATTCGAGACATCTCTCCTGCCAATTGAGTTCCTCTACGGCGCTCGAATACCCGTCGAAACTCTTCGAGGATCCGTAAGTTGGTCTGCCATCGAGTTTTTCCTTCTTCGAATCGGCGCAAGCCGCCGCGGCCGCTCTCTGATCGAGGAACAATCTGTTCTCGACGAAAGCTCTTCCACCCGAGGATTGCTGTTGCTGTTGTTGATGCTGCTCGACCGGTTGATGTCTCCCGGAGAACGAGAAGGCCCTGTCGAAGTGAGCCCTGGTCGCCGTGCTAGATTCAGGATCGTAGGTCGGTCTACTACCTCTTGCAATAATAACCGACGACAATTCCTTCGACATCTCGTAAGGCTTGCTCGCCGTCTGAGAGAAATCCGTTTGCGCGGCGAACGTTCTCTTATCGGCATATTCGACGTGGCCGCTCGATTCCGATGTAAAATCGTACGGGCTACACTTGCTCTTGCTCGGATCGCGCAATTCGACGTAACCGGCGGCCGTCGCTGCAGCGGCTGCAGCGGCTGCGCCAGGTCCCCTACCGGAATCGACGAAATTCTTATCCTTTTGAAACAACAAGTTCGGCACGTTAACGTAAGGCGAGTCACGCGAGTGTACGATCGTACCGCCTGTACTACTTCCGGCAACGACAACGGCTCCACCTCCTCCTCCGCTCCCACCGCCACCGCCGTTGTTATTATTGTTGTTGTTATTGTTGTTGTTGTTGAGAGGCGTCGCGCTTTGATGACGCGGCCTAGGCGGTGGCGTCGGCGCTTGACGAAAATGACGAGGCCATAAACGCGGACTGTCAGGGCCGCTCGACAATCCTCGGCCCGATTCGCCCGAGGCAACGACCACTTGGTTGGGTAGACCATGGTGGTGGTGTTGATGGTGGTGCCTTCGAATGCCCTCGGGCGTACTCGGCTGCTGTTGTTGCTGCTGTTGTTGCTGTTGCTGTTGCTGGCCGACATTGCCGGCCGTCGTCGTCGTCGTCGTCGTCGTCGTCGTCGTCGTCGTTGTCGTCGTCGTCGTCGTCGTCGTCGTTGTCAACGTCGTCGTCAACGTCGACGACAAGGACGACGACGACGACGCCTCGTGTGCACGAGCTCCGAGTCTTGGGCTGCACGGCGCGGACGAGCTCGAACCAAAGTCCGTCGCTAGCCTCGCGATCGGATCTAGGATCTGTGATAGACGACGTGCAGGCGAACCCCGTATCTCGTCCATCCTCTCTCTCTCTCTCTCTCTTATCGTTTGTAACTTATGTTTTTTCTCCTCTAGATCCCTGGTTTATATTTTTATATAATCTTATCGAAGGATAACGTAGAACGGGGAAGCTCGCGAAGACAACGACGACGACGACGACGACCAACGACACCACCAACACCCACCAACAACAACAACAACAACAACAACACCACCACCACCACCAACACTACCACCACCACCACCACCACCACCTTGATCACGATTTTCCTTGAACGGCTCGCGCGTTCCTCCCTCGTCGATCATCCTCGCGCGTTCCTTGCGTTCACGGCATCCTCGGCAGGCTCGTTACTCGTCGTTAATACCTGCGAACAACCGAACACAGACGTTAACGTTTATCACTCGTTATCATAACCGATCATTCGTAAAAGTAAACGGGAATGAAATAAATAAAAAAAAAAAAAAAAAAAGAAAAGAAAAGTCGGAAGAGATTTCGTCGACGGATCCGCTTGGAACATCCTCTACTTATCGTATCTTTCGTAAGAACTACAACAACAACAACAACAACAACAACAGCAGCAACGGGAACGAGAACGAAGACGACGACAAAGTTGAATCAGGAAATGAAAAGGGAGATACGAGTATTAACCAACGCTAAGTGTTTGCACTACTAAATTGAAAGCTGTAACTCCATGAGGGTGTCGTCTCTCAAAGCGTTCCTCTCCTCTCCTCTCCTCTCCTCTCTCTCTCTTTCCTTCTTCTTCCCTTTCCCTTTGTCCTCACCCTTGACTCTTTCTCTCTCTCCCTCCCTATCTCTCTCTGTCTCTCTCTCTCTCTCTCTCTCCTTTGCCGTCTTCGACCGACGAAAGGAGAAGAACGAAAGGAAAAAGGGACCTAAGAGAGAAAGGGGGGAGGGAGGGAGAGAGAGAGGGAGAAAGCCGAATGGTAGAAAGACGCCACTGTCGCAAGGCTTCAAAGTTTATTTTAAGGTCGGTAATAAAAAGAACGAAATGAAAAGCCGGATAGAGGGGAACACGAAACGCGCCGAGTGACTTTTGCGTTCCTTACATCGGTAAAACGAATCTACACGAGACGAGAAATTCATACCGATCGATAATATCGCCATCTAATAATAATAATAATAATAATAATAATAATAATAATAATAATAATAATAATAATAATAATAATAATAATAATAATAATAATAATAATCTAATAATAATAATCTAACAATAATAATAATAATAATAATAATAATAATAATAATAATAATAATAATAATAATAATAATAATATTGTGATAATGATGATAATAATCATAACAATGAAAATGTAAAAAGAGAGAGATAAATAGAGAGGGAGAGAGAGAGAGAGAGAGAGAGAGAGGGAAATATGTAAAACGTTGCAAGCAAAGAGGAAAAGCGACCACGAACCCGGTCGGTTTTGTTTCGAGAGAAAGATAGAGAGAGAGAGATAGAGAGAGAGAGAGAGAGAGAGAGAGAGAGAGAGAGAACGGTAATTATACAAATTGGTGGTACCGCCGGAAACAACATCCTCGTCCAGAAATAATACCAAAGGGGCCGCGAGAGAAGGTAAATTTCAAGAGGGTCATGCCCCTTTCATACGTACTCTTCCTGTCCCTCTATATCTCCTCTCTCTCTCTCTCTCTCTCTCTCTCTCTCTTTCTAGAGCTTACACCACGGCTAGAAGGTGGCGACTCCTACCCTCCTTCACCTCCTCTATCTTTTCACCCTCTCTTAGTCTTTTGCTCTCTCGCAAGAGAGTGTCGCGGTGCCACCGAAGCCACACAATGACACTCGATGGAACAAGGAAAAAAAAATAAAGATAGATTGAGAGAGGAAGAGAGTAAAAAAAAAAAAAAAAAAAAAAAAATTCTCGACAACCTGTAGCTGGGAATCGACCGACGATGAACTTGGCATCTCTCTCTCTCTCTCTCTCTCTCTCGCTTCCTCTTTCTCTATCTATCTATCTTTCTCTCACTCTCTCTTTCACTCTTATCGTTCGTTTATTAAGTACTCGGAAAAAGCATGAAGAAGAGAGGAACGAGAGAAGGGGGTACGGAGAAACTCGTAGAGAGAAAATACGCGAGAGTCGAATCTCGACGACTTCCATTCGAGACGTGGCTCTCTCCCTTCGAAAAGGGAGAAAGTCGTGCTGCGGCTATGCACAAAGGAATTCCGAGGATCGCGAATACCACCGGTGGTGTGTGTATCGTGTATTTCGAGCGAGAGCTACGGCGCATAAACTTTACACCTCCGTGAATATGCGGTTTACAAGTTAACTAAAGAAGGAATGTATATGTATATACATACCTACATACATACATACATACATATATTTCCCGTGCTCTTCTATTCCCGAGCTAATTTATCACGAAATGTTGATTCGAACTCGTCCTCGTCCTCGTCCTCGTCCTCGTCCTCGTTTTCGTCGTAGTAGTCGTAGTCGTAGAAATATATATATATATAGATAGATAGATAGATAGATAGATAGATAGATAGAGAGAGATAGAGCTAGTAATCGTGCTTGTGCATCTTCATCTCTTTGGTATTGCAAGATCGCAAGGAATATGGACGATGAACGTTCCTTCCCCCCACCCATCTCCTCCGTACACGCCCACGTAACGAAACTGTTATTGGTATGTATCTACGTTAAAGGAAAAAAAGAAAAAAAGAAAAAAAAGAAAAAAAAGGGGAGAGAGAGAGAGAAAAAAAACAAAAACGAACGATCCAAAGAAAAAGGAATTTCGTAGAACGGAGGTAGGAAGAAATTGTGCTCGTATTTTCCGGGATAAAACGGAAGGAATAATTATCGGATTAGCCGACGGTATAGTTATCGGATGATACGGGTGCGACGTCGATTAAACTCGAATATGGTCGAGATTATTCGATGGGGTAGGGGCGAGAGGGATTGCAACAGGAAGAAGAGGAAGAGGAGGAGGAGGAGGAGGAGGAGGAGGAGGAGGAGGAGTAAGAGTAGGAAAAAGAGATATTCGCTTTTGGCTGTAGAATTATTCGAAACACAAATGGTCCATGGCGTGCCCATCGAATCGTCTCGGCCAAGTTTGGTACGATATAAAAGCTATGTAATGATATATATATATATATATATATATATATATATATATATATATATATATAATCCGTAAACACGAATACGTCGTTTTGCCCTCGAGCTAGAGACGCTCGAGTTTACGAAGGCGTCACAGATCGCAATTTTGCACCCGATTGCAGCTTTGCACCCGATCGGAGTTCTACACCCGATCGGTGTTCCAAACGAACGATGCAAGACCTTCTTCTCCTCCTA
Organism: Dolichovespula sylvestris; assembly: GCA_918808275.2. Lineage (NCBI taxonomy): Eukaryota > Metazoa > Arthropoda > Insecta > Hymenoptera > Vespidae > Dolichovespula > Dolichovespula sylvestris. The sequence continues at coordinate 11,932,640 of OU964962.1, read as the reverse complement.
CTCCTCTTCTTTTTCTTCTTCTTCTTCTTTTATAGGAGTACCGATCGGACTCTCGGAGGTTAATAATAATTCAAACGTTCCGTTCTAAACCGATATCGCGTCTCGTAGACTTACTCGTAGATAATAAGCCGAAGAACGTCAAACTCTAGACACTCGTCTCATTCTCCTCCTCCTCCTCCTCCTCCTCCACCTCCTCTCCTTTCTTCTCTTTTCTCCTCTCCTCTCCTCTCCTCTCCTCGTCTGGCCACGTTCGGTCGACCCGACTAGACGCGACGCGACCAGGAAAATCCAAACGGTTCGAGAACACGAGACGCCTCCAAGAATAACATCGTGTTGCGCAATGCACTTTGATGAACGAACGAATCGTCGATAAGTCTACTTCCCCCTTTACCTCCTTCCTCCCTCCCTCTCTCTTTCTCTTTCTCCTTCTTTCTCTCTTCGAGCTCAAACTCGAACTCGCCTACGTTGCATCCGGCGCGATGCGTTGCATTTTTTATTCCATTCGACACGATTGATCGATCGTGCGGAGAAACGTCGTCTCCGTTGCGTTCGATTTCTTCTTCTTCTTCTTCCTCCTCCTCCTCCTCCTCCTCCTCCTAGTTATTCTTTTTTCTTTTTCTTTAACCGACGTACGCGACTAACGCAAACGATAGAAAAAAAAAAAAAAAGTAAGGACACAAATTTGCATTAACCATATATAACCTCTTCTAATTTCGTCGATCCTCATCGACACATATCGCTCCTGCATAAACTGACGACGACGACGCTTTAATAAAGTAACCTCCACCCTCCACCCTTCCTCCACCTCTACCTCCACCTTCACCCCCGTCACCACTACCACCATCGATACCACCACCAATGCCACACCATATTCCAACGGGCGTTTTATTATTACTACGTTATAAATCTATACGAAGGATATCGACAGTGCCCCGATTTTTATGTGGACCATAGGGTAGGTAGGTATGGCCTATCGAACGCCTAACGTGATCTCTGTCTATCTATCTATCTATCTCTCTCTCTCTCTCTCTCTTTATCTCTCTTTCGCCGTTTCTTTCTCTCTCTCTCTCTCTCTCTCTCTGTCTTTCTCGCAGTTCCGTTCACTCGACGGCTATCACATAATCCCGTTCGTTTTACGAGCAAACGAACGTCCTTTATTTTTCGCCAGATACGCCGTTCTTTTCGGATTTTTCTTCTCCCTCTTTCATTCACTATCCGCCCCTCTCTCTCTCTCTCTCTCTCTCACTCTCTGTCTCTTTCTATTACTCTCCATTTCCGTTTCTTTCTCCGAGGAAAAATTGTTACTTACTTTTTACACGGCCGTTGATGCCCGTCCCGAAGAGTTCGAGGAAACTCGTAAAAATTTCTTATATGTTTCTTTTATCTCTCTCTCTCCCTCTCTCTCTCTCTCTCTCTCACTCTCTCTCTGTATTTTACCTCGAAAAAAATATCACGCGAATAGAAAAACCGAGAATTAGAAAATTCGTAAGACCGATAGAAAGTTTTGTATCAAAGACAACGAACGCGTATATATCCATCTTATCCATACATGCATACGTGCATACATACATACATACATACGTACGTACATACATACGTACATACATACATATATACATGCAGGTTAATTCTTAATTGTAATAAAATTACGTATTCATAGCATGGTAGTTTCTTCCTTTTTTTTTCTCCCTCCAGCCGCTCTCTCTCTTTCTTTTTCTCTCTTTTTCTCTCTCTCTCTCTCTCTCGTCTCTTTAGTCCCTTTAGATCAGGTACGAGAGAAAAGGAGAGGAAACAGCACTCTGCCTGCTCGTTTGTGTTCGTCGTCGTGTCTCTTGCGTCTGTGTCGAAACGCGCGTGCTCGCTCGCACAAATACCAAGCTATATATATATATATATATATATATATATATATATATATGCAAAAGCACGAAGATGTGTATACACGCGGGAACGGGTGGTCCCGCGGTGTCCATGAATAAATTTCAAATTAACTTTCGAACGGTTCTCGTTGCCGCGTTATACGAGCCGCAACGGAAAGAAGGAGCAAGCAAGCAAGCAAGGCTCGTCCGCAATCACGACGCCGACGGTTTCTCCGTTACGCTCGTTATAATACGAAGGATTTTAAAAGGTCCTTGTCTCCGAAACCCAAAAAGGTTATATACATATAAATGTGTATATATATATATATATATACATCCTCTTATTAAACGTACGCGACTTCATCGAGAAAATCTACCTTACGACGATATAATATAAAGAAAATTCCTTTCTCCCGAAAGAAATGAGGGGAAAGAAGAAGAGGAGGGGGAGGAGGAGGAGGAGAAAAAAAAAACGGAGAAAGGAGAGGAAAAAAAAAGAGAGAAAAAAACGGGAAGAAAAAAGAAGACAGAGAAGATAAAACAAAGCAGGAAGATCAAAAAACAAAAAAAAAAAAAAGAAACACAAAAGAAGCAACAAAAAAAAATATAAGAGAGAGGAAATAGCAGAGAATGCCTTTAATATAGTTAGCAACGTTTTACCAGACTCCAATTCCTCTTGCAAACCGTCCTTCCTTTTTCTACTACTCCTCGTCCTCCTTCTCCTCGGTTCAACTTAAAAGTGTATAAAATGCTATGTTCACGAACGTAAGTATGTATGTATGTATGTATGTACGTACAAAGGGAAACGACGACGAACGAGTACGTCGTAGGAATGGTAGAGAGACACGGTGAATCGTAAGTACAAAGGGACGATGGCGAACGCGATGGATCGTTTACGGGGGAAAGCAGTGAAAATAATGTCTCCACCTTCCGTTTCCATGCTTTTTGTCCCGAGTTATTTACCCACCCCACCCCTCCCTCCACTAGGAAACATACATATTTATATATTTGTCGTAAACGAACATATATATATATATATATATAAAATACGGAATACGAATGTTAAAATTGTATCGAGGAAATGCAACGACATTTAGAATCGTATGATCGATAATATATCGAAACGAAACAAAAAAAAAAAAAGAAAGAAAGAATGAAAGAAGAAGAAACATATTGAGGATTGAAGACGTCTAGTAGTCCTTCTTATCCCTCATCCTCATCCTCATCCTCATCCTCATCCTCATCCTCATCCTCATCCTCCGTCGATTCGAAAGAAATTCGGGGAATTCGAAAGGATAACGATTATTACATTTTCTTTTTACCACCGATCATCTTCTTTTAAATCGGCTCAGTTTTCATCCCTCCTGTCTCTCTCTCTCTCTCTCTCTCACTTTTCTACCCCTATTCCATGATTTTCCTTCTCCAACACCCTACATCTTGTCCTTCCTCTATCTCCATCTCTCTCTCTATCTCTCTCTCTCTCTCTCTCTCTCTCTCTGTTCCTTACGATATACGTCGTCGTACGACGGATTCACGCTTTCCTCGAGAAATTCGATGGTATATCCCGTTTATGTATTATTTATGGGGACCGATAGATCTCCTACGCGCGGGAAGAACGAATGCGATTCCTCTTTTTTCTTTCTTTTTTTCTTTTTCTTCTTTTTTATTTTTTTTTATTTTTCTTTTCGGCGAATAGGAGACGAGGAAGCATAATTTATTCGATCGTGCTTGGCTGTGTAATATGCAAAGGGGCGCGCACGTCGCTTCTTCAAATTGTCAATGGGAGAGAGGTGGGGGGAGGAGGGAAAGGGATGTGGGAGGAGCAGTGGGGGGGGGATGGGGAAGTAGGGCGGGGAGAAAGGACAATGACGTTTCTGCCTGACCCCTCCTCCCCCTCCCCTCCCTGTCGTAGTTCGCGAACTGCGAGACCCACAGTGTAACGACGAAATGGAGAGAAGGAGGAAGGGACAAAAAAAAAAAAAAAGAAAAGAAAAAACAGAGAAAAAAGAGAAGGGTAAAAAAAAAAACGGAATAAAATAAAATATGATAAAAGAAATGAAGAAAATCATTCTCGGAGCTTCTTCGGCTCCACCTTCGTCCTTCCTTCCTTCCTTCCCTTCTCCTTTCTCCGTCCATCCGTCCGTCCGTCAGTCCGACAATCCGTCAGTCCGTCCGTCGTCTTCTCTTCCTCTTTCGAAGCTTGGGCTCAAAGTCGCGTGCGAAGAAACTATCCTGCGGATACGTGACGGGAATGTATCGTGAATGCTAATTGCGGATAGAAAGGGTATATGCACCACGAGGGGAGGATGCCTTACGTCGGAAACGTCGGGGAATATGGAACTGTCCTTTGCCCGATAATACAGCGAACGAGCCACGGGAAGTGAAGAAAACAGATAGATAGAGAGAGAGAGAGAGAGAGAGAGAGAGAGAGAGAGAGAGAGAGAGAGAGAGAAAGAGAGAAGAAAGAGAGAAAAAAAATCATTTCTGTTTATTCATATCGATTTAATCAATCGTCCTATCTCTATTATCCCATCTATCCATCTATTCATCTATCCATCTATTTATCTATCCATCTATCCATTTATCTATATATCCTATATAGATATACAAATAAAATGAATTGAATTAAATTAAATTAAATTAAATTAAATTAAATTAAATTAAATGAGTATAGGTAATAGAAATTGTTACCGAGAGATAGAATGAAAAGTTTCGCACGTGTCGACGTATAAGCGACAAGGCACGCTTCGTATTTATCGTCATTTCCGGTGCGTAAATAGCATCATCTTCCGTCCGTTCACTCGCTCGCGTCTATCTCACTTCTTTCAACCGTCGCGGAACTAATAAGTACTACTTGCTGATACTATTCCGTTCGACTATAGCAACAGTGCAAGATATATATATATATATATATATATATATATATATATATATATATATATATATGCGCTCTTTATAATTCCTCGCGCAACGTACGGACGTTTTTCCGCACGGTCCACCCTTCTCCCCCTCCTTTTCCCGCAAGAGAAAAATCACGTTACTCCGTTTCACCTTCCTAACTCTCGTCTTCCACCTTCTCCTCCTCCTTCTTATCCATTTCCTCCTCCTCCTCCTCCACCACCACCCCGTAATAGTCGTCATAGACGAGTACAAATCTATCCTTCCATTCGATCGTCCGTCAAATTTTCTATTTCCGTTGTTCCTTTTTCTTTTTTGTTCTTCCCCCCCCCCCCTCTCTCTCTCTCTAATTCACAAATTTCGAACATCGTACGAAAACGATAAAAAAAAAAAAAAAAAAAAAGAAAAACTTCAAGAATGGGCACAAATTTTTCCTCTTTTTTTCTTCCACGATTTGTAAAATCCACAAATTTCAAAAATCGTAGACAATAATAATAATAATTTAAAAAAAAAAAACGTTTCAAGAACAGACTCAAATAATCGAGCAAGTTCTCGCTCACTCGCATACTTAACTAACATCCGTCGATAAGGACGACGTGTACGAAATTTTCTTCGGTCGGATCGAGGATAAATTTCAAGGGTGATTAACATTTGCGTAGACTTTTAATCCTACCCCTTCCCTACCCCATCTATCCTCCCCCCGCCTCAAATATTTCACAACCTTTAGCAGCCACCTACTGATCGGTCATCGAGCACAAAATGGAAGATCCTCAAATTAATTTTTATCTCACTCTCTCCCCCAACCATCCACCCTGTCGGCCACCCTTCCTCCCTTCCTCTCTTCACTCCGAGAGGGCAGATTTTATCGAGGAAAAAAAAGAAATAATATCATAATAAAAATAAAAAAAATAAAAGAGGAAGAGTAAGAAGAGTCGAGGTCGCTCGGATTTAAAGGTAAGGAACGCGCCCGTCAAATGGCGAATCTCGTAAAAGGGCGCTTGTTTTAAGAGATATCGTTTGACGAGCATCGCCTTCCAAGGGGTTGTGGGAGGTTGATGGAGGGAGATGGAGGGAGATGGAGGGAGGGAGGGAGGGAGGGATGTTCTCGCTTGAAAACGCGCCATCTCGAAGCCTCGAGAAAGTTTACGACCGAGGAAACAAGGGGGAACGACGACGATACAACGGTTTGCGGAGTAACAGAGAGGTGGGGAGGAGAAGGGCGGAGGAACGGAGGGGAAGTAGGCATGAGGAAACGAGGAGAAGGAGGAGGTGGAGGAGGAGGAGGAGGAGGAGGAGGAGGCTCGAAACGAGTTTAAAACTTTCTGACAGCTCGTTTTCGAAGTTGAAGCCTCATGAAAAAGGAAAAAAAAAATAGAGAGAGAGAGAGAGAGGGGGGGGAGAGGGATTATTTCAATTTTCCTTCGGAAATGATAAAAATCGTTCGACTATTTCTCTCTCTTTCTCTCTCGCTCACTTTCTCTCATATTATCGGTAAAATAAAATAAATGGACGAAAGTCAGGCGGGTCAATTATTATTATATATATATATATATATATATATATATATATATATATATATATATGCTACCTTAATAACAAGTATAAATCCGTCACTCTCACGTCATTTACTCACGTACGAACACTATACACTCTCGGACAATATTACTCTTCTTGCATCACCTATTTGTCACTGCCAAGAAGAAGACAACGACAACAGCAACAACGGCTGGAAGATGAGGAGGCGGCGGAGGAGAAGGAGGAGAAGGGAGAGAAGGGACTTATCGTCTTACGAAAATCGAGGAGGATGTCTAATGTTTCGAACTTAACTTTCCTTTCTACCTATACCAAGCAAATGATCGAAAGGAACAACTAAGTGACTCACGAGAAAACCTTTCCGAAACTTTGCCGACCGTTGAAAACTACGAGTTAGGTTAATGGTTTTGCGATAACGAAATGGTTAGGTCGGAACGGAGGGGATCGGGGAGGGGGGGGGATGAGAATTAAAATTATCGTTAATGGGTTGCTGATGGGAGGGAGAAGGCCAGAGGGAGAGGGGAGGGGGTTAACGTAATGAAAAAAATCATTAGCCAAGGATTATTAATAGTGAAATCGAAAATTGAATAAATCGTCTAGCGATTCCTTATCTCTCTCTCTCTTTCTTTTTTATGTCATAGATGTATACTACTACTGAGTGATCCGAAAGTTCCTATGCGTAATTAAATGTAATTAAAAATCCATTACTCCTTTACCGAGAGATTTCGAGATAACTTATTCCTTTTCTGTTTTTTTTTCCAGATCGAAAACTACAACCTTTATAAAGAAAAAAAAAAGAAAAAAAAAAAGAAAAAAATTGAAGAAAATATAATTAGCGAAAGATTATTAATAGTAAAGAAAATCGAATAAATCGTCGTATGGGTCTCTTTCTCTCTCTCTCTTTCTTATATTATACATAAATATATATATATATATATATATATATATATATATATATATACACTACCGGGTGATTCAAAAGTAACCAAATATAATTAAAAGTATAATTAAAAATCGATGATTCCTTTTCGCGAGGAATTTTTGGGCCAATTTCTTTTTTTTTTCTTTTTCTTTTATTTTATTATTTTTCTTTTTCTCTTTCCCTTTAATTTCCCAGGCTATGAAACTATTCTCAGCTTTACAAAAAATACATAAATAAATAAATGAAAGAGATAAAAGAAATAAAAGGAAAAAAGAAGAGAGAAAGAAATTCCTAGCAACTTATGGCCCATCTTCATCGTAAAGTATTTATTACCGTTAAAAGAGAGCCAAAATCACAACACGACGACGACTACGACCGACGACTACGACCGACGACTACGACCGACGACTACGAACGACGACTACGACCGACGACTACGAACGACGACTACGACCGACGACTACGACCGACGACTACGACCGACGACTACGACCGACGACTATACGACCGACGACTACGACCGACGACTACGACCGACGACTATATGACCGACGACTACGACCGACGACTACGACCGACGACTACGACCGACGACTATATGACCGACGACTACGACCGACTACGACGACGTTGAGTATATGCCACGAGTAAACGTGAATATCGCGTTGCACTCTCGGATTCCTTTGTTTGGGCGAAAGGAGAGAGAGAGAGAGAGAGAGAGAGAGAGAGAGAGAGAGAGAGAGAGAGAGAGAGAGAGAGAGAGAGAGAGAGAGAGATCGAGTTTCGGGACCGTACCTAATTCCACTTTTTCACGTCGCACACGACGGTGACCAAGATGACGAGGAGAAGGAGGTGGTGGTGGTGGTGGTGGTGGAGGAGGAGGAGAAGGAGGAGGAGGAGAAAGAAGAGAAAGAGAAGTAGGAGGAGGAGGAGGAGGAGGGGGAGGTGGAGAACAGCAATGACGAGCAGTCAAGTTGAGTATCGACGCCTTGTTCTTTCGGATATGACTCATCTTCTACACAACCACCATATCACCATCACCATACCATCCCATCGCCACCACCATCATCGCCATCACCGATCTCCTTTCTCTCGTTTCTAATCGTTCGGATTAAGGGTTGTTGGGGATGTGGGAGAAGAGAGGAGAAAAAGAAATATCCATGGAAACGTTTCCCCGTAAAATTTACCATCGAACTGACCGACGAAACTCTCGCGTGTATATATATGTATCGTCACGATCGATGCCAGTATTTACTTAATTACTTGCATCTTATCCTTTGAACGTTTTCTTCCTTTTGTTATCTTTTTATTTTTTTCTTGTACGATTTTTGACATTTGTAAAGTAGAAAAAAATAAATAAAAGAAAGAAAGAAAGAAAGAAAGAAAGAGAGAGAGAGAGAGAGAGAGAGAGAGAGAGAGAGAGAAAATGTAATCGTTAGTTAATGAAAATAAAAACAAACAAAAAAAGAAAAAGTGCATCGACGTGCATCGCGAGCTCCAGAAACAGGTGCGGCGCTCGTATTTCTCACTCGTTTACTCGCTAACTCGGTTATTCGGTTACTCACTTACTCAATTACTCACTTACCACTCGCTTACGAGGGAAGCATTGACAAAAAAAGAAAAAAATAATAAAATAAAAAAAGAAAAATAAGAAAAAAAATTGGTAATAAAGACCGATAAACAGCGTAACGAGTCGAAGGTCGCGCGTGTACCTCGGAGGAAAAAGGGGGTTAGGGTCTCGGGGTGGGGGATAGGGGAGGGGGAAAACGAGTAACGTCATTAACGTTCCACTTAAATAAGTATTTCTAACGCACGTGTGCATAATTACTAGTTTCTCTTGTCTTCTTCTTATCGTCGTCCATTAAACGCGAGGTTAAAAAGGAAGAACGTAGTTGCAGTAAATACGCCGAAGCTTACGTAATGCGCCGAGACTCTTTCTATCTCTCTCTCTCTTTACACTTTCGAGCTTTTAAAGCTCTCGTTCCCTATGATTGAATCTATACAATGAAGGAGAAAGAGAGAGAGAGAGAGAGAGAGAGAGAGAGAGAGAGAGAAAATTGATGACAAGGATGACTTTCTCAATTGAAAAATATTATGCAATGGAAATAAGTATGTAAATATGGTATGTATGTATGTATGTTTGTATGTATGTATGTATGTATGTATGTATGTATGTATGTATGTATGTATGTATGTATGTATGTATGTATGTATGTATGTATGTATGTATGTATGTATGTATGTATGTATGTATGTATGTATGTATGTATGTATGTATGTATGTATGTATGTATGTATGTATGTATGTATGTATGTATGTATGTATGTATGTATGTATGTATGTATGTATGTATGTATGTATGTATGTATGTATGTATGTATGTATGTATGTATGTATGTATGTATGTATGTATGTATGTATGTATGTATGTTTGTATGTTTGTATGTATGTATGTATGTATGTATGTATGTATGTATGTATTAATTTAGAGACTTAACGAATACAAAGTTTGGACAATGTTGATTCCCTTACTTCTTCATTTTCATTTTCTTTTCCTATTTCTTTTCGTTTTATTTCGTTTGATTTTAAATAAGAGATATTATCTCGCAAGAAACGTGGCGTAGAAAAAAACGAACGTGTACGAAGTTTTGAGAAAAGTTCCGAACGATGTGAATTTTATGAAAGGACAAAATAATGGCAAGCGAAATAAAAAGACAACGAGAGAGGGGGGGGGGAAGGGGGGAGAAATTAAGGAAAAAGTTGTTACCAAATGAAAAATATTATTCAATGCAAAATACGTTACTGCAAACGAACGACCGACCGACCGACCGACCTAATGAGATATATATAAAGTCGAGAATGATAAGAGTTTTTGTTTTTGCAAAACTTATAGATAATGGAAAGGAAAAAAGAAACGAGACTATGGGAAGAAAGGAAAAGAAAAAAAAAAAAACATGTTTTCGAATAAAAAATATTGTCCAATGGAAATTCTAATATCGAACGGAGATAAAAAAACAAAAAAAAAAAGTCCTGGGCTTTGAACTTTGACGATCATTGAAGGACAAAAAAAAGGAGAAAAAGAAAGAAAAGAAAAAGAAAAGGCCGAAAGATTTGTAAAAAGAGTAATCGATATTTAATATCGTTAAATAGACTTTAGAAGCCCCGCTGCTCTCCGTATTTTGAAGACGTACCTTGCAAAACACGAAATTGAGAATTGCCAGGAAATGTGAAAATTATTATCGCAACGCGATTTACATTTACGAGCGCGTAAAAACGAGTGACGGGAGAAAGGATTGCGATAAGAAAAAAAAAAAAAGAAAAAAAAAAGGAAAAAAAGAGCGAGAGAGAGAGAGAAAAAAAAAACAGAAAAAGTTGCTTCCGAAGAAAAATATTGTCTGATGAAGGAAGAGGGAAAAAAAAATACGTGGATGGACGAACGAATGCAGAGATATGAACGATCGATCGCTGCGAACGATGTAATAGAGTGATGGAGGGGGGATGGGGGAAGCTCGTCGTAAAATGCGAATCAATGTAAGAGAAATTGCGATGCGATAGGAGTGAAAAGAGACGGAGAGAGGGGGAGGGGTTAAATGTGGGGGGGGGAAGGAAAAAATAGAAAGAAGAAATGAAAAAACGAAACGAAACGAAAAAGCGAAGGGAATGGAGAAGGAGGAAGGTGGGTGGAAGAGGGGTTGAATTTTTCGAATATAAAAAAGAAAAAGACAGAAAAAAAAAAGAAAGAAAATAAGTGATAGGAATAAACGTAGTGAAACGAATGAATATAAAGTTGGGTATCGTTTGTGAAACGGTAAGGAGTTTATAAAACGTAGACTAGAATGCATCGGCACGTCGAAGACATTTCGATGTTCGTAACTTCTTCTTCTTCTTCTTCTTCTTCTTGTGTGGGAGGGGAGGGTGGGGAGGGAGTGATCGAAGAAAACGTGGGTTCGCTTCGTAGAAAACGAAGACGCAAGGCAAATACTAACAATAAGAAGGATAAGGAAAGAAAGAAAGAAGGAATGAAAGAAAGAAAGAAAGAGAATGAGAAAGAGAGAGAGAGAGAGAGAGAGAGAGAGAGAGAGAGAAATACGTAACGAGCATCTGCCGATCGGTCGTTTGCCCTTATCGTCGTTTATTAAACGTGTAAAAGGTAGCAGACGGTAGTTTGAGGGGATGCGGGAGGGAGAGGGTGCAGAAGGGTGATGCACCAAAGCGAACCTTCTTTTTTTTTATCTCTCTTTCCTTTTATTTTTATTTTTATGTCTTCTTTTTTTTTTTTTAACCTTTTTAGATCCATCGAATTCTTTTTTTTTTTTCTTTTTCCTCCCTCCCTCTCTACCTCCCGCCCCCTCCACCACAGAGAAACTTTGAACGACGATATTTTCTCGTGTCTCTAATTAAATGGGCAGATTCCACAGAGAGCGAACGCTCGGAGTGAATTTTCATCGCGTGTATGTTACACACGGGGTGTACCGAATGTTTCGTTCGTACGATTTGACAAAGCTCGTGGTTTTACGATCTGAACAAAAAAAAAAAAAAAAAAAATTCAAAAAGAAATAAATTAAAAGAAAAAGGATTGACCTGAAGGTCCTTCGAGGAAAACAAAAAGAAGAAAAAAAAAATAGCAATCGATTTTTAATATCACGTTGATGACTTTCGTCGAGGCCGACCGACCTTTCGACGAGTTCGTATTGAATTAGCATTATACTCGTTCGATGTAACAGATCTTTGTATTATAACGATATTTTTTATGTTATATTTTTGCCACATGTATATTTTAATTATATCTTTATATTGCGTTAAAACAACACGAATGTAATTACGACGTACGCTCGATCGGACGATTAACAAAAAAAGAGATTTTTTGGAATTAAATCTATCCGCGAAAATAAACGAATAATTTCGTTCGAATTTGTTTGGAAAATATATAAATATATGTATATATATGTACACTTGATTATACTTACGTTCGATTGAACGTCGAGTATTCACGAGTATAATTCGAACCGTTCGAAATTATACTAATCGTTAAGTGTCCGGCGAGGGAAGGGTATATATATATATATATATATATATATATATATATATATATATTTGTCGCGAACTTACTATACTGTATTAACTAACAAACGTTTCGAACGTGACGACGTGTTCTCTATCATATCCCAACGACGATGATATTTTCACGTTGAAAGATGAGAAATATTTTTGCTTGCGTAACTTTAGAAACTCGTTTAAGAAAAAAAAAAAAAAACCAACAAAAAAAACGAACAAACAAACAAACAAAAAGGAACATCTCCGTGGTTATATTATTCGAGAACGAAATAAGACGCCTCTTCTCTTTAAATAACATTCGCCATATTGTAAAGAGCGAGAGAGAGAGAGAGAGAGAGAGAGAGAGAGAGAGAGAGAGAGAGAGAGAGAAAGAGGGAGAAAAAAAGAGAGAGAATAAAAAAACCGGAAAATAAAAACCGATCGAAAGGTTATCGACGAAAAAAAGGCGTCATCTGTCGGATATGATCGGAATTAAACGTTCTTTATACTTTATTATTAAATCAATCGAAATGCGTTGTGTTCCGTGTGTTCCATTATTACGGAACACGAGTGAGAGAGAGTATCTCCAATTCGAAGATGGAGGTGGTATATCGGCCAATAGGAGAGAAACATATAAACGGGGAGAACGTTCTTGGCCAATCGAATACGATTTCAACGAGTTAAGATTTGTTGTCGTTAGAAGTAGAAAGAAAAATCCTTTCTCTCTTCCCTCTCTCTAATTCTTTCTAAAATCTTTCGGATTTATCGATCGTATGTACGTAAATAAATAAATAAATAAATAAATAAATGAATGCAAACACACAGAGAGAAGAGAGAAAAAAGAAGAGAGAGATAATAAATACTTGTTAAGGTATAGTTTGTTAGAACGAGTATGAAAACGTTCTCATTATGAGAGTATACACCTCGTTAAGAGAAACGTTTCTAAAACGTACAATCGAACGGCATATCGCGATACTCGGAAAAGGCGATTGAGGAAGAAGATTCCCTCCGAGAGAAGCGAGCTTTGAATTCTCTCTCTGTCTCTCTCTCTCTCTTTCTCTTATTCTCTCCCTTTCTTTGTCGGTCCTTAAGAAAGGATACCAGAAATACCTTTTTTACGAGTACAATCACCCCGAGAGATCGTCGAAGCAACGATCCAAAGAACGGCCGAAAAGGCTTTTCAAACGAGCGCTTCTATATCTTCTGAGAATACTTTTCTTCTCTCCTCCTCCTCTTCTTCTTCTTCTTCTTCTTCTTCTTTCTGGTGAATATGCGAGCCGAATGGTACGAACGAACGTGTACACGCATATCACGTCATACATATATATACATATATATATTATATATACATATGTTTGCGCGCGCACAAGCATGCGGGACAAAGACTGATCCGTATAAAACATATGGACACACACACACACACACACACACACATAAACATACGTAAATATGTTTTTATTATGTACATCACATGTATGTTGTACATATATAAGCATGTACGTACGTATGTATGACGTGTGCACATATGCGGCACGTACGTACATACGTACGTACGATGTCTATATGTATATGTATGTATGTATGTGTATACCTATATAGAAATATGTGTACGTATGTAAGATACACACCGGTGGTCGTTTCGTTTACGTAATCGGGGTAAACGCGGATGATAGAGATAAACAAACCTCTTTCGACGGCGTATTAAATTTCCGGAATAATTTCCGAAACTCCATCGATTCGTACGACGACGTGAACGACGAGAACGAGGACGAGGACGAGGACGACAAGCGGATCTATTAATATACCGATATCAATACCAAACCAATAACAATGTCACTACCTTACGTCGCTAAGCCGGTGAGCCGCCATTTTGATTTACGAATCGATACGCGCCAACTTCGAGGACTTCGTAATAGAATACATGTACATAAGTATTTTGAAACATTTGTGTGTTAATTCTTCGATAATTCGATAGTTCGATAATTCGATAATTCTCGATCTAAAGAATACGTACGAACGCGCGATCGTAAGAATTTATATACTACGCGACTTATACGAATCATTGTATTTATTTATTAATCGATTTTTCTCTCTTTTATATTTGTTGAAAATAATCGTGAGAAAGAAAGAAAGAAAAAGATGGACGTAGAGAAAGAGAGAGAGAGAGAGAGAACGCAAGAGAACGACAAGACGTTGATCTATTGCGAGAGTACGTTAACGACTAAAGTAATTGATACGTACGTACATACCGACTAGTTGTATTTGTAAACGAAACATCTCGTAACGTCTCATTCATCTATCCATATCTTCCATCTCTATTTCTCTTCGTTGAAAGTTCCCCCACCCGTATCCATTCCCCCATCACGCTGCAATAACAACGGAATGTAATATAACGTAAGCAAAACCCGATCCATGGACATCAGCCTTCTCGGAAGAGAGAGAGAGAGAGAGAGAGAGAGAGAGAGAGAGAGAGAGAGATGGATAGATAGACGAACGTCCTTGAAACGAGAGGCGTGGACGAGAAACGATTTCGAAAGATCGATGACCCTTTCTACGAGCGGAAAGAGAAAGACTAAGACAGAGCTAGTGCCTACAGTCAGGCGCGAGAGAGACAGAGACAGAGACTGACAGAGAGAGGAGAGAGAGAGAGGAGTTGGGTCAAGAAAGATCATTCGAGAAGGCTCCGTTAGTCGATCAAGCGCGAAGGCTATTTAACATTCCCTGTTTGGAAAGGACGCACTTTAGGAATCGCAGATGTCCGTCGGACCGGCGTTGCTAGTTTTCAAACTCGTTCCAGCTTGCTTCTACCTCCCCTACGCTCGCTTCTCTCTCTCTCTCTCTCTCTCTATTCTCTGTCTCTGTCATTCTCTTTCTTTCTCTCTGTTCCCACTTAGAGTGACAGAGACAGTGAGTTCGTAATCGTCGATCGTTGTTAAGTTTACCATAGATCGTTGGGAAACATTATTTCTTTCTCGATTTCGTTCGACCGTACGAAATAGGCGCGAAAACATAGACGATGGATGACAGCTCGCAGGAGAGATATAGAGACGCAACTGGGTCAAGACCTCTCTCTCTCTCTCTCTTTCTCGGGAGGGGAGGACGTAGAGTGGTGAGGAGAGGAAAAGAGTAGAGTAGAGTAGAATAGAAGAGTAGAGTACAGTACAGTACAGTACAGTACAGTAGAGTAGAATAGAGGAGAGAGGGGACAGGTACGGTGGACGGAAGGGACAGGAGAAGGAAGAAGGAGAAGGAAGAGGAGGAGGAGAGGGGAGGAGTCGTCGACCGATTCGATCTCTTTCTCTGTGGCGACTCACCTTCTTTCTTTCTTTCTTTCTCTCTCTCTCTCTCTTTCTCTCTATCTCCCTCTTTCTTTCTCTCTTCTTCTTATTCCTCTTCTTCTTCTTACTTCGACGTGGAGTCTGCGGTAACGGCTCGTAACGATTTGAAACGGGCGCACCGAGTCCGGCGCTCCATGCCTGGCGTAGATACGACGCACCGTCGGCGTCGGAAGAACACCACACTACTACCACCACCACCACCACCTCCACCTCCACCTCCACCACCACCACCACCACCACTAACGGCAGCAGTAGCAGCAGTTACGGTGGCAGAGGTAACAACGACGAAGAAGACGAAGAGACAACGACGTCGAAGAAGACGACGAAGACGACGATCCGCTCACAACCACTAGAGCACCACCACTAGGAGCACCGGCACGAGGAACACTGAGAGGACCACTACTAGTAGCACCACTACTACCACTACCACTAATACTAATACTAATACTACTGCTGTTGACGTTGCTACTGCTGCTGCCACCAGTACCTACTACTATTACTATTACTATTACTGTTACTATTACTGTTGCCTTTATTAGTACTATCAGTGATACTATTATTATTATTACTATTATTATTATTATTATTATTATTATTATTGGTATTATTATTATTGGTATTACTGTTACTAGTAGACTGGCCGCGACGTCCCGACGACAACGACGATTAACGACGACGATTCACGATCACTACCGACGACGACGACGACGACGACGACCGCCGTCGTCGACCGATCGTCCGACCGGTAGATGATCTCCTCCTTCTCCTCTTTCTTTTCTTCCTCCTCCTTCAACACCGCCACCTCCCTCCTCTCTTCCTTCTCCTCCTTCTCTTATTTGTAGCCCTTCCTCTACGCGTGCGTGCGTGCGTGCGTACTGCGTGCCGACACCGTCACCGTTGCCGTCTGCGTCGTCTTCGTCGTCTTCGTCGTCCTCGCGAACGATTTCGTTATATTCCTCCTCGTTTTTGTTATCCTTCTCACTCTTCGTCGTATACCCTCTCGTTGTTGTGTTGTGTTGTGTCGTGTTGTGTTGTTGTTATTGTCGTCTTCGTCTTCGTTTTCGTTTTCGTCGTCGTCGTCGTCGTCGTCCTCGACTCGCGTTCACTTTATCCGACCACGCACACTATTTCACACTGCTCTCTCCTCTAACCCCGTGTGTATATATATATATGCAATATGTGTATGTATATGTGTATGTCGTGTGCCACTAGAAAACTGTCCTCTGTTTCCACGAAAGCCCTTTTCGCGCACTCTTTCCTTACCGCCTGTCACCGAAAAACGTCGTACGTTATTATTAAGCGACGTTGTCCTTGTCGTTTACAACGTTAGAAAAAGATATATATATATATATATGTATATACATACAACACCGCGAGTTTTCTTCCTCTTCCCAACGTATATTACGAGGGGGCGGCGGCGTGAGGGGAGGGTGGGAAGGGAGGGAGGGGTGGTAGAGGGAAGGGGGTCACTCCGCTCGCGCGGTAGGAGGCGCGAAAGACGAGAGAGATAGAGAGAGAGAGAGAGAGAGAGAGAGAGAGAGAGAAAAGAGAAAAAGAAAAAGGAAACAAAGAGGAAGGGAAGAAGCGTTAAAATAATACGGGCGCGGACCACGGCCGATATCTTCTCTCTAACCTCACGGAGAGACACCGAGCAATTTTTACACGCGCGCGCGCACACTCCACACGCACACGCACACGCACACGCACACGCGCTCACGACGCGGCGTACGACGACGACGGCGACGACGACGCGGCGACGACGAGGCGACGCACATACGCGGACCCCGGAGTACGCGGACGGCCAGCCGCGACGCTAGCGTCGACACGCGACGAGCGCGGCAATTGAGTGAGACGGGTAACGACGACCACGACGACTACAACGACTACTATGACGACGACTACGACGACTACGACGATGGTTAGAGGAGTGGGATGGGGGAGAGGGAGAAAGAGAGGTAGACAGAGAGAGAGAGGGAAGGAGAGAGAGAGAGAGAGAGAGGGAAGACGCCTTTATCAGCACCCTCTAGCGACCCTCGACGGTAATATGTCGAGTCGTGTCAAGTCGTGTCGAGTCGTGTCCAGTCGGGTCGTATCGTGTCGTGTCCACTCGGGTCCCTATCGATAACGTCGATTTCCTCTATCGAGAATCGATCATCTCGTCGCGTACTTTTTTCTTTTGTTGTTTTTTTTTTCTATTTTTCTTTTATCGCTTCCTTCCACCTCTCGCGTCTATCCCCTATCTATATTCCTTATTATTAATTGTTATTATCGTTTCTTTTTTTTTAACGTGAAATTGCAAAGAAGCCATTTCTTCTTCAATTATTATTGTTAATTGTTATCGCGAAATTGTAAAGAAACGAGATTACTTTTTAATTATCATTGTTGTCGTTATCATGAAATTGTTGAGAAGCGATTTCTTTTTTCATTTTTTTTTTTTTTGGGGAAACAGTTGAGTTTACTCGCCGGGCCCAAAAAGGGTCCTAACGTGACTTGCCGCCTGTTGCCGTAGGAACGTATGTGGAGCGATGAGCGGGAACAAATGCCAACGACGATAAAAAATTCGATTTGTGCGAAATTTCGAAATTTATGCTTATAAATTTTCCGGACCACCGGATATAATGGTAATCAGCAAACATGGAACATGACAAACGCCATATCGCGCTCTTTTTGACGTGAAACGAAAAAAAAAGTGGAGCGCTATCGACTTTTTTCGATCGTGTATTATTTTTTTTTTTTTTTTTTTAAATCATTGGTACTTGTGAAGAACGTTAGAACGTAGTCCATATTTGGGTTACGGAGCCGTACTACCCCCTCCCCTCCTCTCCACGGATGCATACCCGTCGTCCAAATACGAGGAACGCGCTCGTAGAACTTTTCAAGTAAAATTTATTTGCCATTTTTTGTTTGTTTGTTCCTCGGTGAGACCAGCCCGAAAATATGATTTTATCCGATGCGCCCTTTAACTTAAATCTATTATTACATCGATATCTCTTTCTCTCTTCTTCTTTTTTCTTTTTCTTTAACGTTCTAACATTGCTGGGAATGTAACGAAGCGTACTTTTCGTATGCCAAAATCCGCAGTAGTTTGTCCTTATACGTTGGATCCAATATATCGCGTAATTGTCTTTCGATGACGGGCAAGTAATCGCCGTAAGAGGATACGAGTTTGCGAAAGCTCGTGGCCTTCGTTAGATCGAGATTAAGGTGAAAGGTCAGCCAGCGCATAGCGTCCATCGGTAATGGACCGTCGAGGGAATAACGTTTGGTTATGGTCTTTATGAATTGGACGCAGGTGTTCGACAATTGCACCGGCTCGAAAAAGTCGTAATTCTTACACTTGTTGAATACCTGATTGACGAAGGGATAATTATTAATTAAATTGGTTCGAACGTTACGATCGATATTAATTATGTTAGACGCCTAGAGATGACAGATTTTATACTTACGTCGGTCTCGTCCATTTCGTAATCCATGTTGCCGGACAACGACGTGCCCCAAAAAAATAACGCTATCACGGCAACGCTCGGATATTTCGTACCGACTATATTATAGAATTGTTCGAAAAACGTTTGTACCATCGCCGAGGCGCATTCCAATGAACCGTTCGATTCTATTTTACAAACCAACCGAGACGCCTCCCTCCTCACTTCCACGTTATCGTCTACCAATAATTGTAACACGGTCGTCCACCATTCCAGCAGTGGTGCTATAAAATCAAAACAATTCTCATTATATATATGTGTATATATATATATATATATATGTATGTATGTATGTATGAATGTATGTATGTATTGCTGTGAAATTAATATCATCGCATAACGGCTCGTCGGGTACTCACAATATTGCCGGCTAACGTCCGTGTCAGTGTAATAAAGTTGATACATTATTTCGAAGACGGACCTTCTGAAATCCACTTCCAACGTACCGATCCAAGAACTATCGCAGAAATTGCTATAAACGTCCTCCGTGCATTCTATCGAAATTGTATTGTCCTTAAATCAGATACGTACATACATATGTATACACAAAGTTATCGATTTATTTCGAAAGCGTATCATCGAACGATCTCTACCTTCAACTCGCAATGCAGGGTGCCGTACGATTTACCAAGCAATCTCAAGTAACTGTTTCTCTCGCAATAACTATATCTATGATTGTTAATTCTCATCTTGTTCAATACCAGATTACAGATCTCCTGTTTGTCGTAACGATCATCCGTGGACGAGGACTTGTCCATGTACATTAAGCTGGCGTAAAGAAAATCAAAAATCGCATCCTGCAATTCGGGATTGTATTTCGGTAAATGGGATATGGAATTGCAGGCGACGTCGATGGCACGATCGTTCAACAATCTCTTCTCGTGAGGACACGTGGCACCGTTTATCACATCTATTATCGTCGACCAAGCGATCGTTTGCAATTCTGGCTCTGGTACGGTCAATATATGAAGATGTATCCTCGTCGTGATATTGAACATACAATTCTTCCCCATGTAAACGATCAATTTAACGGCAGATACTTTATAAATTTCCTCGCTCGGCGCCTGCTTCAATATATTTTGCTCTAAAACGTGACGCTTCAATGTATTCGAAATATTCAATAATATATCGTACGTGATCCTAGAAACAAAATAAGAAACGTTCGAATGTTCGCGCGCTTTATATGAATCGGATTTGATCGGATCGACGATCATCGGATTATTCTTACATCTTATAATCCGCTTTAAGTAATTCGTTGAGAGTATCCAAGTAGGCGGTTGCCAACGGAAAGCATACAGGACCGTTGCTATCTATCTCCAAGTTCTTTAAAATCCATATCGTACCTTCGAAAAATGAACAAAGATCCGTGGACGTTAATTTTTGCCTTATGATCCTTAGCCTTCTTGCTATTTCCAGGATCTTGGAAGAATACGTACGATGATGTCGATTATGAACATGTGAAATTTTATAAAAAAAAAATAAATAAATAAAAAATAAGTAAAGGGTTTGCAAACGTACCTGTAACATGTAACCGTGCATAGCGTTCAACGACAAATGATTTACTTGTCCGGAGGCTACCACTTCGAACAATTTTTTAATGATATTCGTAGCGCTTGTTTCTGTCATCAATGGTACGAGGGCTCTGGCTGCTAATTCGCGGGTTTTGCAGACAGGTGACTTAGCACATTGAGAAACCAAATGAATGAATTCGTCGATCTAAAATCACACGTATAATCCTTACTTTTTTGCGTTACGCCCAATTAGATCATCATCATCATCATCAACATCATCATCATCATCATCACCATCATCATCATCATTATCATCATCATCATCGTTATTACTATTATCTTTTTTTTTGTTCTTAACAATTTATAGAGACCTTCCAATCGAA
This sequence comes from Dolichovespula sylvestris, assembly GCA_918808275.2. NCBI lineage: Eukaryota > Metazoa > Arthropoda > Insecta > Hymenoptera > Vespidae > Dolichovespula > Dolichovespula sylvestris. The sequence continues at coordinate 11,911,679 of OU964962.1, read as the reverse complement.
ATCCCTTCCTTCAGAATTATAACTGAGATACAATCGCGACAACAACAACAAAATCGATTGTACGTTTGGTTTTATTAGGCTCTCGTTGATGGATACAAATGTTTGCAATTCGTCCAGCATGAAAGGCAGCAGACCGGGATATCTTTCGAAAAATATTTTACCCGTCATTTTGTTGTCCGTCGTAAGATTGATATGATCCTTCGTTCTTTGCACGCCGAAAATTCTTATGATCAGTGCACTGAACAACAATGTGGCCGCGTTTCTTTCCTATCGGGAAGATTTGGACAATTTTAATCCGTTAGATTTTTTCTTTTCTTTCTTTTTTTTTTTTTTTTTTTTTTTTTTTTTTTTTTTTTTTTTTTTTTTTTTTTTTTTATCGAGACGAAAAAATAACTACTAGTCGTAAAAAAGGATCTCTTACCGCCCAAGATTTTCCATCGTAATTTTGGAATGCCGCTATTACGCCGTCGGCGATAAATGCTTTAACGGAATCGCCCAAAGTGGAGTGCCTAAACAAAGCCCTCAATATGTTCAAAGCGTGGGTTTTTATTTCGGTAACTTGTATTTTGTTATCCTCGCATAAACTCTCGTTTATGTCCATTCTCGATAGATCGATAAAATTTTCGAATTCCGTAAATATAGTTCCATCATAAACCACGCGTTTTATGTCCTTCCAAACGTTTACGTTATCCTCGAGTTCGGTGAATTTTAACAATATTTTCATAACGGAGTGCAACGCCGAGATATCTGGATTGTATTGAATGGAAGGTTCGGAGGATACGAGTGCCTGTTAAATAATTAGATTAAACGATGTATTACATACACACACACACACACACACATACATATATATATATATTTTTTTAAAGAACCATACGTTCATTGAGAAACTCACTTGAACCATAAACGGTACTCCGGCGCTTCTTCTGGTTGCACAAAATTTTAAATTGCCCGGCAATAGGCCAGTTATCGCTAACAAAATTTGGTGTAACCAAAGTTTCGGTAATTGATTTAAAGTGGTATTCTCTGAACGCCATAAACGTGTGCATAATTGATTGAAACCCACGTAAGCTTGTTCAAACGCACCTCTGTGTTTTGTTTCGCTAAGAAGAGTGACTAGATGTTCTCCTATTTGGATAATCTATCAGGATAGAATAAAACATTTCAACGATTAGACGATAATGAACCTTTTCTGTAGAAAGTATAATGATCTGACATGTCTTACTTGATTTTCGGTCAACAGTTCCCCCGATACGTTGCCATTAGATATGGTCGATTTAATCGCCAATTGACCGAACAAAAGGCTGACCTCTTTCACCGTACGCCATGAACAAAGGAGTATCATTTGCGGAGTTATTATCTCCTTCTCTGGATTAAAAAATAAGCCGTTCATATTGTGCGGACTCAAATCCATCGGCAAGTGTCCTTCGGGTGACGAATTGTTCACTATTACAGAAACTACTTTATTCAGCTCGAAGCACATCGATATGAGCTTAGAAATTGTTTCTTGCCATAATTTTTCTCCACCTACGATACTATATCAAATTTTAATGCGCATAGAGTAACAAGATAATTCGATGGAGTAAATGAAAAAAAAAATAATTCGTGAATACCTCAAGTCGCAATTGGATAACAAACTTCTCAAACAAAAGAGATATCCGTAAAGAGAGTACTTTGTTACCGCCATTACAATATTTTCTTTCGCTGCTATCAGAGACACCTGTAATACAATTGTGGGATAAACGAACGAAAAATATATAATTAATCGTATAACGTAATACGTACCTCTAATCTTCTTGTCAGAAATAATATCAACTGCAGAATATCGGTTTCTGCGATTCCATTAGGAAACTGATTCATGTTATAATATTTGCAAAGCACGTTTTGTAATAAAGGGGAGAGCATACAGATTTTAAACATATAAGCCGCAGTTATACTGTCTATCGGTCTAATACTATTACCAAGATTGGTTGCTACATTAATCATTTCGCAAAGACGATTTTCCGCGTCCAAACCCAAAATAATTGGATCGATAGATTTCAATATTCTAAAGGCCATCTCTTTATTTGCCTCGTAAGTGTCCAACAGCAAGCACATAAATATTTTTTCTGCTTGTTTAGAATTCCAAGTAATATCTCTAAATTCGTGGTCTAAAAATTCTAACATAATGCAGAGTACTTGCAAACTATTCTTTCTACGAGAATACGTGGCATCCGGATAAAGATTGTTTACGCACAGGTCTCTTAAATTTAAAAAGAATGCGTTATACACTTCTATCTCGTGAACGACATTATAAGAAGCTTCGTAATTATCTGTTTTTACAGGCGAATCCGTAAGTTTGGTTTTCGATTGTTGCAGTAACGTCCTCTTCATAACATTTAAGCTATCCTTTATTCGTTTTAATGCCTGAGCGAACATAATTATAAAAAAATCAATTAATTGTCGTCTGTATACAATACTTTGACTCTTACCTTCTTAACGTAGGGTACATATTCAAACTTTTCTCCAAGATTATACATTAGAAATAAAAATATAATATCTAACTCGGCATTGGTAAATTTTAATGTACTCTTCTTGGACTCGACAAGAAGAGCCAGGGCATCCAATCTAACCTACAATATATACATAGACATATATATATATATATACATACGCTTATACGGTACCAACGTATCTCTAGTTATTATCATCGACAAATTGTATTACAAAAAAACAAAAAAAGAAAGAAAACAAAGAAAACGAAATACGTACACCTTCGTTGTAATGTTTGACACATGTTTCCAGTACACTGTAATCTATCGTATTCCTCCATTTTTCACGTTGGTTAATAAACTTTTCATGGTTATCCAATTCACCGCTTCTCTTCGATACTCGTAAATCGTTAAGTATTTTATTTAAATCCTTTTCAGTCATTTTTTTCGTTTCATTTGATTGCAAATCGTAAGAACGAATTCGTGGTTAGACTGCGTGTAGGAACGAACATATGTTTATTTTGCAACTATATAATTTTATTGGTTACTTCTTGATGACTCACTAGCGCCATCTGCAATAATATTTCATTCTAGCCCATCCAATCAGTAGCGACATCTTAAATGCATTAAAAAAGAATAAATAAATAAATAGATAAATGAATAAATCGTCTCTTAAAAATATCTGCAAAGAAAAAATGGAGAAATAAATTTAAGTTTATAAATATATATTCGTTAATCGCAATGTAAGAACATTCGTGAATATTAAATAAAAAAAATAAATAAAAAATGTTTGTTGGTTTAGATAATCACTCCTTCCATGGTCCGAGAATTTCTACGAAGACATTTTGTGGGTGGAAGTAGAGAGAAAGAAAAAAAAAAGAAAAAGAAAGAAAATTAAATAAGCAAAAAATAGAAAAGAAAAAAATACATATATATATATATAAATGTACGTATACACAAGTAAAATATTTCGGACGATGACCTCGCGAATGCACTCTATAGCCTTAAAATTCTTTGAGACTAATTTTAACTGCACCAGTGCCTTATTGTGTAACCGAGCGTATTTCTTTCTCTCTTTCTTTCCGTTTTTTCCTCTCTCTCTCTCTCTCTCTCTCTCTCTCTTATTTTTTCTTTAAACCTCACTCATCTCAACCGTCTTTCCTTATTCATCCCTTTAATTAGGAGCCCTCTTTTACCGTTTTCGACGTTTCTCGGTAAACTCGTATATTTCGACGTATATTAATAACTGTCGAAAATTTGTGTTTCAAACATTCAGTTTAAAAAAGAAAGGAAGAGAATGAGAAAGTAGGAGAGAGAGAGAGAGAGAGAGAGAGAGAGAGAGAGAGAGAGAGAGAGAGAGAGAGAGGGAGAGAGAGGGAGAGATCAAATGCGATTAATTAACACATGTATTAGTACGTAGAGTATGTATTTGGTTGGAAGGCAAGAGTAATCATGTAATATTTATGATGTATCAAATGATGCAACGTAAATAGTATGTACAACCTAGCTAATTAACAGAATAATTCGATACACACACTCACGCAAACACACACATACACACACAAATATATATATATATATATATATATATATATATATATATTCACGTATGCACACCGAATCTCTATGTAAGTAAATATGGGACATTCAATATTATTCGTAAATGCATTTCGACGAGGAAACTCGAGAAGGTTTATACGTCACCCAATCTAATTTTCAAACAGACAAACTATCAAACAGGACAAACTATCACGTCAATATTCTATCCTCGTAATTATGTTTATTTCTATTTCTTCCTTTTCTTCTCTCTCTCTCTCTCTCTTTCTCTTTCCCTATTTTTTTTCCAAGTCTTAATTATCTCGTATCCGTATAATCATTATTAGTTAAGCTAAAATGGGAGTAGTAGCAGTACGAAACGTCTATTTCGTTCGCGTGACATTACGCGATCTTAAATTATTACGTTCACGAATCGCTTTCATCTTTACGCTTCCTCTCTCTTTTCCTTTTCACAGGGAGGAGGTGCGGAGGAAAGAGAGAGAGAGAGAGAGAGAGAGAGAGAGAGAGAGAGAGAGAGGTCTTTAAAATGTAATAGAGAAATACGTGTAAAGAGCGTTTGCGTGCACATTTTGCACGAACTCTCGTTCTCCTTACTCAAGAGATTCGCTTTCATCTCGTTCTATTTTCTAAGGACCCTTTTCCAAGGATGTATACGTTTTTTTCTTCTTTCCTCTCTCTCTCTCTCTCTCTCTCTCTCTTTCGCTCTCGCTCTCTTTCCTTTTTTTCTTTTTATTTGCGCTGGTTTATATATCGCATCGCGAGCTCCTCATCTTACTGGTGAGGATTAGTAAATTAAAAAGTAGTAAATTAAATGCTGCGCGAAGAGAAATGAAAGTAAAAGAAGAAGAAGAAGAAGAAGAAGAAGAAGAAGAAAGAAAAAAAGAAGAGGAAGAAGAAGAAAAAGAAGAGGAAGAGGAAGAAGAATGACGTTTTACGATCGGAATTTTATCGTTTTGCTTATTACGGTAAAAACCGACATAAATTTATTTCAGTTTTTACGGAATAACGAGAGTAAAACAATGAGTTATTATTCGAACGTTCTATGTAATACGTATGTATATACATACACGTATACGTACATATATACATATATACATACATATATATATATATATATATATATATATATGCAAGTACGCGGATGAATTTTCTTCCGTTTCGTTTCCATTATATTTATATTTCGAGGGCAAAGATCGATCTTTGCTTGTTGCGCAAGAATCCGTCGTTCTTCTTTCTATGCTTTAATTACATATCTTCATGGGAAGTATCCCATGGAATTTCCTAGCATTCTCTCTCTCTCTCTCTCTCTCTTCCTTTCGACAAATTCTCTCCTTCCCGTTTACCCGCTACTTCTCCACCATTTCTTCTTCTTCTTCTTCTTCTTCTTCTTCTTCTTCTTCTTCCTCCTTCTTCTTCCTTCTTCCCTCTTTCTTCTCTTACAACTCTAAGTCGAAAGAACCGGGCACACGCTCTCTTGAGAAACTTCGTTCTACTGCGTTATATACTTATTCCTTTTTGTAATCGAGGTGATCGCTCGCGCGACGCCAAGCGCTTACTTACTTTCCTCTTTCTTTTTTTTATTTATTTATTTATTTATTTCTTTTTTATTTACCCCTCTACTTTTTTCTTACCACACCTTTTCTTTCTTTTCCTCTTTTTTTTATTTTCTTTCTTTTCCTTTTGTGTCGCCCGCTCCACAAACGATGGTGGTCACTCGATCGAGACGCGTCCCTATTAACGCTTTTAAGTTCTTATAAAAAAAAAAAAAAAAAAAAAAAAAAAAAAAAAATAAAAAAAGAATCATAAAAATCTCGGGCAATTCACATTCACGGTTTTGTCGTTTGAAATAAATCGTTTAAACGTTACAGGAGAGAGAGGGGGGGGGGGGGGCTGGGGAGAGAGGAAAAAGGCCGTGAACGTCGGATGTCTTGGAAACGTGTTATTTTTATTAGATACGAATCAATGAAATACGACATGTTACTGGGAAGACACCTTGTATATTGGATTAACGAGACTGGATCCATGGTAGCGGTAACTACACTTCGTCCGTGGTATACCATCGAACGAGCACGATTCTCTCTCTCTCTCTCTCTCTCTCTCTCTCTCTCTCTATCTCTATCTCTCTATCTCTATCTCTATCTCTCTATCTATCTATCTCTCACAAAGCGCAGCATAGCGGACGTAAAGTCCGAACCCCTCTTGACGCGTTCAACGTAGAATTGCCTGACACACGTAAATAACCTGAGAATCGTCTGCTAATTCAATTTGCTGCTGCTGCTGCTGCTGCTGCCGCCACCCCCCCCCCCCTCTCCCATACCCTCCCCTTCCCTCGCCCTTCCTGTCAAATCCAATTAACGGG
>OU964962.1:11887792-11897792 GCA_918808275.2 Dolichovespula sylvestris | reverse complement strand
TATCGCGGGCCGTATTTTTTCCGCTTCAATTTTCTATCCTTCTCTCGAATCTATTTCCACATTATTCTTTATTTTTTTCTTCCTTTTTTTACTCTCTCTCTCTCTCTCTCTCTCTCTCTCTCTCCTCTTCTTTCTTTTCCTGTTAGCACGCAAATCCATATCGATTCACAAAAGGGAATTAATGATTTCATGCGATCGTCGCAAAACTAAGTGACGCGTCGCGTCGACGCAAAATCTGATTTCTCGAACGAATCGGATTAAAATTTCTTTTCCCCTTCTTTTCTTTTCTCTCTCTCTCTCTCTCTCTCTCTCTCTTTAATCTCGCCTCAAACGTAGAAGAAATTCAAAAAGGGAAACGTTGCCGCGAAACGAAGAGCAACGCGCGCGTTTTCATGAAACGATACGACGCAAGGACGGGAGAAAAGGGGATAAGATTTTTTTGTTTTAATACGAAAAAAAGAAAAAAAAAAAGAAAAAAAAAGAAAAAGAAAAACGCAACGACGAGAACGAATTCGTAAAGCGTTCCTCCTTATCTACTACTATGGCGAAACTTTAGTCGACTTTTTGGTATTACGAAGAGACGTGTCCCTCTCCACCCCACTCCCTCACCCAGGTGAGCACGCGCACGAATACAACCAACAGCAACACCCTAACTTACTATTGGTATCTTTGCTCTCACCCATACATACGTACATACCTACATAAATACATACACGCACGTACACACGTATACCGGGTGTCTTAGGAAGAAACTTCTCTATCCGTCATTGTCGTAACTTGAGTGAGATTAACGATCGTCGAACGAGAACTGTCTCTGACAGCACTCTCGTCTCTCTCTCTCTCTCTTTACTCTTTACACACACACACACACACACACAAAACGCATACAGCGTTACATAAATACACATAAATACACTCTCACACTTTGCACAGTTATTATACAAGACATTTTCAAAGTCGAACGACTCCGGATACCAATTTCCGTTAGCTTTTCCGTTAATAAAATGTAAAAGACAGAATGAAGACAACGAAGCCCGGCAAATATTATCGTGTTTCCTCGTTAACGAGAATACTTTTCTCGAAATTTCTTGGCTACGATCAAATTTCCTTCCCTAACCTCCCTCCCTCCTCCTCCTCCTCCTCCTCCTCCTTCTCCTCCTTCCCACACGTTAATAATTACAGTCGATGATGAAATCGTTATTTCTTTTCATTTTTTTTCCTCTTTCCCTTCCCCTCCCCTTTCGTTTCACCCACACCCCGGAATCCCCGTCGTTTTTTCATACACCTCTCCGCGCTCAGGATTATTCTTTTTTATCGAATTATTGAGTAAAATTTTTGTTTTTAATTTGAATAATTTTGAGTAAAAAAAATGACACGAGCGGAAGTATATATATATATATATATATATATATATATATATATATATATAGAGAGAGAGAGAGATTGTTCAATCTGCATTTTACATTAATATTCCAAAAGTAAGACGATCTCCGAACGAATTATTAAATTAAAATGAAATGCACGTTCGAACGCGTAAAATAGAAATGGAGCGAGCGTTGTCGCGATCGATTATAATCGATCCCGATCGCACCACCACCACCGCCAACATCCCCCCCCCCTTTCCCCCAGCCCCATTTTCTCGGGCATAGTAATATCGTCGAAAATTGAGGCAATTAATGTCGAACGATAATCGAACATTGTCGGTAAAACAATCCTCCTCTATAGGAAAGTAATGATCAAAGTTTAGAGTCGTGATGGTGATAGTGTTGGTGGTGATGGTGTTGATGGTGGTGGTGGTAACGCGCTCGACCGTGTACCACACCATTCGGTCTGCCAGGAAATTTTCAACTTTTGCGGTAGGCTGAACTTTATTCGAAAAGCTCTATCTCTTCTCTCTCTCTCTCTCTCTCTCTCTCTCTCTCTCTCTATCTATCTATCTGTATCTCTATCTCTCTCTCTCTTTCTCTCTCTCTCCGTCTATCAAGCACGTAATACTGCTGACGGGTTGCAAGCATTAACGGTACGATGACTTTAATTGCATTCTCGTCGTTAAAATTACATTCGTTATCTTGATAACCTTTCGAAAGGTTTTCCTTTTTTTTTTTTGTTTTTATACTTTTCTTCTTTTTTTTTTTTTTTTTTTTTTTTTTTGACTTTTTACCTCCAACTTCGTTTCACGATCCGTCACGATCCCCGGTAACGCGTGGTGTCGGGAGCCGGATTGATTCGAAAATAAAAATAAATGGAAATATAAATAAAAATAAAACTAATTAAACGAAACGAAACGAAACGAAACAAAACGAAACGAAAGAAAAAGAAAAATCGTTGGAAAATTTTGAAAGATCGGTCGTTGACTAGGAGATCTCGTTATGGTATAATATCGCGGGAATAATGGGCGTGTCTGTGATAACGTTTCGTAACTATCGAACGTACGTAATTTTGACTTAGGTCGGCGAGTTTAACGCTGACACGCGTCGCTTCAAACGCGATGAATAAAAAGAGATAGGTAAGGATAAAGATAAAGATAAAGATAAAGGAATGGAAGAAAGAGAAAGAGAATGTAACGAAGGTAACGAAGGTAGGCGTAAAGCTCGGCGCCAATGATAATTCACTATGTAGAACGTAAGTGTTATCGAGTTACGCTCACGATCCGCCGTCGTAATAATTACGTCTCGCTCTTCTACGATCCTACGTGTGTACGATATAGGAGAGGGTACAAGAGGGAGAGAGTGAGAGAGACAGAGAACGAATGCAAATGCGCACGCACACACACACACACACACACACACACACACAGAGAGATACGTATATATACACGTAAGTACCTATATCTGGCGCTATTATTTAGGCCGCGCCCAACGCGGCCGCAGACGCATTGTTTGTCCCCTGTCGCGAGGAGACGGGAGATTCGGTCACGTGGGCAGCCCGTGTCTCTTTTGTGTCCTAAGTACGCATGAGAGATTAAAAAAAAAAAAAAAAAAAAAGAAGACGATTAAAGAAGAAAAAGAAAAGAGAAAGGAATATATTAATAACCGGCAGTACCTCGCTTATATCTCGTCGTCTTCCTTATTCCTAAACCCTCCCACCCTCTCCCGCGATCTCGTCCTCTTATCTATCTCCGTTCGATCGACTTTTTTGCGATCCCGTAGAAAAAAGGAAAGAGGCGAACGTTCGTTAAAAATTTTAACGGAAGAATATGAAGCGGACGAACGAACGAACGAACGAATAAATAAATAAATAAATAAATAAATAAATAAATAAATAAATAAATAAATGAAAATGATTTCTCTCGACGATATCATGTTGGATATCGTTAAGAGGGCACGTTTTTCATTTCCTGTCGCGATCTCGATCTCGCGATAGCGATTGCGATCGCGAATAGCAATCGTTAAAAGAAAGGACAAAACCTAAGGGGAAAATCGACGTGGGTTGTCGCGTTCCAACGCGTTTTCCTCGGGAGCACGATATTAAACGAGCAAAATGTTCCACGTTCTCGTTCGACCGTATAGAATATTGGCTCTGGCATGCCTCGCTTTAAGTTCGGTATATTTAATTACGAGTTTCTCTCCCTCTCTCCCTCTCCCCCCCCCCCCTCTCTCTCTCTCTCTCTGTTTCTATACCACATTTTGAAGCCGGGCAGTACTCCGAGTTTCGCTCTCGTTCCCGTAGAACGTAGTTTTAACAGTTTATACCTACTATACCGATCTACTACATACATAAGTCATTGCCACGGAATACTCGGTATCTATGAATATTTGTCCGGACTTATAGTTCGAAAGCATCTCTCTCTCTCTCTCTCTCTCACTCTTCTCTTTCTCTCTATCTATCTCTTGTTCTCTACGGTCTGACCCCACCAAACGAGGGTGATAAATAATAAAGAGGAAAGATAGAGGGACAGATAGAGACAGATAGAGAGAAAAGAAAGAAAGAGAGAGAGAGAGAGAGAGTTATTACGCCTCGTAAGCACAATTTTTGTACAATCCATGGAGTACACGAAGAGAGAGAGAGAGAGAGAAAGAGAGAGAAAGGGGGAAGGGGGGGTAGAGATCAGCGTTTTATATCCGTCGTTTCGAATAAAACCATATAGCTGGCTTTACCGGTGGACGTAGCCACTGTAAAATCCACGCGATCCTCTTTTGCATTATTCAACACGATGGATCTATCTATATCTCTTTCCGTTTCTTTCTCTCTCTCTCTTTCTCTCTCTCTCTCTTTTTCCTTCTCTTAGAAGAGGAACCTTTCCTAGGGAACGTTACAAAGATCGTCCCGAAGACACAATGTCTTCTATAGTTCACTTCCCTCTCTCTCTCTCTCTCTCTCTCTCTCTCTTTCTCACGTACGTACCACAATTTCTCTTTCCCTCTCTTCTCTCTTATCATCCATTTTTCTTTTCTCTTTTTTCATTTTCTTATTATTCCGCCGTTCCTCGAGCAAACGTCGAGATGAGAGATCGTCATCGGTATCGCTTTGCCCGCGAGTGACCTCGATTCTAACTGTACGAGCTTCATCCTGATATATCCTAGGAAGCCCTCTCCCCCCCCCCCCTCGCCCCCCCCCCCCCCCCCCCCTCCCCACCATAAGTGGTTACCATCGATCACTCTAAATGGTAAAAATCTTCTTTCTTCTCGATACTCGCGATACTCGAAGTACAATCCCTCTCTCTCTCTCTCTCTCTCTCTCTCTCTACGTCAATCGATCGATCGATCGATCGATCTATCGTCGTCGTCGTCCTTGATCCTCGATCTCATATTCTCCCGCCACATAGAAAAAAGAATCTTATATCTTATTTTACAAGGAAGTAAACGAACGTAATAAAGGGGAGAACGAGAGAAAGAAGAAGAAGAAAAAGAAGAAGAAGAAGAAGAAAAGAAAAAGGCAAAAAAAAAAAAAGAGAGAAAAAAGAAAATAATCACTCGATTCTCCGAGGATACACGCATATACGCACATATAGAATATCACGAATGAATGTACGAGTTCGTTCGATTGGAGGCGAGACGTACGATCGAACGATCGAAACTTCGAACGATATTTTTACGTGTCGATATAATCGAGAACGTGCATATTCGTAATCGACGAACGTACGAAAGAAATTTAGTGCGATCGTTAACGGGAAACGAGGTATCCTTGTACGAACCTCCCCCACCCCCACCCCCCCCCCCTCTTCCCTCACCCAACTCATCCCTTCGTCCTCCGTACACCCCTTCGTCCCCTTCATACGTCCTTCGTCCTTCGTCCTCTTACCGGAAGAATATCGATTTAATCGACGAGAATACGCACGTCCCTCCTCCGTCCTTTACTCTCCCTCCATCGGGATTTAAACTTACGTACGGCCACATTGAGCGTCCGTCGGTAACATTCGGGGAAAATCCTTTCGTCGTATTTATTAGGTTGGCAACGTGATTTATATCGACGTTCGTTCGAACGTCGTACGAGCTATGACGATACTTTATTTTAGTATTATCGAGACGATCGGTGTAACCGTTCTCTCTCTCTCTCTCTCTCTCTCTCTCTCTCTCTCTCTCTCTCTCTCTCTCTCTCTCTTTCACTCTTGCAACCAACATCGAGATGAACGATCATCTCGCAGAGAGGGATGATAGCCGGTATTAAAAATGGATTGACCGGGAGAACTCTAACGTCCTTTTAACGATGCGAAATAAAGGAAAGAAAGAAAGAAAGAAAGAAAGAAAACGGACGAGAGCGGGTTCTAACGATTACCGTAACGCGCGATAATTATGTATTGTTAGGAAAAGGAAAATGGTTAAATGAGAAATGGCAAAGGGAGGGTAGGGCTGGGGGGGGAGGGTGGGAAGGTTAGAGTAGACGGAGGAAATGCGCGCAAATTTATTTGTTTTTTTTTTTTTTTTTTTTTTTTTTTTTTCGCAAGGCGCTCACCGACGGAAAGTTAAAGATCGTACTGAGAGAAACAGAGAGAGATGGATAGAGAGATAGATAGATAGATAGATAGATAGAGAGAGAAATATAGGTGGAGACATTATACTTCACGTTACATTTCACTTATCGATATACTACTTCGAAGCGTGCGTGCATGCGTGCATACACTCGGCCCCGGTGAATCATTCATGCTTTCCGATAGATCGCCGTCTATTCATATCTCTCTACTTTCCATCGCCATCTACGGGGTGTGCCGAACGTTTCACACACGTAGAAACGAAAGTGTCGACAAACGGTCTAAATCTGAGCTCGTTAGTTTTAGAATTTAACAAAAAAAAAAAAAAAATAAATAAATAAATAAATGAAAAATAATATGAAAGAAATGAGAAAGAGATGTGACGATCGGTGTAAATAGTCTCGAATTGGATCAGTATCGATCTTCGATATCCTCTAGGAACTTTCGATCCACCCTATATTTCTTCTCTTTCTTTCTTTCTTTTTTTTTTCTTTTCTTTTCTTTTCTTTTTGTCGTTTATAATACAGGTATTACTTTCTTTAAACCAAATCTCTCTCTATCTATCTGTCTATCTATCTGTCTATCTATCTTTCCTTGTCCTCCCCTTTTTATTCCCTCTATTTCCAAGTTTAAACGAAAGTCGACCATTAAGGCGCGCCATCTAAGGGGTGTTAAGAAATAAGAAACCTTGTTACCCTCGAGAATCTTTCCCAAGTAAAATTTATTTTCATTCGGTCTTCTCTCTCTCTCTCTCTCTCTCTCTCTCTCTCTCTCTCTCTCAGCTTTTATTTCCCTGAACTTCCTTAAAAGTAAATTCCCGGTTTCGGTCAACTACGTTTTATAATAATATAAATAATAATAATAATAATAATAATAATAATAATAATAATAATAATAATAATAATAATAATAATAATAATAATAATAATAATAATAATAATAATAATAATAATAATAATAATAATAATAATAATAATAATAATAATAATAATAATAATAATAATAATAATAATAATAATAATAATAATAATAATAATAATAATAATAATAATAATAATAATAATAATAATAATAATAATAATAATAATAATTGTTTTGACAGGTAAACATTTAACAAGGTATGGTTACCATAAAGTTACATCAAATATCTTCCCATTCCTCTCGTTATTTTTAAGTCGTCGCGTTTACGTTAAAGCTTCGCGTTACAAGTTTTGTTAACGGACAGACGATACCAAGAAGGGGATAACTTGCTATCTCGGTCATAGACATCGATATCGGTGCATTTGCTATTGGTCAACATCATTGGTATCAATCGATATTCGATACTGACGGTAAGTAGCGGATATGGACTCGACCGTAATAACGATAAGTATCGATACCGGGTTAAAAGATCGGGAAAAAAAGATTGTGAACGTAAGTACTTGTTCACTTACTTACTTACTTACTTACTTACTTATTGACTTACTTATTTACTTGCTTGCTTTTGTTAGCACACAATGGTATTACCGAACGATTTATTTATTTATTATATAACTTAATCGGGAAATATTTTCGATCGGTGTAAGTAAATTATTTGGATTAAATGTATAACGATTGCGAAGAGGGGAGGGTGGGGGGGGGGGGAGAGGAACCAGTAACGATCGGATAAATTTGATTAATAGTAAAAAACGAGAGAATCGCGAATTATTTTTCATAAATTTATATTCGTTCAGAGAGTTGAAAGGAACGTTTTTTTAATTTTTTTATTTTTTTTTTTTTTTTTTTTTTTTTTTTAGGGAAGAGATCTTTCTACGCGGTTAACAACAGGTCTTTGAATACACGCACTTCTCTTCATGCCGTATTTCAGGAAAGAATAAAGAATAAGCGGAGGAAAAAAAGGAAAGAGATGCGCGAGATCGAGATCGCGCTTACGTGTAGACATCGAGAAGAAGTCGTGCGAAATGCCGTCGGAGAGAAAAAAAAAAAAGGAAAAGAAAAGAAAAGAAGAAACGTGCGATGAGATTTTAATTACTGGGCTTGTAAAAAAAGGAAAAAAAAAAAATGGAAAAAAAAAAAGAAAAAAGAGCCGACAGAAAATTAATTCCATCGTTCGATCTGGGCGTCGAAGGAGAAACGAAAAAAAAATGAAAAGGGGAGCGGAAACATATTCGTTTGGTTTTCATGGAACAAACGACGAACAAAAAAAAAAAAAACAAAAAAAGAAAGAAAGAAAGCAAGCAAGAAAAATACAAAAAAAAATGCGAGGAAGATTTTACAAGAAGAAAAAAGTACAGGAACGATGGAGGGTTCTATCCCATCCCTCTACCCTTATCCCACCCCTCGTAAAAATTGTTGAGAGCAAAGAGTATAAAAAGAAAGAAATACGATAGGTATAGACGGGGGGGGGTGTAGGGGAGAGGGGTGTATCCCTATCGTCGAAAACTTGTGCCACGCGTGGATTAGCTTTCGCAGGTTTGGCAAAACGAAAAGGGAAAGGTAACGGTGGAAGATATATCGAGTGTCTCTCGTTCTCACAAATCTTCGGTGTCTAATTAGGAATGAGAGGAGGAGAGACAAACCACCATAGCCATAGCCATAGCCATAGTCGTCCTCCTCCTCCTCCTCCTCCTCCTCCTCCTCCTCCTCCTCCTCCTCTTTCTCCTCCTCCTCCTCTTCATCCTCCTTACCGTCACCGTGTATCGTTGGACTAATGAGAACCCCGCGAATAATACTTCGAGATGGAAGAGGACGAAGAATGAACGAGCAAATACTACGCCAAACACGAGGATATATTATAGTAAACGTTTTCATTCATTGATACCCCCGTTAGGTTTCACGTTCCCGTCTCTCTTTCATTCTCTTTTCTATCACCTGTTATATCCGGCAGCAGTTTATCTTCCCCCTCCTTTCTAAATTAACATTCCACCTATATCGTCGTCCCTGTCTCGGCGATCCGAAGGATCCGTTGGCCTAACCCGTGCACTAGGTTCATCGAAGAAGGAAAGAACTAACGCGTACCTGCTTGGCTCTACGTATTATACGAATCAAAGAGAGAGAGAGAGAGGGGGGGGGGGGGGACATCCTCTCTTCCATGGGACACAGACGACAATGCATACCAGATATATATATATATATATTTTTTTTTTCTAACTCTCATTTTTTATTTCCCATTACTCCCCTTCTTATTTTTTCTTTCCTTTATTTCTTTCACTATTCGATCATCACTGTTCCATCATAATCATTAAAAGTCATTCGGCATTTTCAATGAACGAGCTTCGATAAAATTTAAGCGTGTATATGTACACAAGCGCACGCACACATCCATACATACGTAATACATATAAGGAAATAACTATCGCAAGTGAGATTTATGGATAAGCAACGTATACAACGGACGAACTTTTATTTCATTGGAAATGGAGTAAGAGATAGGAGAAATTGTATATTTTCCAGGTCGTCGTCGTTGTTTTCTTTTTTTTTGTTGTTGTTGCGTTTTAAGCTCGGAATTCACTTTGAACGTTAAAAAATCCCAGAAGACTACGAGGGATGTGTTTCGTAATAGATAAGGATTAGACTCGATAAAAAAAAAAAAGAATACGTTATATACTTGACGTTTCGTTCTTTTTTTTTTTTTTACTTTATCGTTCGTCTTTTCTTCGTTCCGATAGAAAAACTATCTCTCTCTCTCTCTCTCTCTTTTACTATCTATCTATCTGTCTATCTCTTTATTGAGGGTACTTGATCAAAGGACTTTATGAAGCTCGATGTAAGCTTTTTAGATTTTCAATACGACGCTACAAAAAAGAAAGGCCAAAACAAAAAAAAAAGAAGACGTAAAGGACATACAAAAAGAAATAAAATAAAATGGGAGATAAATAATATTACAGTGATATATATATATATATATATATATATATATATATATATTATATATAATATAGATACGTACACATCCTTAATCTTAATATCATCTTAATATCGATAATCCTGTTATGGTCGCATCAAATAAAATGAATTTTTTTCGTCGTCACTACGGAGAAAGAGAGACCGAGATAAAAAAAAAGATAAAGAGATAGATAGATAGATAGATAGAGAGAGAAGGAACACCCACCT
>OU964962.1:11852792-11882792 GCA_918808275.2 Dolichovespula sylvestris | reverse complement strand
CGAATCATTATTACCACCGTCACCATCACCATCATCATCGTCATTATCATTTTCATCATCATTATTATTCTTATTATAGTTATAGTTATCGTTATCGTTATCGTCATCGTTGTTGAGGCGGTGTATACAATTGTAATACGGATTTGACAGTCGATGAGAAAGACATTCTCCGCGCCGTGTAAACAAATAATAATAGAGGAGAAGGAAGGAGGATAAACGTCGATGAGATTTTCATGAATTTACTGCCGTCGGAGTGGGGGAAAGAGGGTACACACAACGAAAAGGAAATAGCACGGGCTTTACGTTTCTCATTCTCGTTCGCGTTCTCGTCCGCGTCGTTTCGTTGATTGGGTTATCGCACCTGTTTAAAAGTTCGTCGTCTCTGCGTAGAATTAAAAAAACGGGGAAGTAAAGAGGAGAGAGAGAGAAAGAGAGAGAGAGAGAGAGAGAGAGAGAGAGAGAGAGAGAGATCGTTCATGCGTTTATATATATATATATATTTTTTTTTTATTTTTAAAATCGACGCCATAGAAGCGAGTGTGTAAAGGACGAGAAAGAAGAGTAACAAAAAGAAGAAGAAGAAGAAGAAGGAAAGAAAGAAACGAAAAGAAGGAGAAGAATTTCAAGAAGACGGTAGGAACGAGGCTGGATTTTTTTCGGATGCGAAAGAAGAAGAAGAAGAAGAAGAAGAAGAACCCCGGGCAAAGCTCGGATTCGTTCGGTTAAAGTCCCCGTCCACGGTGTGTTCACAGTGTCCTCATCCTACCATCTGTGTGTGTGTGTGTGTGTATGTGCGTCGTCGTGCGTGATTCGTGCATGTGAGAGAGGAGAACGAAGAAGAAGAGGAAGAAGAGGAGGCAAGAAAAAGAAAAGAGAAGAAGCAGAAGAAGAAGAAGAAGGAGAGAGTTAGTGGTGGTGGTGGTATCGTGCGAAAGGGAGAGAGAGAGAGAGAGAGAGAAAAAGAAAGATAAGAGGAATATAAATCGCGATATATAACTAAGTGTATATGTACGTTCATCGTCGTCCTCCTCCACCATCTCCACCTCCACCTCCACCACCTCCACGTCGCCGTCATAGTCGTCGTCGTCGTCGTCGACGTCGTCGTCGTCGTCATCGTCGTCGTCGCGTCGTAACCGGCATCGACGTTCGGCGCGTAGTGATTTAGAGAGAGAAAGAGAGAGAGAGGGAGAGAGAGAGGGGGAGAAAGAGACATGCTCGTCGTCGTTGCATCGGTCCGTCATCTACGTCATCATCATCATCATCGTCGTCGTCGTCGCGTGTGTTATTGTTATTGTTGTTGTTAGATTGCGAAAACGCAAAATAGTATTAGTGCGGTGTGTGCGCGTCGAAGGAACGAAATACTGGATCGTGAGGAGGAAAGAGCTGGAGGAGGGAGCGGCGACGGTGGAGGAGGAGGAGGAGGGGGAGGAGGAGGAGGAGGAGGAGGAGGTGAGGGTGGTGGGGGAGAAGAGGAGTGCGAGGAACGCCGGAGTTGCTCGCGACCGTCGAGATCTGGATTACGCGGGCAACTCGAGGATCGCCAAGATTTTGCCGGTTCATAAAAAAGGTACGAGAGTTCACTCATCTCTCTCTTTCTCTTTCTCTCTTTATTTTTTCTTTTTTTTTTTTTTTTTTTTTCTTTGAATCTTCTTCCTTTTCTTATTTTCCTTTCTCGCGCGTTTTTTAATCCGAGCGAAGAAGATACGATAGTCCGATAGTCGTCGTCGTGGAGTTCGTGAGCGAGTGCGTGCGAGCTTCTTAAAGTTAGGTTATGTTAAATTTGAATTGGTTGTTGTTTTATTTCTTTTTTTTTTTTTTATTCGTAAGATTTATTCGAGAGAGAATTTAAAAACGATCGTAGAGTGTGTTCTAAAAGAGGAAACGTAGGTTAGGCGGGGCGAGGGGGAAGAGGGGGGCGGGGGCGGGTATTATCGTTCGTTTTTATAAACGGACACAGTCGTCGTCGTTTTATTTTCGTTTGATACGTGACTTTTCGATGACACCCCGTTAATATATATATATATATATATATATATATATATATATCCGTTCGGTTAAATTCCCCGTTATAAATTTTCTTAACGGTTCGACTTAAAACATTCGATATAATAATACGAGGGATAAGATTATTTATTGGTCGAGAGTCGACGAATATATATATACACGTCAAATGACTTTTGAATTTCGCGCGGTTTGGCGTATCGCGTTACTCGCCAGTATACCGCAAGATATATAGATATAAATACCTACCTACCTACCTACCTACCTACCTACCTACCTACCTACCTACCTACCTATCTACCTATCTACCTATCTACCTACCTAACCGAAACGTAACATGGCGCGGACACACATTTAACATCGCGTTGAACGATAAACGTAAACCGCGTGTATCTATGGGAAGCGGACGAAGAGAGAGATAGAGATAGAGAGAGAGAGAGAGAGAGAGAGAGAGAGAGAGAGAAGGAGAGGGGAGGGGAGAAAGGAATCCTGTTGGTTTTGGTACATTTACTGCGGTCGCATACCAGAGTGTCGCCGAAAGATTCTCGTTAACTCGGCTTCGATTTCAAGGTCGACGTCTTCTCTCTCTCTCTCTCTCTCTCTCTCTCTCTCTCTCTCTCTCTTTCTCTCTCTCGAAGACGATGGCGACGACGGCGATGGCGACGACAACGACGGCGACGACGACGACGACGACGACGACGACGACGACGACGACGACGACGACGACGACGATGGCGACGGCGGTTCTCCTTTAACCTCATTTGCGGTTCGACTATATTTATTATATGTTGTTCCTTTTATCCCGCTCCTTACGATTATTGATTTACTCTATTACCAAGGGATATGTACACATAGGAATTCTATTATGGCGGAGGCGGCCCATAAACGATGTAATCTTTATATCTCGTGGTTAAGGAGAGAGAGAGATAGACATAGAGAGAGAAAGAGAAAGAGAATGAAGAAAGAAAAAATTAAATTCCGAAAATATCGAAAAGTCGTAAAAGTCGCGTATTATTAATAAATCGTCTTCGTCTTCGTCGTCGTCGGCTATGGTTTTGACAGTTAGTCGGTATGGTCGGCTTAAGTTCAAAAGATGGCCTCCGGCCTTGAACGGTCTTCCTATTTCGTCTCGATAAAAGATAAGTTGTTGTTGTTGTTGTTGTTAGGTACTTTACGTATGCTCGTGGTAAGCTCGTAAAAATTCTCACGCGGTTAAAACCATTCTCCTCCGACTCATCCTACGCGGTCCTTGGTCGTATCGAACCTAAACGCGCGACGTTCGATCGTAACCGAGCCAACCGGTCCAACGTTTATATTTCGTCGTCGTCGTCGTCGTCGTCGTCGTCGTCTCTATTGTTTTCTCCAATCGTAACGACCGACGATAATCCACGGTTCTTCGCAAAACGTACTTAGGTACATATCTACTATACTTATGCATATACATACATACATACATGCATGCATACATATGCACGTAAGTACGTACATAGATTAAAATAAATTGAAATCAATTATTACATCTTAAAATATATATTTATATATATATATATATATATATATATAATAACACGCGCGCGCACACGTACGTTATATATATATATTTAACTATCGAAAATTTATTTTCTTTTTATTTTCGTTTTTCTTTTCCTTTTCTTTTCCTTCTTTCTTTTCTCTTTCCTTCTCACCCACCCCCTTTTCTCCCCCCCCCAAATCGACAAGATTATTCCGCGGAAATGGGATATATAATCGAATGATCGAATAAACTGAGAGGTTCTCAACGATCCCAATCGTATTAACAAATTCGATTAATTCGAAGAAGGTACTACCCCTCTCTCTTGGATTCGATTTAATTATCTCGCGGTTTCACGGTGGTCGTGGAAGGAGGAGGAGGAGGAGGAGGAGGAGGGGAGAGGATAAAAGGAGGAAAAAGAAGAAGGAGGAGAAGTTAGAGAGATAGGGAGAAAGAGAGAGAGAGAGAGAGAGAGAGAGAGAAGGAAAGAAGGAAGGAAGGAAGGAAGGACAAGGACGATTAGGTAGAGTTCTCTTAAAAGGAAAATTTAAGAGCCATTTGAGTCTCGGATCCCTTCGGCCCTTCTTTCGATCGAACCCTCCACCCTCCACCCCTCCTCCGCACCTTCGTCCACATTGATGTTCGAGATTATGAAAAATCGCGCCAAAGATAAGGGAAAAGGGCGAAGTGACGGCGATTTGGGGGAAGGGGTAGATTGATTCGACGACAGAGAGAGAGAGAGAGAGAGAGAGAGAGAGAGAGAGAGAGAGAGAGAGAGAGAGAGAGAGAGAGAGAGAGAGAGAGAGAGAGAGATTGAATAGGGGCTATTCTCGAGAAGATTAATTCTTCTTCGTGATTAAATCTCTATCGATCTTGGATAAAGGCAGATTGCTCGGTTGGTCGAAAGTACTTTTAATTCGTCCCGTTTCTATCGAGATATCGAGTTAATATCTATCTGACGCGCGCGTGCGAGAGAGAGAGAGAGAGAGAGAGAGAGAGAGAGAGAGAGAGAAGAGAGTCGAAACGCACAGGATAGTTTCGTTCGGTATTAAATCGGCGCGGACGAATGGACACGTAAAGCGCCTATTTCGAATGGGAAGTATAATGCTCTTTTCTCGTTTCGATACTGCGCTATATCGATCTTCCAATTTTTCTTTTTTTTTTTTTTTTTATTTCTTTCTCTTCTTATTCTTCTTTCTTTCTTTTTATTTCATCCCTCTTTTTCATTGCGTTGTCATTCGCCAAATCCGTATTTTGCGTCAGATATATATATATATATATGTTCACGTACACACACGCGCGCGCGCGCGCGCGCGTTGTACATTGTACATTGTGTGTACAATTTGTATAGGATAGAATTCACGTTGTGGATAAAAAAAAAAAAAGAAAGAAAGAAAGAAAGAAAGAAGTAAAATAAAATGAAATAAAATAAAATAAAATGAAATGAAATAAAACAAATAAAAAGGAAAATAAAATGAAAAAAAAAAAAAAAATAAAGAACAAGATGGCAGGGGTAGACGCGCCATCGTCGAATTCATATCGAATAGAATGCAAAGGCACGAGGAGTTGACGAAAAAAACAAATCTTATTGGCGGACGAACGAACGGCGATAAATACGAGGTCCGCAAAAATGATAAAAACGAAGGAAGGGCATTCGACGGATCGAAAATTCGACGAGATCTACGTTTAAAAGTAACGATCGAACAACGTTCTCTCTCTCTCTCTCTCTCTCTCTCTCTCTTTCACGATAGTCGTTCCTGACTTCGAGAGTTCGATCTTATTGTATCGAGAGATTTTTCAAAGTTCCTCACCCGCCTCCCATCGATCCTCCACCATCACCATCACCATCACCCTCCGTCCAATCCCTACCTTTCCCTTTCCCTTCTTTTCGAGTTTTTCCCTTTCCTCCTTCCTCCTCCTCCTTCTCCTTCTCCTTCGGATCTCCTTCGACCGTCCGGATAAGGATAAAGGTATCTCTTCGCGAGATATATACAAGCCACCGGTAGTAGAGCGAGTAGTAGGTATATAGCCCACTGCAATTAGCTCTCGTGGAAAACAAGAAAGGAACGCGGCCACGGACCGAGATCCCCGTCGTCTCTGCAACTTTTTGCCCTAAGATTCTCTCTCTCTCTCTCTCTCTCTCCCTCTCCCTCTCCCTCTCCCTCTCTCTCTCGCGAGTTGGTATACGCGAGTAAGCAAGCCAGCAAGCAAGCGAACGAACGAACGAACGAACGAACGAAGGAACGAACGAAGGAACGAACGAACGCGAGACCACGAGCAACGGAGGCAAGAGGCAGGAGGTAAGAGGAGGCAGGAGGAGGCAGGAGGCAGGAGGACGGATGAAAACCCCCGTTGCTTCGCCGTTTAGCCTCGAGAGTGTGTCTCGCTTCGTATAACCTTGAAATCCCACTCGTCGCCTCTACTCGCGTGTTTTTAAAACGCTCCAACGCTTCGTCTCGCGCATGCGCGCGAAATCCTTTTCCCTCCTCCTCCTCCTCCTCCTCATTCTCTTCATCCTCGTCCTCATCCTTCTATCATCCGTGCATCCCCCTCTCCCTCTCGCTCACCCTCTTCTCTTCCTCTTCTTCTTCTTCTTCTTCTTCTTCTTCTTTACTACTCTTCTCTCTCTCTCTCTCTCTCTCTCTCTCTCTCTCTCTCTCTCTCTCTCTTTTCGTGCTCATGGAGATGAGTGCCATTTCTCTCTTTCTATCTTTCTCAGGTGCGTACATAGTTTCGTACATAGTCGAAACTTCTTTGGCTATACACGCGAGTGAGTGAGAGAGAGAGAGAGAGAGAGAGAGAGAGAGAGAGAGAGAGAGAGAGAGAAGGAGAGATTAATCGCCGCCATTTTCACCAAGTATAAATTAAACCTTTTCTCTATCTCTCCGTCTTCTGTCCGCCCGTCTGTCTGTTTGTCTTTGTCTCTCTCACTCTCTCTTCCCCCTCCCTCCCTCCCTCTCTCTCTTTCTCTCTCTCTCTCTCTCATGATTCTTATCCCTCTAGATTTTAATTAAACTTTTATCGCGAGTCGTCGTCGTTCGGTATGCAATTTTTATTGTCTTTCCATGCGCGGGAACGTAAAGCATGGTATCGTTATAAATCTTGTATGTAACAAATTTCGTTTTCTTACACAAAAGGAAATAGTGAAAACGTTTCGTAAGAGAAAGAGAGAGAGAGAGAGAGAGATAAAGAAAGAGGATAATCCAACGAGAGACGAGTGACGTGTGACGAGTCTCGAGGACTTACGTATAATACATAGAGGATCTCACGTATAGTTTTATCCCTTTTCCCTTCTTTTCCTCGTGCCATCGTCTTTCTCTTTCTCTGTCTCTCTATATATATATATATTTCCTCAAACACATTCTCCTAGTTGAAATTAAGAGACGAAGAAGAAGAAATACGTCGTTTCTATACGGTTCCGTAGATCTCTTACAGTTAGTCTAAGGAAAAATCGTATCCCGTAACGGACGATTCCGTGAGACCGCTTGAAAAATTTTCATATATTTTGCAAGTAACCAAGAAGGGACATCTCCGTCTTGTTTATGTAAGTACATACGTCCTACCACCGCCCCATCACCTTCAACAACCATCTAATGGGATCTAAATCTTTCACACCATGAAATATGATCCGCTATGATCATCCTTCTAACACCCCTTCCCTTCCTACTCCTATTCTCTCTCTCTCTCTCTCTCTCTCTCTCTCTCTCTCTCTCTCTATTTCTTCATCCATCTATCCGTCTATCAAGCCTTACGAGTTACGCGTCATATTAGAATACCGAAAAAACATTTTTTACGTCCCGTCCAATTGTAAGTATCGATCAGTAATTTTTCAACGGAACTAATTTTTTTTGTTTTTTTTTTCCGACCACGAAACTTTTTTGAGAACGTAGTAACGTACGCAAATACCGATCCCACTTAGCCCCCTCCTCTCTCTCTCTCTCTCTCTCTCTCTCTCTCTCCTCTTCCTTCCTTTTTCAAAATCTACCGACGGACTGACTGACCGTCCGTCCGTCACGTACCGATTTTTCTATTTTTCCCTCGTCCGCGAAACCGGATACACCCGACAACGATTTTCGAGGCGGAGTGAAAAAACGAGAAAAAAAAAAAGAAAAAAAAAAAGAAACGAAAAAAAAAAACAGAAATAAAAGTAGAAACGAGATATCGTTTAACGGTGCTTCGTGGGTACTCGAACGCGAAAGCATCAAAATTGCAGAGAAATATATATCCACTTGGAAATCAACGAAGCAGAGAGAGAGAGAGAGAGAGAGAGAGAGAGGGAGAGAAGTAGATAGATAGATAGATAGATAGAGAGAATGAGAATCCGATCGGTAGTTTGCAACGAGAATATTCACGAGTACTCGAATCACCGTCCTGTTACGCGATCGGTTTAATTTTTCAAATGTGGACATCGATCCTATTCATAAAGGATAAATTTCAACATTTCCTCTATTTTATTATTTCTCTCTCTCTCTCTCTCTCTCTCTCGCTGGCTCCGATTGAAAATACCTCGCATTGATGTCCGATGATGAAATGGAGAGGAGATAGAAAAAAGGAGGTTAAAAAAAAAGTGGAAAAGAAAGGAAAAAAGATGAAGATGAAGATGAAGATGAAGATGAAGATAAAGAAGATGAAGGAGAGGAGTCAAGATAACGCAACGACTTTCCACGCCCGTAGACGTAAAGATAGACCTGTTGTGTTACGTAGAATCGTATCAGGTCTGGTAATAATTATAATATCGTTATCTAATACATTTTGTAAACTAATTTATATAAACGAAACAAAAGAATTTAATCGACGACGTATAGTTGCCGTTATTTCTGTTCTTAGAGTTGATTTTTCTATTCTTTTTCCTTATTATTATTATTATCGTCATTATTTGCCCCCTATCCTTCTTTCTCTCTTCTTTAACCGCCATCTTCCAAAGTACGTCTTCATCGTCCTATTATCGTCTATCATCTTCCTCTATCCGTTCCTTTTATCTGTCTCCCAATCTCTCTACTACTTCGCGTTATTCGCAACCTACTTTTACTTTTAAAACGAGACGCGTAACGTAATCGTCAGATCAAACAGCTACGGCAACATCAACATAAAACAAGAACAACAACAACAACAACAACAACGACAACGACAACAGTCAATAGCAGAGCAAGACGGTAAAGCGGCAAGACGGCTACGGCTGCGGCTGCGGCTGCGGCTACGGCTGCGGCTGCGGCTGCAGCCCCTCTCTTAGAAAGTACACGCCATTTGCGTTCACCCACACGCGATATCGCGTGCCGAGTTTGCGATGCGATTCCCAACGTAATTATCTCTTAACGCAAGAGAGAGATGGAGAAAGAGAGAGAGAGAGAGAGGGGGGGAAAGAGAGAGAGAGAGAGAGAGAGAGAGAGTAAACCGTTGTTAAAATCCATGCGGTAATTCGAAGTATTAAAAAATATCTTAGTGCGTGGTTATTACCATCTTCACGCGATATAACGAAGACGAAGAATAAACGGAAGGGGAGGAGAAGGAGGTGAAGAAGAAGAAGGAGGAGAAGGAGGAGAAGGAGGAGGAGGAGGAGGAATACGACATCGGGAAAGTGAGTTCTTATCCTGACGCGTGGATAATAAATAATGGCTGTCGAATAAAATTCTTCGCTTAACCGATTACACGTTCTTCTCTCAGAGAATTAAGATCGAAAGTAAAAGAATGTCCCGATGGGAAGGGGTAGGGGACAGCGTGGTAGATATAGGGAGGGGACGTAGCATCGCCTATCCGAACGCTTTGGACTTGGCACATTCCTCGAAGAAACCTCGTAAACATAATGGGTCATTGCGTGTCGGACTTTAAGAAAAGAAGCTTAGAATCGTTGCCTAAGCAACGTTCGTTCAATCGTTCGTTCGTTCGTTCGTTCGTTCGTTCAGTCGGTTGGGTTAGCCGACGACGATTAGAAAAAAGTTGAAGATTTTCTTCTCTCTTAATGATCCCCTGTCCTGGTGATACCTTTAATGCGTTTATATTCTAACGTAACCGTAAGAATATACTTACACGATTTTAAACGGAAGAATTTCTATTTGGTGGGTCTCTCTCTCTCTCTCTCTCTGTCTTTTTCTTTCTTTCGTTACTTCTCTCTTTCTCTCTCATTTAGCCCGCACAGATATATACCTGCCGCGTCTGCATCCCCCGTCGGCCCTCGCTTGCGCTCTCCCTTACTACCCTCCTCCACCCCTTCTCCGAAGTCGACTCGTTTACGTCGCCGAGGAATGTCTGGAATCTTTACGGGGAATAAAAGAAAAGAAAAGAAAAAAAAAAAAAAGAAGAAGAAAGAAGTATCCGGAGGAACCTTTTGTAAAAGGTGCAACAACCAACGTGCCCCGAAACCACACCGTACTTATCCGACATTAGTTGTACATTGTTCGACTCCGCTTTATTTTTTTTTTCGACTTTTTTTTTTGATTTTTTTAATTTTTTTTTTTTTTGATTTTTTTGTATCTCTCCTTCGAGAGATTTCGAGCCTCGCTTTTAAGGAGGTAATTCTCTCTCTCTCTCTTTCTCTCTTTCTCTTTTTCACCTTACGAACCCTCGACGAATTTCTTCTTCAAGCCCGCCCTTGGATGAAATTATATTATATCTCGGCCGAGAGAAAAGTATTTCCTTGCGAGGCAGACTCCCTTCTCTCTCTCTCTGTCGGTTCATGTGAAATCGAGTAAATCAAAAAGAAATAATAAAAAAGAAAAGAATAAAATAATAAAAAAAAAAAGAGGGTCATATAAAATATCCGTTCGAACGATATCGATCGACCGGGTATGGATGCGTCGTGTTATTATTGTTATTATTATTATTATTTATTTATTATTTTTATTTTTTTTTTTTTTAACGATCGAATCAATATACAGCTATCACCCTCTCGTCGAGTCCGTCCCCCTTACCCCTGTTCTATACGTTTTTGTTTCGTCGATAATTGGTCATAGTCGATAATTAATCCACCCCTATGGATGAGTAGAGTCGCTTCTCCATAGTCATTCGAAAGAGTAGTGAACGGGGATATATATGGAGATATGTTATACATATAGAGCAAAAGAGAAATGCACGCGCGTGTATAGTATCTATGTATTCGAATATGCAATAAGTACACATATGTATGTATGGTATGTATGCATATGTGCCTTCCATTATGGTTGGTTGGTTGGTTGGTTCGACGTTACGACGGGACTCCTTTAATTGTTTTATTATTAATCGAATTAAATATCCAACCGAACGCCGTTGGCGTGATTGGTTTATATGGGGAGAGGTGGAGAGGGGAGGAGGACATCGTGTTGACGCGCGCGCGCGTCCATATTGGCGGAATTTCGTTGGCTCTGCGTGCGATAAATTCGCGAGATTTTCGTTTCGAATATAAAGATATATCGTATTCGAATCGTACGAGAACTTATTCTACGAGATTTCAAACCTAATCTCGTCGGTCGGGATTAGGTTTGATGGTTGTCTAGGCGTAAAAAAAAAAAAAAAAAAAAAAAAAGAATAGGGAAGAAGAAATTTACGACGACGTGGTAAAAAGATGGACGATAGTAACGTCGGGTTCGTTTGAAATTGAACCGAAGACGATTTCAAAGTGACGACACAATGATTGATTATACCCGGTGAAAGCACTCATCCCTTGATTATCAATCTTTTTTTACTTTCTTTTCAATGCTTTCTCCGAGAAAATTACTCCTTATACTTCTTAGCCACGAGAGGGGAGGGGGTGTGGGGATTTTCACGGGGATAAACTTTCCCCGCCGAAGGTCCGAGTTTTGCTCGAAAGTAACTCGGGTCGAAACTATATATATATATATATATATATATATATATATATATATATACACGCACATGCACACAAATGTCGTGTTAGGTATATACATACCTATCGTCTATACCACCCGTTTCTACGAAGTGATCGGTGCTCACTCGTTTCAAATATCATATCGGAGAACGAACCTAACTGAAAACTGAACCAACTGGTATTACCATAATCGAAAGTCGTGAACTCTGTCTCTGTGTCCGTCTCTGTATGCGTGTGTATGTGCGTGCATGCTTGCTTGCTTGCTTGCTTGCTTGCTCCTGTTAGAACGGATAACGCGTTTAAGGGATTGCAAAGTTTAGAGGTACGTTTCGAGTTGTACGAAAGGAAGAGAGTAAGAAGAAAATATAAACGGGGGAAAAAAAATGTGAGCGAGGATCGAGAAAGATAGAGAGAGAGAGAGAGAGAGAGAGAGAGAGAGAGAGAGAGAGAGAAAATATAGAGACAAAAAAAAATAATTCCCTCTAAACATCGATCACGGTCGAGCGTTAGAACGTCGTTAGTTCTCTCTCGTCGCTGACGCCGAGTAATTAACCGGTCCGCGCGTTCGTCGATCGTAGACCGTACGATCTCACCCCGATCGTGCCAATCTTATCTCCCTTAGAAACGCTTTGTAGGACGTACGTACTCGGCGATGCGGAATGGCCGGCCGGTCTGGAGTCGTCGATTTTCCGAATCGAAAAGAAAAGAAACGTCGATTACGCTACATACATAATATACACGCTCGCGATTCCGGTTAGCGAGCGAGCACACGGTACTCGCGCCTTCGATTATCAATTTTGTTTTTTCTTTTGCTATCCGTTTTTATCTATTTTTTTTTCTTTTTCTTTTTTTCTGTTCACTTCTTCTCCTCCTCCTTCTTCTTATTCTTCTACTACTACTACTATTACTACTACTATTACTACTACTACTACTACTTCTACTTCCTCTCTTTATCTCCATCTTTATTTTCTCGATTTTCTTCGTCGTTCGAGCGTGTCGATCGGCCTGGATATTCACGCGAGCGAATTTCTAAACGTCGATGAGAAATACGAGATCGCGGAAGGAGGATGCGACGACGACCGGTTGCAATCCCGCGAAAAGAAAAAAGCACACACACACGCGCGCGCGCATACACGCACGCACTCACTCGTACGTACACGTACGCGCATATATTTTTCTTCCGTTCGAAGAGTAGATCTTCGTTTTTCTTAATCATTTGAGCTTTTAATCGTTTTTTCTTTTTTTTTTTTTTTAAATATCCTTTGCGTTTTGTTTTATTTGTTTTTCTTTTTTTTTTTTTTTTGTGTTCTTTCAGGAGGACGAACGGACAGAGATGGCATGAGGGAGGGCTCCGGCAACGTTGCCGAGGTGGTGAGTAGAAACTCGTTTACATATCGTTCTACTAATATTACGTCAATTTTGTTATTACATCAAGTTAGAAATCATCCTGAAACCAAACCATTCACCCACTCAACCCTCTGCCGCCTCGCCACCGTCGTATTTATGATACGATCGTTATGGGAAACGCGTGATTGTAGATACGTAATGTGGCAGAACACATCCTGTCGAGTAAGTACTTACTTATAGTAAGTTACTTATTTACTTACTTGCTTACATCGCTCGTAGTAAGAGTTGACTCGATTCCGTCGATCACGAGCGATTATAAGTGGTAAAGGAAACCAGGGCAACCTTGTCAAATTACTGACTATTAAAGGCGAGTGCCTCCTCCCTTCCTCTCCCTCCTACCCTCCCTCCTACCCTCCCTCCCATCACAATCCTACCAGAATTGAAAGTGCGTAAACGGTAAGGTAAAGTTTTATCAATTTATTTATTGTTAAGGTGAAGTTTTTTCATTTTATTTTTTTTATTTTATTTTCTTTCGTTCTTTTTTTTTATTTTTTTTTTTTTTGTTGTACAATACCTCTCGACCCCCATAAGATTTTTCTGTACCGATACATTGGAAAGATCGAAGAAGGATTACCGATGAGCTCAGCGAGATAAACCTCGTGCCTTTGGCGCGTGGAAATTAAGCTCTCGTCGAAACGAAAAGATATTTGAGGGCGAGACAAAAAAAAAACAAAGAAAGAAAGAAAAACAAGGTGACAATAACGACGAAATAATTAAAAAAATTGCTTATTCGAGATAAACCATCGATAATATAAATACGAAGAATAAACATCGCGTGGAACGTACTTTAATCGGCCTGACAGCGCGTCCATTAAATTGCATTATTCCGACGATAATAATTACATTTGGCTTCGAACGAAGATGATTTATTCTTTTTTTTTTTTTTTTTTTTTTTTTATTCGATGACCGAAGCAGAAACCAAAATAAAAAAAAGAACACACACACGCACGCGCGCGCGCGAAAAGATACCCCGTTTGTCATTTTTCACGTATCAATCAACGGAAAAATTTATTTACGAATAGAAGATGCGAAAAGTCCGTCGATATTTTTATACCACGAAATTAAAAAAAAAAAAAAAAAAATTCAAAAAGTGTATTCAATCTATTTGGCTTGCGAACTGTTTAACATCTACGCGTTTTATACATATGTATGCATGATATTCGATATGATATATATATATATATCGAAATCCCTCGCGAAATTCGATTTTATTCGTTTCTAAGGGCAAGGGTAAGGGAAAGGAAAAATCCCTTTCCTTTTTTTTTTCTTCTTTTTTTTTTTTAACTCCGCGTTAACGCGTCGAGCGTTATCTCGTTTTCCAGCTCCCTTGTTTTCTTTCTTTCTTTTTTTTTTTGTCTTTTGCAAGTCACGACCGTATAATAATAACGACGTTTTCGTTATTTCGTACGAGATATAACGCAAGCGAGGTATTTTCGAAAGTCCTCGAGGAGGAGGCCGTCGACACGACGACGGACAAAAGTAGGCTACCGGGTTAATACATCGCGAAGAAGGAGCTAAGGAAGGAAATGCCGCGTGTGCCACGCGAGAGAGACAGAGAGAGAGAGAGAGAGAGAGAGAGAGAGAGAGAGAGAGAGAGAGAGAGAGAGAGAGAGATTAAATCGAAGAGAGAGAGAGAGAGAGAGAGAGAGAGAGAGAGAGAGAGAGAGATTAAATCGAAGAGAAATTTAAGATCGACTCGGCTCGTCCGATTCGAAGAACGGTTATGGTCGGTACTTCTTCACGTTTATTATTCCTATCTCTCTCTCTCTCTCTCTCTCTCTCTCTCTCTCTCTCTTTGTCTCTTTATCTCTATCTCTATCTCTCTCTCTTTTGGCAAATATCAATAGGACCATCACCAATTTTAATACGTTCGAACGAGACACCAAACCCACGTTCGTTAATTGCGATACGAAGTAAGGGGGGGTTGAATTCGTTTCGAATTCATTGTCATCGTTTTTTTCTCTTTATCGCTCTTACTAATCGTGTTCCCGTTAATTCGTAAAGTAAATTTTATCCACCTCGCGAAACGCTTGATAATAATCGTAACGATCCTCCAACGGCGATTTGCATTTCCTAACTGCTTCATTGCTACAATATAATAATAATCATAACGATAACAACAACGATAATAATAGTAATAATAATATAAATAATAATAATAATAATAATAATAATAATAATAATAATAATAGAACGTCGTGATAATTGTTCCGCGATAGGAACGACGATATTCGGCTAGGTTATACTTTCTCGCGTAAATTATGTATTATCGGTTTAAATTCAAAATGCATGAAATGGTATTCTCTATCTCTCTCTATCTCTCTATCTCTATCTCTATTTCTCTCTCTCTCTCTCTCTCTCTCTCTCTCTCTCTCTCTCTCTCGTGACGGGTCGGGTGAGGAAGTGTGTCTTCAGAGACTCTCGAGGATATAACGTAGAAGGTTAAGTAAGTACTTAAGAGTAACGAAAAGTTTTCGTTAATGTTGTTTAAAGGGAACGACGACGAGTTTTGTTACGGCCGAGTTATTTCGAAAGCTCAACAATTGCCATTAACCTAAGGATTTTTGTTTGAAGAACTCCGTTTAAACAAACTTCAACGTTAACTTGCTTGTTTAATTAAAAATATTCGCGCGCGTGCGAGGTGTGGGGAGGGGCGGGGAGGGCAGGGGAGGGGAGGGGATGGGGAGGGGAGGGCAGGGGGATTGACCCAAGGGGACACGGGCGAAAGTATTTTGTTTCTGGGCGAAAGCGTTTTCGTGCTTTGGTCGTCGGACTCGTTCGTGAAAAAATGAAAGAGAAAAAACAAAAAAAAAAGAAAAAAAAAAAAACAGAAAAAAGAAAAGAAAAAAAAACCCCAAACGCTCGAGGGAAATGATTTCTCGCGTCTCTTTTTTCTTTTCTTCCCTTCTCTTTTCTCATCTCTTTTTCTATCTTCCTCTTTCTTTCCTTCTTTTCGACCGCGAGCCTACTTCCTTCTTCTTCTTCTTTTTCTTTTTTTTTTCTTTCCTCTTTCCCCCCCTGTCGCACGTGTTGTCGTTCTGTGTTGTCCTTCTCAGTAAACGCGCGTCCTCCCGTTTCTCATTCTCCCCGGTAATTCGATCCTCGATCTTTCGTATCGGAACGAAAAATTCGAAAAAACGAAAGAAAAAAGAGAAGGGAGAGAGGGAGAGAGGGAGAGAGAGAGAGAGAGAGAAATAGAAAAGAAAAAATATCTATCAACGTTTCGAATCCTGACGGGACGTACCTAACCCCTCCCGCCTCCCCGCGCGCTCCGGTGCACGGGAATTTACACGAGCACGCTCCACTTAATCCCACGATATATACACCACGTGGTATAAACTCGCGCTGGAAAAAAGAAAAATCAAAAAAAAAAAAAAAAAAAAAAGAAAAAAAAGAAAAAGAAGAAAAAAAAATCAAGAAAGAAAGCGAACAAAAATCTCGATTTAATTCGATTAGCGTAGAAAAGAACGTAGTCGATGGGAGAGGGTAGTGGGAGGACGAGGAGGAGGAGGAGGAGGTGGAGGAAGAGGAGGTGGAGGGGATAATAGACGGAGATCGTGACAATTATTTCAAGCCAATGTTTTAAAGCGGTTTGGAAATAATAGCGGGAAGGTTAGAGGGATGGAAGGGTTGGTGTAAAGGGGCGGGCTTCCGCATAGCGTATGTGGGAACTAACGATAGCGGTTGGTTCTCCTCTCGATACCTCATTACCCTTCGGGACTAATTAACGAGGCAATAATATCGATTGCCTTCTATCGATCGATCGATCGATCGATCGATCAATCGTATGAAACGTTCGCGCTTACCGAGCGAATAATTTACGATTATATCTCGAAGTGAGAAAGGTTGGATTTTCGATTATCGACGAAAATCCTTTCGATTTTCATTTTATTAAATTGACTTCCATTTTGACGAGAGACAGGGAGACAGAAAGAGAGAGAGAGAGAGAGAGAGAGAGAGTGAGAGAGAGAGTGAGAAGAAACACGTTGTCGTCGTCGTTGTTGTTGTCGTTATCATTGTCATTGTCATTGTCATTGTCATTGTCATTGTCAACGTCGTCGTTCTTTCGTCTCGCAATCCTTTCGATTCTCTCTCTCTCTATCTCTCTCTCTCGAATAGTTTTTGCTATGACGGATAAGATCGTTAGGCTAGTTCGCGGATAGGACAAAGACTTTACGGCTTCTTCTTATATTTATGGCTGGGCAGCCGATGGTAACTATCGCGTTCCTGCTCTCCCTCTCCCTCTCCCTCTCCCTCTCTCTCTCTCTCTCTCTCTCTTTCTCTTTCTCATAGATGCTGCACGGTCATCGTCAACCGCATACGTTGCCCGGACGCGGACGTTTTCTTTCTGACGGAAGTCAAGCCGACGAGAACACATTTTACGAGTTGTTTCCACGTATCTTCCCGACACGTGTGCGACACCAGCACAAAAGCGTCATATATTAAATTCCTCATTATTATTATCCATTCCATTTATCATTATTCATTAACGTTAATTAGTATGACTTATATCGATTAATCTATATACATATATATATGTGTGTGAGTGTGTGTGTGTGTGTGTGTGTATGTACGTCATACGTTTATCGTTATATTATTCAAATATAATACACATACGATACACTTGTTAGAATTAACTCGATCGACAATTATTACGATTATTACGATTCTTACGAATTCGAAATATAATAACTATTTCATGATTATCATTCATTCTAATATTTTCGAGCGATCGCGATAAATAGAGGGAACGATCGATACGTGATTCGAATGAAACGTAAAGAAGAATGAATATAGAAGAAAGAAAAAAAAAAGGAACAAGAAAAGAAGAAAGAGAGAAAGAGAGAAACTATTATGCGTTCGTCGGATAAGAAAATTCCAACGTGGTCTCTACGCCAGTGCATTGTGCGTATCTACTACTACTATTACTATTACTAACGGTAGTAGGTACTACGTACGAGATTTACGATGCTACCTTGCCTTAGTCTTACTTTCTTTCTTCTCCGTTCGTAAGAATTTTATACCATCGTGTTCTCTTTTTTTTTCTACAAAAAGAAAATAAATATAAAAAGAAAAGAATAAAAAGTCCGATCGACGACGAGTTTTGTTACATTATATATCATCGATAAACCGACACCGTCGTCATCGTTCTTCGAAACCTTCATTTTTATTTTCTTTATTTCTTTTTTTTTTTTTTTCTCTCTTTTTTTACTTATCTCCGGACAAGCAAATACGATTATAACGACACAGCCCAGCGTCGTTTTTCACGCTTTTAGTTAGTTAGTTCTCGTCGTTTCTCGAAAGGATCGTACCACCCCGCCCTCTCCCAGCGCGTTTCAGGAAGGAAGTGAGCTCGATTTCGATTCACCGAACACCGAGCAGAAATGGGTGAACGATATTTTTTTTCCCCCCCTTTTCTTTTCTTTTTTTTTTATTTTTTTTTTTTTTTTTTTACCAACGAAGAAGCCCTCGCGTGTCGTCGCGACGACAAAATACGTACTGGTACTCCGCGATCAAGAATTTTGTCGCGTTAATTTTTGTTTTCCTTGCTCTCACTCTCTCATACTCTCTCATTCTCTCTCTCTCTCTCTCTCTCTCTCTCTCTCTTTGTATCTCTCTCTCTATAACTCGATCTTTTGTCCTAAACAAATGCACACGTACGAAACGTGCGATTTAATATCAACGCTAATAGGCAAAGTTAGGTCAAGTGTATCGACAGGGGCGAGTGGTGGTGGAGGGAGAGAGGGTGGAAGTACAATTTTCAAATTGGGTCGAATCTTGTTTGAACGGGGTACTATTAATCTATGATAAAAAATATTGCTTTCAACGTTCGATCGTAATCCCGCGGAAGCGATCCAATTATTGGACCATAGGTTTAATTAACGCGATATAGGGACTCCTCTCGGTCGTTTAATTATACCATATTATTCGTGTGTGTGTGTGTGTGTGTGTGTGTGTGCGTGTGCGTGCGTGCGTTTATGTTTATATATGTGTACGTCGACATTGATTTTTAAAAATATCCATAACGACGCATTGGTGGTACGTTATTTTAAAACCGAACGATTCGTTGTTTTGAACGTTTTATTCAGCAGTATAACAAAGGAAAGGAAAATTAGAGGATAGAAAATATTTCATATATATATATATATATATATATATATATATATATTTATATATATATATATATATATATGAAAAAAAAAAAAAAAACAAAAAGAGTGAGAGACAACGTGAGAAATTGACAAGCGTTTCTCTTTGATCGGTCGGTTGACATTTTTTTTTTTTTATAATCGCCCGGTTTTTATTTTCAACGAACGCATTTAGATTTGCTAGCTAATGGCACGATAATAATTTATTCCTCGCGAACGACGCGATAAAATCTCTTTCTCTCTCTCTCTCTCTCTCTTTGTTGTTCTTCTTGTCGTCCTCGTTGTTGCTATAGTGATCGTTGTAAATGAAATATATTGCTCGTTGTTTATTAGTTAATTAAGTATGGTAATGTCCAATGAGCTCGAATCCCTATACATACATATATATAATATATAATAAGAATATATAATCAATTTATCCGTCTTATCTCCTTTTAAAAATGATAATATAAAAATCATTTATCTCTTATTCTCTAATTCTCTACGGTGCATTTCTTTATACATATATATATATATATACATCTATATTCCATCCGTTAAATTCTAATAAAGAATATAACTAATCAATTTATCCGTCTTATCTCCCATTGAAAATGATAATACAAAGATATTTGTTTAACCGATAATAAATAAGATCGTAATAGTTCCAATAGGCTCGGGTTTCGTATGCTGTAAAACAAGGAATCAAGTTTAAATGTAGGTGCGTTAGACCACGTCTCGTAGTAACGTATATTATTCTCTCTCTCTCTCTCTCTCTCTCTCTCTCTCTCTCTCTCTCTCTCTCTCTCTCTCTCTCTCTCGATTTCCCATTACGACCGTAGCCACCGGAGTAATATACCGGACCTACGCCCAGAACCCAAGCTTGATTCCTTATTAAGTATGCAGTCGCACGTACGCCTTTACCACCGCACTACGGAGTTTAAGGTTCGAATATCAAATGATTTTCACTTTCGTTATCGTTCGATAAAGAATCCTCGTATACTTCCCTTCCCTCTCGCGTTTTCGAGTTTTCCTACGAAAAAGAGAGAAACGGAAGGGCGGCAGCGGGGACGGAAGTGATCCTCGAGAGAAAGGTAGAGGATCGGGGATCGAGGAAAAGGAATAGAAATCGAAATAGAAATGGAGAGTGAAAAAGAGAGAGATAGAGAGAGGGGGAGGGAAGGGGGAGGGGGGGGAGGGTGTACGGGATCGATATCGACCCGTGACATTTAACGTCGGCTCGCGTATGTAACGTGTGTGTACCCCCCCCCCCCCCCCCCCCCGCCCCGCCTCCGAAAGTATCGACCGACCAACAAAGCAAGTAGGTAGCTCTCTAACGTCGACGACCCAGTTGAGACGTTTGACGTTTCTTTAAAATTTACGCTTTTAAGTTCGAGGCCGAAGTCCGGTACGATCGGATCGACGAGTTATTTTCGAAAATATTCGCGAATGGTTGGGAGGGAGGGAGGGAGGGAGGGATAAGGATGGTAAGACCGCGTCGTTCTTTTCTCTGTTTCTGTTCTTTTTTCTTTTTTTTCTTTTTCTTTTTCTTTCGTTCGCCTCATATACGTCATTCGT
This sequence comes from Dolichovespula sylvestris, assembly GCA_918808275.2. Lineage (NCBI taxonomy): Eukaryota > Metazoa > Arthropoda > Insecta > Hymenoptera > Vespidae > Dolichovespula > Dolichovespula sylvestris. The sequence goes on along the minus strand of OU964962.1, from coordinate 11,862,370 downwards.
TAATTTTATCATTCTTGACGACCTGGGGACACCCGTTATAACGTGGTAGCCCCATCGTGTAGCGCTTAGAAAATAGACGGTTAGGGAGTAATAAAAAGCACAAGGTTTATGGTCGTCCTGTGAAACAGAATTCCGAGGAGAATCGTAGCAGAGTAACGACTATACTCGCTTCTTACTTTAACAGAGAGAGACAGAGAGAGAGAGAGAGACGACTGGTCAGGGTAATAGGAAGAGAAACAGAGAGAGAGAGATAGAGAGAGAGAGAGAGATAGAGAGAAAGAGAGAGGTGGGGTATACACGAGTAAGAGAAAAAGAAATGGAGGAGAGAGGATGGTAGTGAAGAGGTAGGAGGTGAAGAAGGGTCGTGACACAAGCCGTTCAAAGGGAGAGAAGTTCATCCGTCATTGAGTCACTACACTCTCTCTCTGCACTTCATCGTTTGTGCGCTGAATGCGCTCGTTGTACTCTCTCTCTTTCTCTCTCTCTCTCTCTCTTTCTCTCTCTCTCTCTCTCTCTCTCTCTCATCCACTACAGTCCTCTTCACAATCGATTGACGCTCGCCAGAACGGAGCTTCTTCTATCTTCCATAAGAGAAGGAGTGGCGAAGGGGGTGTAGGGGAAGGGAATGGGAGGCAGAGAAAAAAGATAGAGAGAGAGAGAGAGAGAGAGGATAAAGGCAAACGGCCAAACGCATTTGTTTTTATTTCGTTGGAAAGCCTTAGGATTTCGACGATTTTCTATCCTCGGAAACGATTGACCCTCGACCAACGACGCACCGTGCCGTTTAAACGTTGTAATTTATCGGATCTTTTCGAAAAAGATTTCTTTTTTTTTTGCTCTCTCTCTCTCTCTCTCTCTTTCTCTCTTTTCGTCCATCCCTGACCTCTCCCTCGTTCCATCTCTCGCCTCCCTCCCCACCGTTCATTCTCGTCCATTATACATTGGTCTCTCTCTTTTTGAATCCTCACTCGTACCGTTTGTTTCTACCTCCTTTTTTCCCCTCATCCTCTTCCTCGTTTTCTTGCTCTCTTGTTTTTTCTTTTATGAATTTATTTATTTATTTATTTATTTATTTATTCTTCTTTGGTTTGTATCGTTTATTTTTTTTTTATCGTCATCGCCATCGCTATTTGAAAGTAACGAGCGAATTAAATAGGATTTATTAAATAGTTGAACTTTCATGGGACGATATTACTGGTCGTATTTTATGTAACGACCTGTTATTATATATATATATATATATATATATATATATATATATATATCATTCTCACTTCCACACACTTATATACAGAGACCTTAACTACGCCATTCGAAAGTCATAGTTGCGAGTCACAGTTGCGGGAGTTGGGAAAGAAAGATAGAATATAAATACAGGAAAAGAATTTCAGAAAGAGAGCAAAAGAAAAATATAAAGAAAGAAAGTAGAGCTTAAACCCGTCACCTCGAACGTGAATGTATTTCGTTTATAATCCATAGTCGCACGATGTGCCATCGTAACGTAACCTGAGTTAGTCGTGTCTCGTGTTTGTGTCTGTGTGTGTTTATGTGCACGTGTATATGTGTATGTGCACGTATGCGTGTATCTGTACGTATGTCTGCTGTACACGTATGTATGTGTGTGTAGACGTCTGTGGGTGCGCGCTCGAGCGCACTCACGGACCGATAAACCGAGGAGATTAAGTACTAGGAAACGAACAAGAGCCGACACACACAACCGAGCTTATATATGTATGTATGAATGTATATATGTTTGTATATGTATATATATATATATATGTAGCATCTTCTCTTCCTCCCACGACGCGAGCTATACGGTCCCTGCCGGTCATTTCAAAGTGTTATGCCATTGAATTTACTCTCGGATCTCGTCGTTTTAACATGGGTGCTTTCGTTAAATGCATTTAACTGTTATTATCGTCGTCGTACGGTCCTTACGCGTTAAATCTTCGCCGATAAGCTACGGAACGATATATTAGTACGGATATAGTGTGTAACACGGTGTGTGTGTGTGTGTGTGCGCGTGTGTTATATATGTATACACGTTTATACATATTGGTATCAAGTATGTATATATATATATATATTGTATATATCTAACCTATCATCTTGCGTAATAAAATAGATATTATCAATTACGTGAGTTTATCGATTCGATAGGTCTCGATTATATCGATCTAACGCGAACACATTACGTCGATACTTAGTTCGTCGAAGCAATATTACTTTTTCTTTTTTAATCTTCTTTTTTCTCAAATTCAAAAGTTTTCCTAGTTACTTTCTTTTTTCTTTTTTTTTTTTATCGTCGAAAGGTTTTTTTCTGCTTCCTTGAAAAATGATTCGTTTTGCGACTTTTATATATATATATATATATATATATATATATATATATATGTATATCAACCATGAGTCTAATTAAACTAATTAACATGCAATTAATTAATTACGAATGCGTATAAATATAAATGAATGATATTCGTATATGATGATTTTAACGGATTGTTTCCAACGAAAAACATGTCGCGTATTCGCATGCATATTTTTTATTGCTAAAATTTTTCCATGCTACCGCACGTTAGAGACAGAGAGAGAGAGAGAGAGAGAGAGAGAGAGAGAGAGAGAGAGAGAGAGAGAGAGTATAGGTCTCATAGTTTATGGTTCGTAATTCGTGCACGAGCTCTCCGGGAATCATGCTCCTCGTCTCTACCGGTGGGCGTTTACAAAAGCATATTTCGCACGCACGTGGCGAAAAATTGCACGCGCGCGCGCGCGAACGCTCGAGACGAGTAGTAGTTTCATTCGAATATATGTATTCATGTATGTATATGCGTCTGTATGCGCCTCGATCATATACATATATATACAAATGTTGTATCATCGATCGTATATCGTCGTTTAGAACGGAAAGAGATTAACGGAATCGAGTTCTTGCTCGGAAGATAACGAAACGCAATCGTTGCTTAAATCCTTCGATGGATCGTTCGTTTTGTTTTTTCTTTCTTTCTTCTTCTTTTTTTTTTTTGATCTTTGCTAAAAAAAAAAAATACAAAGAGAGAGAGAGAGAGAGAGAGATAAAAAAAGGAACAACAAAGAAGGATAGAAAAGAACTTAACCGTAGTATATTTAATCCGAATAATTTACATTTAATGATTTTCTTCATATAATCCATCTTTCTTTTCATATTTAATTTCAATTTCATTTTCATTTTCATTTTCATTTTCTCCCTATCACCCTCTCACTCTCTTTATCACGAAATATTCTCGAATTTTAAAGAATCCCTCGGAGGGTTTTCGTAACAATTCTTTCTCCTCCTTCCTTTTCGTCCTTTTAATTTTCTTGTTCTTTTCTTTTTTATCAAATTTTTCACTTAAACCGTCATACCCGTCGATGTCGTTTGGGAAAGGAAACAAAATTCAGAAGCAGTCAAACGATAACGTTAGATTTATGAGGGGAGGGGGGGGTTAAAAAACGAGGTGACGTACGGGAGAGTCAGATGTGAGGGGGTAGGAAGAGGTCGCGGGGGTTGAAGAGAGAGAGAGAGAGAGAGAGAGAGACGAACGTAACGAAGCTGAACTTTTAATTACGAGCGCAAATATCATAACCGTCGTTTCTCGAGCGAGCGTTGGACGTTTGCAAACGCTGAAGTTCGTACAAACACACACACACACACACACACATATATATACACGTTCAATGCACACCTACGTAACATAACATACATACATATACATACATATATATATATATATATATATATATATATATATATATATATACGTGATACATATATATAGTTGTTTTTTCAGCCATAACTCTGGTTCGTATCGAAAACTATAATTGTAACTTTCTTTATTTATCCTTATCATCGTAAAAATAAAACACTGATCCGTACGCGCGCACATACACACACACACACACGCGCGCGCGCGTGAATACATGGTCACATATATAAATCGTAGACGTTTTAAAACTCTAATCGTTCGAATTACAGCCATTTTTCAGAAGCCTTAGAGAATTATTTCTTTTCTCTTTTCTTTCTTCGTTTGGAAAATTCGAGAATAACGTGGTTAGACGGCCGTGTTTCCATAAGAACGTGTGCGTATATACGTAGTACGAAACGTAAAGCGAAACAGACGAGTTACGTAGGGTGATTCGGGGAAGGTTCGGGGTGCGAGGAGTAGGATGAGGATGAGGAGGAGGAGGAGGAGGAGGAGGATGAGGAGGATCGTCGGAATAAACTACAATTACGAGGAGCACCGTATCGCGAGCTTGTTGTATTGTTAGGATCGTGAGCAAATAATCGTATCATCCCCTCTGTCATTACGTCACGATCCGTTACGCTCCGCCATCAAATTGTCGCTTTATAGAACCGATCTAGCTAGGCTCTACTCTCTATTTATCAAGATCATCAGCTGTGTACCATGTGAGAATACGTGTATCCAAACGTACGCGTTAAACGCACGCACGCACGCACGCAAGTACACAACACACACACACACACACACACACACACACACACACACACACACACACATACACGAAGAGAATACGAGAGAGAGAGTGAGAGAGATTGAGAGAATAGAATAAGACGGGGAATAAGCTTATTACCTGACTGATTAATTCACAATTCGAAAGGTCAACATGCGTCTGTTGTATGAAGATATAGAAACGTCATACGTTCGTTGTCGTCGTCTTTGTTGTTTGCGTTGTTGTCGTTGTTGTTGTTGTTGTGTTGTATCGCATTGACACCGACATGAAAATACACGAGTGCGTGCAACGACGACGACGAGGAGCGACGATGAAGACGAGGACGATGGTAGTAACGGTGCTGGTATTGGTGACGGTGGTGACGATGGTGAAGACGACGATGATGATGATGATGATGATGATGATAGTAGCGGTGGTGGTAACTTCAACGAGAAGCAGACGTTCGCGTTTATCGCACGCACGTGGTTAACCGCCCACGCACCAATACATATACACGTACATAGATAGAACGTATAAGCATACAGAGAGAGAAGGAGAGAAAGAGAGAGTGAGAGAGAGAGAGCACTACGTGTTCTGTTGAACGTATTCGTCTGTCTCTGGATGGTCGACGAAGAAGCGGTTGATGGTGGTGGTAGAGAGATGGAGAAGGATGAAGAAGGACGGAGAGATACCGGTCGATCTGGATCCCGCTTGAAACGAACGAGAAAGAGAAGGAAAGATAGATAGTTAGAGAGACAGAGAGAGAGAGAGAGAGAGAGAGAGAGAGAGAGAGAGAGAGAGAGAGAGAGAGAATGAGCATGAGTCGAGTTAGCCGCAGAGAGCAGCGTAGAAATAAAGCGCGCGTCGCCTACGTCTAAATATAAAGTGTGAAGTCTGAGCGTGCTAGTGGTGACCGATGATGAAGAACGTCAAGATGACGAGAGTAAGAGAGAGAGAGAGAGAGAGAGAGAGAGAGAGAGAGAGAGAGAGAAAGGAAGATATATACAGTGTAGTACGATGACACTGTGTCACTGACTGTGTGTTCTCTTTCGTTTTTCTTTTTCTTTTTTTTTTTTTTTTAAATTTTTTTCCTCCTGCTTTTTCTTTTTCTCTTGGTTATATTTAAAAGTTCTTCGTGAAATTTGGTGAAAAATTGGGGAGGGAGGGAGGGAGGGAAATATTTTTGCGCGAGGAAGAGAAAGAAGAGGAGGAGGGGTTGGAGGAGGAGGGATTGGAGGAGGAGGAGGAGGAGGAGGAGGAGGACGCTCGAAGAGAGAAGGATCGCAAAGACACACGAAAGACGAAGAGGAGGAACGGTCCTCTTGGCTGATGCTGCTACTCCAGTTGCAGTACTCTCGCAGTTACGCGCCGTGGTGGTAGGCGTTTATTTCTCTGCTCCGTCGTCGTCGTCGTCGTTGTCGTTGTCGTCGTTGTTGTTGTTGTTGTTGTTGTTGTTGTTGTTGTCGTATTCGTCGTAGTGGTAGTCGTAGTCGTAGTCGTTGCTCGATCGTTTCGCTACATTTTTCATGAAACGTTTATTGCGAAAAAGCGAGGTTAAGAAAAGAAAAGAAAAGAGAACAAAAGAACAAGGAAGAGTAGAGAATAAGAAGGAACGAATTGAGAGAGAGAGAGAGAGAGAGAGAGAGAGAGAGAGAGAGATGAGAGATGAGAGTAAAAATAAAGAGAAACGTTGGCATTGGTGGTGTTGGTGCGGCGCAGTCGTGCCAAGTAGAAAAGAAACGATCGGAGCTTATTAACTCGCCAATTATCGTTCGTTCTCGATAATTAGCGAGAGGAGGATATAACAAAAGTGTTAGACTGCGGGTGGGACGGGGGGAGGGGAGGGGAGGACCATGCGGAACGATGATGAAAACACAGACAGAATTCGATATACGGTTTCTCTCCTACGTAAATTATCGCCAATCGCGAGTTGTCGTATATTATAGTTCGTGAAAAAGAGACGAGAGAGAGCAAAAGAAAAATATTAATAATAATAATAACAACAATAAGAAGAAGAAGAAGAAGAAGAAGAAGAAGAAGTAGAAAAAGAAGAGGAAGAAGAAGAAGAAGAGAAGATTAGGGGAATCTGCAGAGAAGTAAAGAAAAAAAAAAAAAAGGAAAGGAGAAAAGTAATGAACGTCGTTTTTTTTTTTTTTTTTTTATATCGTAATTTTTAACGTACACCGAATATCGTCGAAATATAGATTAGTTAGTTATTTGAGTAGTAGTAGTAGTAGTAGTAGTAGTAGTAGTAGTAGTAGTAGTAATATCGGGCGTTCCGCGTCCCACGTCTTCGCGATCGCGTTGTAATTAATTATTCCCCGCGGGTGAGTTCGAGCGCGACATTCGAATTAACGATTACCCACCATTGGACCGAACCCATGGACCGACCGTGAGAGGAGAAACCTTAATAGCTTTAAAATTGGACCGAGCGTGTAAGTTCGGGGACACGACCGAGTCTCTACGCGCGCGCGCGCGCGTGTGTGTGTGTGTGTGTGTGTGTGGGTGTGTGTGCCGAAAGATAAATTAATAAAGAAAGAAGCAAGGACGCTTGGTTGCGTCTCTAATCGATCGCTTATTTATAGTAACCTATTCAACGACCTTTAATTAACGTAAATGTGTGTGTGTGTGTGTGTGTGTGTATAGATATAGATCGTGAATAGGAATAAAGATAACGAATGGATGACTCGAAGAAGAAAAAAATTCGTTGAAAGTTCGAAATACGATTCGTCTAGTCGTACGATCGTAATTGATAGGATCGAAGGAAGGATCGATCGATCGATCGATCGATCGATCGATCTAACGGATCGATAGATAGATGGATGGATAGTTAGTTCGATCGAGGAATGACAACGATAGACATAGGAAAGGCCTAAGTGCAAACGCGTGTATATCCAGGAGCGTCGGCTCTCGGTGTCCTTTCCGCAGATAATCCTGCTAGAACGTTTTCCACGCTGTGGTCCGACCGAAAGGCCTCGGTCGGTAAATCAGAGTCGCGTTCCCTACTACCACCACCACCACCACCACCACCTTTCTCCGTAACCTACTACCCGGCACACCGTACTTACGGTGTGTTACACCGTTGCCCACGGTTACGAGATTAAGCTAACGCATGCAATTACAGGATTAAATCCTTGAACGTGTACCGTACCTCGGCTAGATTTAAAAGCTCCCTTCTCTATATCTATCTATCTATCTTGCTCTCTCTCTCTCTCTCTCTCTCGCTCTCTCTCTCTCTCTCTCTCTCTCTCTCTCTCTCTCTCTACATATATATATGGACATATAATACGTATATCTTCCTCGGTGAAATTCTACTGTGCCGCGAACGTAATCTCGTTCTCGTTCTCGTTCTCGTTCTCAATCTCGTTCTCGTTCTCGTTCTCGTTCCCGCGAAGAAAACGAAGAGGAAGAAAAGGAAGAACAAAGTGCGACCAAAGAGAGAATAATCGGACTAAATATATCGTTTTCGTTCTCGCGCGTATCCCGTTTTTAATTCGAAGTGTCCCCCGAGATGGAGGAACAATTTACGGCTGACGTATCCGAGGATCTTAGGAGGAAGAAGAAGAAGAAGAGACTATCGACGATCACGGAGTATTCCGAATCTGCGTTCGACAGCGACAATGACGACGTCGACGACGTCGTCGTCGTCCCATGCCCGTCGTATCCCATCCCCAACGACGACGACGACGACGACGACGACGACGACGACGACGACGACGATGACGACGAAGACGAAAACGAGTTCGACCACTCGCCGATTCCTCGAATGAAAATGGATACCGATTCGGATAACGAACACTTTCTTCTCATAGACGATCACATACGCGGTCCGACCGTACGTTGCGTCAAATGGACCGCCAGGAAAGTGAGTATTTGTTGTTGTTCTTTTTTCTTTCCTTTTTTATTTTTTTTTAGTGTTTTTATGTGTGTGTGTGTGTGTGTGTGTGTGTATACGCGTTTTTTCGTTGATTTTATTCGGACGCAGTCGAATTGGAAATTGAGGGTAAACGATAAAAGGGTAGGGTAGCGTTCCCACTCCTGGTGTCATTCTCCTAACCGCCCCCTCACACCCCCTCACCACCCCCTCACACCCCCTCCCCACAGGTCGCCGATCGAAAATAAATAAAAGAGGCAAGCGAAAATGGGGAATTGGAATATTTTGTCTGTCTCCGTTTTTGTTTTTGTTTCTGTCTTTTAAATAATTCGTTCGATCTTCCCGACAGCTGGGAGGGGAGGGACTAGACGTTTCACGTCCTAATACCGATCGACGTCTAAGGAAGAATTCAAAGAACGTTCGTTTATACGAGGTCATTCGATTCTCCTTTTAACCTCTTTTACTTCAAGGCGTAAGTCTTCTTCGTCTTCGTCTTCGTTTTCGTCTTCGTTTTCGTCTTCCTCGTCTTCTTTCTCTTACTCTTTCTCGGAGATGGAGAGGTATTGGATTTCTAGAAGACTGCCTTTGCTTCTCCCATATCGTATTGACATTGCAGCTGGGACTATCTCTATCTCTATCTCTCTGTCCGTCTCTTTTTCTCTTTCTCTCTCTCTCTCTCTCTCTCTCTCTCTCGATAAGAAACAGCCGAAAGGAATAAATATAGTCTGGAGTAGTTCTCCTTTGGGTTTGCCATTAGGAAAGACGGATACGCGAGGAGACACGTGATATATATGTAGGTATGTTGGTAAGAGAGAAGTAGTAAGTAATCGTACGTCTTCCTTGGGTACACGCAAGGATTTCATTTTCGGTTGGAAAAATCCAATTCTTTTCTTCTCTCTCTCTCTCTCTCTCTCTCTCTCTCTCTCTCTCTCTCTCTCTCTCTCTCTCTCTCACGATATCTTTTTCATCGCGGTAGCAATATTTACGTACGATATCTTTTAAAAACAAACCTATATACGTATCCATACGTACGTACATACAAACACACACACACACACACACACACACACACACACACACATACACACACACACACACACACACACATACATACATAAGTACGTACGTACGTACGTACGTACAACATATTCCTTCTTTACTTTTTTTTTTCCTTTCTTTCCTCCAAATCTTCCTCGTTGTACCTTAAACGTGTTTATATTTGGTATGACCTTAACGA
>OU964962.1:11822792-11847792 GCA_918808275.2 Dolichovespula sylvestris | reverse complement strand
TCACTTAATCTTCTCTCTCTCTCTCTCTTCTTTCTTCCCCTTCTTTTACCTCCGTCCTCGCGCCAAACTCTTCTCTCTTCGATAAGTAAGTTCATTCCAAGAATATTCCACAGTTCATCCACGGTTCACACACTTTTGCTCTTCCCTCAACTCGATGTTTTAGCTTTCTATCTTTCTTTTTTCTTTTTTTTTTTTTTGTTTATTTCGTTTATTTTTATGTATTTTTTTTTTCCTTCTTTTCGATCTACACGCACACACACTCTCTCTCTCTCTCTCTCTCTCTCTCTCTCTCTCTCCTTTCCGTCTATTCGCTTTCTATCTTGTTTTCTTTTTTTTCTTCGTTTATTTCATTTATTTTTTTGTAATTTTTTTTATTCTTCTTTTCGATCGACACACTCTCTCTCTCTCTCTCTCTCTCTCTCTCTCTCTCTCTCTCTCTCTTTCTATCCGTCCATGTAGGAAATCTAATCGATCCTGGAGTCCTCTCAGATCGATCGATCGATCGATCGATCTAATCGAGGACTATGTTAAAACGTTCGTTAGAAATTTCGAAGAGGGAGGGTAGGGGAGGGGAGGGGAGGGGAGGCAAACAATCATCGTGTACGACACGAGGCTAGTAGAGATCGCGCGCGCGCGCATTGGGCAGCTGTTTTCTATAGAGAAGCTGTTACTTGGGGAATATTGAAGAGCGTTGAAGAGGACGACGGCGAGAACGCGAGAGAGATTTTATCGAGGCTTGTCATCGTCGTTTCTATGATGATTAATCGTCATCGAGGAGTAACATATCTATGTGTGCACGAACATAAGATTAACTCTGTCTCTCTGTCTGTCTGTCTGTCTGTCTGTCTGTCCGTTCGTCCGTCTTACTCTCCGTCGATTTATCACGTTCGCAAAGTTACGTCGAGATAATCGAGCAACTCGTTCGTCCATTGTGAAACTGGCCGATTCAAACGAGCACGTATGATTCTTACGAAATATACTGCGAACCGTTAACTCTAAATTCTTCAGGATAATTCGTATGGTCGCATCGGTCGAAAGCGTTAAACTTAAAATTAGAACGGTTAACGGGCAACCCTAATAGCTGAAAGAACGCGCGAAAAGCTTTCTCGCCACGAACGAACGAACGAACGAACGAACGAACGTCAACTTTACGGCTTAACTTGAAACTTTCTTGATTAATCTACCGGATCGAAGCTACCGCAGGATAGAGAATTCTCAATACACTGTCCTAACTGATATTTAAAACTATTACTTTCTTAATTTTCTTTCTCGAAAATTTACTAAATAGATATAATATATATATATATATATATATAGAATATTTCAGTATTTTATTATATAATATATATTATACTATAGTATATCAAGTATGTTTACTTATTTCAATTATTCAGTGTATAATGTATCATACATTACGTTATTGCATTATATACATATGCATTTGTTAGTGACTTATTATCAATATTTAAATATATTTACTTATATATATATATATATATATATATATATATATATATATATATATCGTATATTATACAGTACGGTGTATCTATTATTTATATTGCGATAATAATTATACAACCTGTTATAATATAATACAATGAGATATGTTCGTGGCCGTATACCTCGCATATCGATTTTTCAACGAAACGAATGAAAATAATTTTCCCCTTCTTTTCTTTTCTTTTTCTATTTATTATACTACTATTTAAAATCACGCATCGAGCTATTATTTCGAGTTATCAGTAACACGTTATACGAAATACACATTTCGTTATGTGCACGCACGCGCACGCACACGCACACATACACGGTAATAAAAAAATAAATTTGAGGTAATAATCGAATAAAATCGTCACGATAGAACACACTCGTTCGAATATAAATATAAAATATAAATGAGAAAGGACGTTAAATGATATTTCGATTTGGCGTCGAGGAGCCGACAATTTCGAAAGGGTTCGGCCCTCTCTCTCTCTCTCTCTCTCTCTCTCTCTCCTCGCGTGAATCACGGCAGTTAAATGGGGACTTTTGTTTTCACCGTGACAAGTGTCAGTGACGGCCGGGCGACCAGAAGATCGGCCGGTTTCACGCGAATGCTCTCGAGAGGGATGAACGCGCATCACGATCGTCGGATGACAAAGGGATTATTCTGTTTACGTTAACGCGACAAACACACTACTATCCCTCGGGAACGGTATGGCTGCCATTGCGATACCGAGAAACCCCTGGATAACGATAATGAAGGCGATGCTTGTTCCTGGATCGTTTCGAAAGCTCCGCTCGAGCGTCAATTTTGCGGTTTAGTTTTCGAATACTCCTGTATATATATATATATAACTCTCTCTCTCTCTCTCTCTCTCTCTCTCTCTCTCTCTCTCTCTCTCTCTCTGTCGAGCGTCAAGTGTCGCCGACAACCCTGCCAAGATTACGTGACATCATCGACCAAAAGGGTTGGCGATATCTATAATCGTACACGACCAAAAGGGTTGGCGATATCGATAATCGTACACGACCAAAAGGGTTGGCGATATCGATAATCGTACACGACCACGACTTCGAATTTATATCGAATTTATCACTTTCGAAATTAATTTCGATCTACGATTACAATTCCAATCAATGGGAGAGTCCAATTATTTGGTATAATTCGACGTTTTTCTTTTTTTTTTTTTTTCATTACGAAATATCAATTTATAGAGAATGGGTTAGGGAGGGGCGAGTAGTAGTAGAGATCGCAGTCGCAAATTCTGTCCAAGGGTCGTTCGTGGTATCGAATTTTTCGATTCGCAAATTAATTTCGACTCGTTCCCTATTATTATCAGTAATTCTTTTTCTATTTTGTTTTCTTTTTTCTTTTTAACGTTTTTTTTTTCTTTTCTTTTTCTTTTTTTTTCTTTTTTAATTTAATTTAATTTAATTTAATTTAATTTAATTTCGTTTCGTTTTGTTTTTCTCCATCGACGAAGTGAGGGATCGAGCTCGCGAATTGTCAGTACGAAATATTAAAATTGAAAGGGCATAGATATCCAATTTGCCAGTCGAATCGAGATATGTCGTCGATCTTTTTTTTTTCATTTTCATTTTCATTTTCATTTTCATTTTCAAAATTAATTTCCTCGATCACGATTACGATTATCATTTTTGTTATTATTTTTTTTTTCCTTCATATTTTCAATTTTTTTCTCTTTTTTCTTTTATATATGTGTATGTATATATATATATATTTTTTTTTCTTCTTTTTTTCCAAATGGACGAGAAGAGAAAGCAAAAGCTTGGACATGAGATATCGCGGTCGAAAGAGCGTATAGATATCGAATTGCAAATCGGATCGAGATATCGAGTTTCGCGTTCGCAAATTAATTTCGGCTCGATTAGAATTATAACGAATGTTTTCTATATATATATATATACACACACTTCCTACCGTAGTTATAATATAGAATAGTTGTCGTTCGTTACGAAAGGATCAGTTTCGAAATCCGTTCTACATACATAGGTTATAATATTTATCCCTTGCAAATAAATTTCCATTTGTCGATTATTTTATTTGTTATTTGATCGTATCTATGTATAACAAAAATGAATCGTTATTAATTTATATATATATATATATTTTTTTTTTCTCTCAACAATAGCGATACGACTCGATAAATATAATACAAAAGATTGTTTTAACTTGCTTATACTCGTACTCGGAAGAGAGGAAAAGAAAGGATCGATTGATCGTTCGTTCGATCGTTCGATCGATCGATCGATCGATCGATCGTAATTGCGTGGAGAATTATGCGATCGTTCGTTGCTCCCATCACCGTTCAGAGTGTGAGAGAGAGAGAGAGAGAGAGAGAGAGAGAGAGAGAGAGAGAGAGAGAAGGAGTGAGGGAGAGGGAGAGAGGGAACAAGTCCGCAACGTCAATTTCGCGTTTCAATCGGGAACTACTATATAATCGTTTCATTGGTGCTACCGGTTCAAGAATACAAACGCAGCGGCACCGTGGTAATTGCAATTGCAGACTTTCATCGACGTAAACGACATTAATGGCAAACTTTGTAATTGCGATTGGGTTTCTCTCGCGTAGAAAATCATTTCGAGCTTGCCGTTTACGTTAGAATTTATTTACTTATTTATTTATTTATTTACTTATTTTACTTATTGTATTTGCTCGTTCGATTTTTTTTCTACTTTTTCTTCTTTTTTTTTTTTTTTTAATCCTTTTCTTCTGAAAAGGATAGAAAAGATATTATTCTCTCTCTCTCTCTATCTTTCTCTTTTCGATTCTATTAGAAAAAAAAAAAAAACGAATAAACAAATAAATAAAAGAACGATAGCAACAACGGTGGAGTTGCCTCGTGTATTATTCCCCTCTTACGAGTGGAAGAACGAGAGGAAGAATAAGAAGATGAAGAAGAAAGAAGAAAAAAAGAGGGTTCGAGTATGGGTATGGGGTTGTCGAAGAGAGAGAGAGAGGGAGAGGGAGAGAGAGGGTGGAGGGGTTCAAAATAGGGAAGAAACGTATCCGGCTCGGATGTACATATTATGTATCCGAGTTAATCCGAGTTTTACTGAAATATAATACTTCGTCAAGAACGCGCGAGGATTTTGATGTTAAGCTCCTCGAGGACGTCGGCGAGGAAGGGAGGGAGGGAGGGAAGGAGGGTGAATAGAGGAGGTTCGATGTTACTACGACCCCCTACATTTTTAACGTATAAAATTTCTGTTCTTTTACTCTTGTCGACGAAAGAAAAAAAAAATTAATCATAATAATAATAATAATAATAATAATAATAAAAAAGTTCTCGTCATCTTTTCACGTCATCTTAAGGATAAGAGAGAGAAATCTCTCTCTCTCTCTCTCTCTCTGTCTTTCTCTCTCTTTTTTTCTCTCTTTTGGTCCCACCTTCTCTCCCCTTATCACCCTCTTGGATTTTATCAATTATTCTTTCAAAAGGGGTTACACCGAAAGTTTCCAGGTGATTTTTAAAAATTGATTGCTTTCACTCGGGACCTTTTTTGCAAGCTAATTCTTTTTCTTTTTTTTTTTTCTTTGTTGGTCCTCTTTTCCCAACTTCCCCGCTTTCCTTCTCCGCATCGCGAAATTGTGAGCCCTGAAATTATTTATGATCCGTGGAATAGGAAGAAAGGTATAAGAGTGAGGGGTATAGGAGGAGGGATAGAAGAAGGTAGTCTTAGAAAAAAAAAAAAAAAAAATAAAAAAAATAAAAAAAAGTTCGGAATATCGAAAATATGAACGAAATTTCTTCCGCTTCGTCCTTCTTCTTTTATTTCTTTCTGACTCGGCAGAAGGTACGATTTTTTTTTCCTTTTTCTTTTTTTTTTTTTATTTCAATGACGAGTAAACGTGCAAAATCGAACGAGAAGGTTAAAAAAAAAAAAAAAAATATTCTTACCAAGGAAGATTAAACCGTACAGAGATTAGATTCGAAAACAATCTAGATATCCATCCATTGCGGGATGGAGAAGAGAAAAAAATTAGGAGGGACAAAAAAAGAAGGCAAAAAAAAAAAAAAAGAAAAAGAGAAAGGAAAAATGAAAGAAGAACGGAGAAGGAATGAGTCCGCGGGATTATATTAGCAGGACGATAATTTTCGAGCAATGTTGACGTGTACAAAAAAAAAAAAAAAAGAGAAAATACAAAATAAAAAAAAAACAAAACAAAACAAAACATGATGATCGTCGCGAACGTCGATAGATCATCATGAAACGTGTAACGTTGCATCGTATCTAGATTTTATGGCGGTCAATAACCACCGGGTAACCGGTAACGCTTGTATGTATGGTCGTCGTTAAACCGTGTCGATAGGAGGATACGAACGATAGATAGATAGATAGAAAGAGAAATATAGAGTGAAATAGATAGATAGATGGATAGATAGATAGATAGATAGATAGATAGAGAAAGACGGACGGATGGTTCGGATGTAGATTGTAAAAGGAAGGATGTTCTCTCTGTCAGTCCCACCATTAAATCGAAACTTTTGCATCGCGAGCTCTCTTGGAGAGGTAAATTTACAACAACAACAACAACAACAACAACAACAAAAAAAAAAAAAAAGAAGAGGAAAGGGAAGACAAAAAAAAATATACAGAAAAAAAAAGGAGTGAGAAATCTGTTGCCGCGGGGGGAAAGGTAGGAAGAGGAGGAACGAAATACAAGAACGACGAGAAAAACGAGGGGACGAAGAGGAAGAAAAAGAGAAGGAAGAGAAGGAGATGAAGAAGAGTATGCGTGTGCGTGTGTGTGTGAGAGAGAGAGAGAGAGAGAGATGATCGAGCTTTTTTTCCTTCCTGGACTTCAGCGTGAACACTAACGAACGTACGTACATACGTATGTACGTACGTAAGAACGGAACACGTGTTAAAAATTGCATCCCCGGATAGTACTTGTTAAAGCCCTTGGCGAAAGCTGCGAGAGGATAAATTTGCAAGTTAAATTGCTCTTGGGGCTACGAAGAACGACGACGACGACGACGACGACGACGGCGCCGGTAATGGAGGAGGGAGGAGATGGAGGAGGTGGTTGTGGCGAAGGTGGTGGTGAAGAAGAAGAAGAAGAAGAAGAAGAAGAAGAAGAAGAAGAATGAGTAGAATGAGAGGAGAATTAGAGGAGAACGAGGTTTGGAAAGAAGAGTAAGCTAGAACGAGAAGGTTTAGTATATAGACGAAGAGTGTGCGAACTCTAAAAGTGTACGAAAGTTGAGGAGGGATGGTGGTGATGGTTGTGGGCTTAACGGGAGGGTCGAAGAGGAAAGAATGGAGGGAGGGAGAGACGCCATAGCCACACACATATCCCTGGACGCATTCTCTCGTCCATGCTATATTTGTTTTTGTCAAACTTACGACCCCGTCGTCGTTGATCGATAAATTCTTTAACGTCGATGTATAATACCACATTTCGAAGCACCTTTCTCTTTTTCATTTTTGCTTTTACCATCCAAATCGACGAATCGTTTTCTTTTCTTTCTTCTTCTTCTTCTTCGTTTTTGTTTTTTTTTTTTTTTTTTTTTTTTTTTCGTTTCTAATTCACGTCACTATGGGGGTAAAAAAGAAAGAAGAGATTGTCACGATCCGATTGGTCGATATAGAAAATGACGAATACACATGTTTCGAATTGGCTCGGACATTTTTTAAGCGGAGCCTGTCGGAAGGATTTGAAAGCTGAATAATCGTCGGATGGATTTTTAAGGGGGAAGGGTCTGTAACGGGGAGAGGGAGGGAGGGATGGGAGGGATGGGAGGGTTTGGAGGAAATAAAATGAAATAAAAAGATGGAAAAATATTAGACGGAGTAAGAAAATATTTCATAGACTTTTGCAACCATCTCTACCAGGGAACTTGACTTCAGACTCTTTGGTACTTCATTTCCCGTTGGACGAATGATACCTACTTTTCCTCTCTCTCTCTCTCTCTCTCTCTCTCTCTCTTACTCATTCACTTTTCCTAAAACTATATTTCGTCTACCGTTGACGGTGCACTCATTTTAATCAAGAGCTCCTTTCCGTTCTCGTTTCGTTTGGATCTCGTGAACGTACCAGAAAGATAGAAGTAAATATATATATATATATATATATATATATATATATATATATATATATATGCGTATATGTTTGTATGGAAAAAAGAGACAGAGATAGATGTTAGTATAAGAGAGGGAGAGAGAGAGAGAGAGATAGAAAAAGGGTCGAAGTTGGGCCGTGCTTGAATACATATACGGGATGCGAAAAGGGCCACTGTCGGCTTTCCTTTTGAACTTTCTGCAAATATGATATACTCCTCCTACTCTTCCTCCTCCTCGTCCTCCTCCTGAACCTTCTCCCTCTCCTCGAAAACGGAGAAGTTAAAGTCAGAAGTCCGGGAGATAGGAGGAAGCACTCTTAGAGAAGTTTGAAAGTAAAAAATATTATCTATCAAAGAACACGGAGATTTTGAAACGTTCCCTTCCACTCTCCCTCCTCCATCCTCCCTCCTCTCCCCTTTTCCCCCCTTTTCCCACACTATCATCATCTCGTCCGGTATAAAGAGGAAATCCTTGTGTAGCTTTTGGCAAAATTAAAGATCGACTCTAAAAGTTGACCAAATTCTCGCTCGGTTTTCACAGACGATTTTTTTCTATTCTTTATTTGTATTTCTTTTTTGATTTTATACGCGTTCGAATGTCCACGTTTGGCCGAATAAAACGTACCTGGATAAGTAAAGTCGAACGAGCGAATTAAATTGGGGAAATTGAACGAATTCGTTCAGGCAAAAAGTCCGTCGCCGTTTACTCGGTTAACGATCGCCATTGGTTTCTTTTTTCTTTTTTTTTTTTTTTACCGAATTGGACCGATCATATGGAAGCAGCAAATTAATCGGAATAATCGAATGAACGATATTATATTCGGAATCTGAATTGAAGAGAGAGAGAGAGAGAGAGAGAGAGAGAGAGAGAGAGAGAGAATGGTTTAAAAGAAAATTTAGGATAGAGAAAAGTTTCGTGAAGAATTTTCTAATAGACGCGGGACGGTCATCGATATCTTCTCGTCGGTTGATTCCTTAGGAATTCGTCTCACGATTTAAGACAGTGTAACCACGCGCTCGTGCTACGTGGACTCGCAAACACACACACACACACACACATACATACATACAGAGAGGTAGTGCATTACACACTTACAGAGACACGTACGAGACAAGTAAGTACGTAGTCCTTCTCTCTCTCTCTCTCTCTCTCTCTCTCTCTGTCTGTCTGTCTGTCTGTCTGTCTGTCTATCTGTCTGTCTGTCTCTTCCTCTCCTCAGAGAAATCTACGTCGAGATATTCGATGTTCAATAACGTTTGGCATCTCCCATCAAGTTTCCATTGAAATACCAAGAAGCGGCAGGTATCTAAATGCCGTTCTCCAATTTGGAAACTACGAAAGATTCAATTTCATATTTTACATTTTGTTTATATAAATATAAATATAAATGTGTGTGTGTGTGTGCGTTTGTGTGTAGATGCGTATAAAATATACGGAGTAAATGTCAGTAAATAATAACATTTCGATTATCTTCTTTCGGTCGTGTTTTTTAAATGGAATTTTTATATTAAATTTTCGACTTGAATTATTTAATCCTAAAGTTTAAATAAATAAATATATATATATATATATATATATATATATATATATATAAATATGTGTGTGTGTAGATGTGCGTGTATATGTTATATTACATAGTAATATGAAAGAAACAAAAATATTTGAAACAACGTCTTGTTCGCGTAGGATAAAAAGCAAATAAACGCGTGAAAAGAGAAAAGGAGAAGCTTCTTCGATAGCACTTTGTTCGTATAAATATAACGGTGTTTAGAGTTGCGCGCGGTGATTTAAAAATGTAAAGACAAAAGGGAGAAGGAAATAAAGAAGAGAAGAATAAACAAGAAAAAAGAAAAAGGAACAATGAAACGCGTGAAAAGTGAAAAGAAGAAAGGAAATAGTATTTTTTTTACGTTAATGAATTTTATATATATATATATATATATATATATATATATATTGTCTCTTTAAAATTACGTGTAGTAACTTAATTAAAAAAAAAAAAAAAAAAAAAGAAAAAAAAAATACCGAAAGAAGAAGAAAGCGAAAAGGGGGAAGAGAGAAAGAAGAAAAAGAGCCCGCTTGTTCGCGTAGAATAAAGAAAATAAACGCTTGTTAAACGAGAGAAGAAAAGTTTTCACTTAATTATAGTACTTCGTTCGTATAAATATATGGAGATATTGTATGAAGTTGGTGATTAAAAAAAAAAAAAAAAGAGAAAGAGAAAGAGAAAGAAAAAAAAATTGTATTTGATTAAAATAAAAGAGAAAAAAAAAAAGAACCCAAGGAAACGAGGGCGAAAGAGAAAAAAAGAATTTTACATTCTCGCGTGGATTGAAAGAGTTGAGAAGCAGCTTTAAGGGAGAAACATTTGCTCAAAGCTAGCCATTTTGTTTATACGTATATCTCGACATGGAGGTATTGCAAAGTTACGCGTAATAATTTCGAAGAAAAAAAAGAAAAAAAAGAAAAAGAAGAAGAAGAAAATCGAACGGGAGGAATCGAAGGCGAAAGAGGGAAAAAAAAAAAAAAATTGCAAAGAAGAAAAATGTACAAATGGTTTTGTTCGTACGAAATTATGTTTGTACAAAATACGCGGGGGACGTTATAAAATTGCGGGGTTAATTTGCGTGATGCTAATTAAAAACAAACCGGGAAAGAAAGAACAA
This sequence comes from Dolichovespula sylvestris, assembly GCA_918808275.2. NCBI lineage: Eukaryota > Metazoa > Arthropoda > Insecta > Hymenoptera > Vespidae > Dolichovespula > Dolichovespula sylvestris. The sequence goes on along the minus strand of OU964962.1, from coordinate 11,837,550 downwards.
AGGACGAAAAAAAGATGCGAGAAGAAGCGAAAGAAAAACATAAATTCTGTTTTTTTCTTTTTTTTTTTTCACATGGATTAACGCAAGGAAACGCGTGGAAAGCATAAAGAAAAAGCTTCTTCTTCTTCTTCTTTTTTTTTTTCAAAATTTCTCGGAGACTAACGCATGAAATTTATTCGACTCGCGTACTTGGCCGCCCTGACCCTACTCAAGCTTCACGGAATTTGATCGAAGGCAGGACAAAGCCTCTCCAACGAAGAGAACGAAGAGAAAGAAAGAAAGAAAGAAAGAAAGAAAGAAGGAAGGAAAGAAAGAGATGTGAGTTTTTGTGTATGTATATGTGTGTTTGTGCGTGTGAGTGTGTATGTGTGTGTGTGTGTGTGTGAAGGGAAAAACGAGTTGGAATAAAAGAGCCTATAAAAGGGTTCTCGCTCTCCGTGGTTCGTCGTAACAGCAATGGCGGATCTCTCTCTCTCTCTCTCTCTCTCTCTATCTCTTTCTCTCTTTTTTTCTCTCTTCAATGATATTTCACCAACACATCAGTTTACTCCTATCGTTTATCCTTCTAAACTAAGCAACGATGATTTCGAACGATTAACAACCGTACTATTCGAATAATTTTAATGATACTACGTTGAATCGATGCCGCGTAAATTAAAAATATTATTTCACGTGTACCTATAAATACGCGCGCGCGCGCACGCGCGCGCACACACATAAACATACTTATAAAATAATTTTGAATAATATTATTACCAATATTATCGTTATTATTATTATTATTATTATTATTATTATTATTTTATTATTATTAATATTATTGATATTATTATTAGCGGGAGAAATGGTATTAATACGGAAACACAACATCGGTACGCTCGAATGAATATTAAATGAAAGAGCGTTCGATTAAATCGGCGTTTTGAAATTAAGGAGAGAGAGAGAAATAGAGAGACGATGCTTTTTTTTTTTTTTTTAAAAAAAGAAAACAAAATTATCATTTCCTCGAAGACAATTTTCTCTCTTTCTCTCTCTCTCTCACTCTCTTTCTTTCTTCCTTTCTTTTTTTCTTTCTTTCCTTCTGTCGTTTACGATTTCTCGTTATTAGCCCGTTATGCGCGACCATATCTCGCGCTTTAACCTTCACAAGGTATGAAAAAATAATATCTATGCGAAAGGATTCGTATTGCGATTACGAAAAAAAAGAAGAAGAAGAAGAAGAAGAAGAAAAGAAAAGGAAAGAAAGAAAAAAAATTGCATCCCCGCGCGAAATTCCGTTGGCAATCTCGATAGTAATTCGTGTCCCGGTGCTTTTAAATGTCACGGTCGACGTTCTCGTTGGTATTAAAGTCTTCTCTCTCTCTCTCTCTCTCTCTCTCTCTCTCTCTCTCTCTCTCTCTCTGTCTCTCTCTTCCTACGACATTTTTTATCGAGTCATTGAAAAATAAAAAATAGTAATAATCCATTGACTTTTATCGAATTATTATCAGGTAAGTTAGAGAGATATAGCGAAAAAAAAAAGAAAAAAAACAAAAAAAAAAAAACAGAACAAAAAGGAAAAGAAAAATTACGTAATAGTTTTATTGAGAAGTTCAGATTAAACGAAATTATTGAAAAATAATCTTACGGTATATCTTTTATTTAATTTTTTCGATCATTATAAAACCGCGTCGGCCTTAAATGTACGAGAGGCGAGACGTTAGTAAAGCCGAATGATTTCATGTCGTTTAATTGTTTGCGTAGTAGTATTAGCAGTTGTTGTTGTTTTTATTATTATTTTTGTTGTTTTTTTTTTTGGTTGTCGTTGTTGTTATTCCGGTTGGTTAATGTACGTCGGAACAGAGAAAAGCGCGCGTGAGTTTAAGTTGAAAAGGCGTAAGTATGCCAACGCACGGTCAACCAACCGTGTCCGGTAATACGCACTATACAACGAGTATGTATATATGTACGCATGTATATGTACGTGTGTAGGTATGTACGTACATATGTATGTATGTATGTATGTATGTATGTATGTGTGCATGTACGTACATATGTATGTATGTATGAATTTATGTATGTATTTAAAAGTTTCTCGTTGGCCTGGCACAGATTGTGAAAGGGAGGAGGAGGCACATGCTTCTAGGTAGAAAGACAGAGAGGGAGAGAGAGAGAGAGAGAGAGAGAGAGAGAGAGAGAGAAGGGAAACGTAGGAGAAGGATCGGAATGCACGTCTGCGAATAGAATTATCCGATTGTTCGATCGAAATTATTCGACCGAGCGTTGACGACGTGAATCATGTTATTAACATTTCGATCGACGTTTTTATTTCCTTTTTATATTTATTTTTATTTTCACTTTTCTCTTCTTTTGTTTCTTCTTATTCCTTTCTTTTCTTTTTTTTTTTTCCACCGAGACACCCGACGACCGAACCTCGTCCTCCCTTCTCGTCCATTTCTTATCCTTTCGCTTCTTTTCCGTCTTATTTTTCTTTTTTCTTTCTTTTCCCAATTTTCTCTCTTCCTCGTACCACTTGCTACTACTTCTCCTCCTCCTCCTCCTCCTCCTCCTCCACCTCCTCCTCGCAGAGCCAATGACGAGGAGATAATATCTTCGCAAACGAGAGTAACTCCTTTATCCGTAATATTTTTTGTACTTTTTTTTTGTTCGTTTTTTTTTTTTTTTTTTTTTTTTTTTTTTTTAATCGTTTAATCCCTCCGATCAGTTTTATCCCCTCCCCTATCCCTGTTTTCTCGCCGTCGCGTGGACGGACGAACGTTGGAGGGGGAAAAGAATTGAGAAAGAGGAGGAGGAGGAGGAGGAGAAAAAAACCCCGAAGGAAAAGAAAAAAGAAAGAGAGAGAGAGAGAGAGAGAGAGAGAGAGAGAGAGAAAATAAGGGTGATGGTGATGGTGGCGGTGGTGTCGGTGGGAGGGGGTGGGGCGGGGGCGGTAGAGGGATAGAATTACTTGCGCCATTTGAAAGCACTTAAAGTAATTAACGCGCGCGTGTGCACCGGCGATGAGGAGGTGAGGGAGAGAGGTGGGGGGGGAAATGTTATTAATTATTCAAAACGAGGTTATATTCGTATTTAAAGCTAACGTACGTACGTGTGTCGCACGAATGAAATCCAAAGTCTTTTAATCCGTACGTTGTATATCAGAGAGAGAGAGAGAGAGAGAGAGAGATTGTGTGTGTGTGTGTGTGTGTGTGCACGTTAGAGAGTGAGAGAGGATATTTTCTAGCAAAGTAGATGGCACATGAAACGACCGCATGCACACATATCTCAAAGGAAGGAAGGAAAAGGGTCCCTCTCCCTTCAGCCCCCGCACCCCCCCCCCCATCCCCTCGTCCCACTCACTTTGCCCGAGCATATTTTGCATAACGTTATGGGATCGCACGAATATTTATTTATGCATACGCTCTCTTACGAATGAATAATTACGTACGCGAGGACTTCGCTGCCCTTAATGGCGATAGTGTGTGTGTGTGCGTGTGTGTGTGTGTGTGTGTGTGTGTGTGTGTGTGTGTGTGTGTGTGCTCGCCCGTTGAAATTTACGCTACGCTCGGAAAAACCATTTCTGTTTTTATCCGACCACTTCTTTTTCTTTTTTTTTTCTCTCTCTCTCTCTCTCTCTTTTTTTTAGAACAAGAGAAAGAGAGAGAGAGAGAGAGAGAGAGTGTGTGTGGGGGGGGAGAAAGGGAAAGAAAGAAAACCGTATTGTCTCGTGTCTAGTTAAATAAAAGAAAATCAATCAATCAATCGATCAATCAATCAATCAATCAACCAATCAATTAATAATAATGATAAGAAGAATAATAAGAATAAAGGATTGATCTTAATAATCATAAAGGGAAAGGGTGAGGAAGAATTAGGGAGAAAAAGAAAGAATCCTTGGTAATTCTCCACTTACTTTATTTTCCTTTCTTCTCTCTTTTTCATTTCGTCTTTCTTAAAAAGAAAAAAAAAAGTAATTAACAAAGCGTCTTACGTGGAAAACGAACGAACGAACGAACGAACGAAAGAAAAGAAAAGAAATAACGAAAAAAAAAAAACAACTAAATTGGTTGTACATTTAAACGAACGTTTAAAGCGTATGGGGCGTACGTAAGCTTAATAGAAACGTGTCGTTAAATCATTTGCCCCCTTGTGTTTAGCAGAACCCCAGAATGCATTAACAGTAACGCGTGTTTTAAAGAGAGAGAGAGAGAGAGAGAGAGTGAGAGAGAGAGAGAGTGAGAGCACGATAAATAGAGAGAATGTATACACGAATACAAGTTTTCTGTTTGTATGAGTAGTGGATAGTAACGACAGTACTACTACTAGTAGTAGTAGTAGTAGTGATTATAGTGGTAGTAGTAGTAATAATAATGGTATTGATAGTAGCGATAGTAAGAGCGTTATCATCGTTACTTGTGTGTCCTACTATGTATCGTTCGGCTTGCGAACTGTCAGCGTGTTTACCGAAAGAGATTTCCAAATAAATGCATCTTCTATGTTGCATATGTATACAGCAAACTATACATCGTCGCTAACATATCGATACTACTCTCTTCTCTTTTCTCTTTCACTCTCACTCTCTCTCTCTCTCTCTCTCTCTCTCTCTCTCTCTCTATCTCTCATTGTATTATTTTTTCGTTTCAATGTGCGATCGTTCATGCGTGCTATTTTTTTTTTTTTTTTTTTTTTTTTTTTCTTTCAAACAAACGTTTCCTCTGATTATTCGTGCGATACGAGCAAAACCCGACACGGATTATATCGATATATGTTGTGTGTGTTTTCCGATCGGTACAACTGCACTATCTATTGATAATCAAAAAAAAAAAAAAAAAAGAAAAGAAAAGAAATAAAAAAAAAAATAAAAACAGAAGAAAATAGAATACAAGGAAAATAACGAACGAAAGGAGAGGAAAGGGGGAGGTGGGTGGAGGGGGGGGGGGTGTAGAGAAAGAGGAATCGAGCTTTCACAATAATCGATGAAAAAAAAAAGAAAAAAGAAAAGAGAGAAAGGAAAGACGAAAAGAGAGAAAGAAATGGGAGAAGGACAAAAAGAGTTATTCCAAAATTGTTCCTAAACGACAATGAAACTCATCGGAAGTGTTATATTTTGCAAACGCAAAAAAAAAAAAAAAGGAACAAAAACAAACGAACAAAAAAAAAAAGAAAGAGAAAATGAAAGTAGATCACTAAGGGAATTATTCGAAATGATAATAGACGACGAATGGTATATCTCGGAGTTCTTTCGGCATATTATTTTACGAATGAAACAAAACAAAAAAAAGAGAGAGAGAGAGTGAGAGTGAGAGTGAGAGAGAGAGAGAGAGAGAGAGAATGAGAGAGAATAATCTACAATTAAAATAATATTAGATATTTGGCAAATGATATTCGTATCGGGCGGGGTGAAATGTAAACTCGTTTTCATGAAAAAGAAAAAAAGGAAAAAGAAAAGAGAGAGAGAGAGAGAGAGAAAATACTTTCCATGAAAAACAGAGCCGTTGGTCCGGCCACTCGAAAGGTACATTAAAAATAAATAAATAAAAAAAAAAAAAAAAAAAAAAAGAAAAAACGTACGTCGCGGTGTCGCCCGAAACAAAAAAAGCGGCAAAGCCCTTTCAAGTTTGGGGATCCGATCTTGGTGTTCTCGTGACCGTGGGAAGAAAAAAAAAACGAAGAAAAAAAAAAAAAAGAAAAGAAAAATATGTATAAAAGCGATAGAGGCGAAAGAGAGTACGAGAACCCTGTGCCCTTTTGGGTTGGTACACTTAGGTAGTACCTGTTTCCTAAATCCTACGACGTCGGTAGTCCCCCCCAATCCCTCTGTACGTCCCTCCCTTCGAGAGAAGAAAGGAAGAAAGAAGGGGCCACGTTCCTTTCTGACATTATCCAGACGCAAAGTGCCATTGACAATAAGCTTGCTTCTCAATGGCTGGTAAGGGGGTGGGGTGGGGTGTGGCGGGGTGTTTGGAGTGAACGATGGAATGGGAAGGACCTACAAGGTGGTCGACTTTTTACGACTTTGTTTCTTCTTCTTCTTCTTATTTTCTTTTTTTTTTTTTTCTTTTTTTCTTTTCCTTTTTTTTTCTTGAACCAACGAAATTATCTACGACGACGACGACGAAGAAGAAGAAAGGATCCATTTCTGAGTCACGTAAAATTATTATTAAGCAAAATTTATCGGGTTTATCGGGGATGAAATTTGTAGAGGGAAAAAGAAATATAAGACAATTAGACATTATTAACTATAAAATTTTATCCTTGATCGATCTAATTATATCAACTATCTATCTATCTAACTATCTATCTATTTATCTATCTATCTATCTATCTTCTAATTCGTTCCTTGTAATCGATTAACGAATGGTAATCCAATTATCTCAATATCTTTCGTAAGCGTATGTGTATTCATCGTTGATCCGATATCTGTTATTGTCAATACCATTTTTCATCGGGCGAAAGAATACAAAAAATCATTTTAAAAAGAATATTTCCTGTTCTCGGTGACAGGGGCGCCTGCGGGAAAGGGGGGGCAGGGGATTTAATATTTTAGAATATACGATACGAAATATAAAATCATTCGTCGTGTGTATTACATTTTTGATGGAACACGAAACTGACATTCTCGAGAGGTAATATAAAAGTTTCTTTTTTATGTTTGATGGATTAAAATGGACAGATCATTTCTGATCTACGTCTTTTTCTTTTTTTTTTTTTCTTTTCTTTTCTTCTTTTTTCAAACGTTCTACGTTACTCGAAATAGATCGAGTAAAAATTTGATTCGAAATATATATCGACGAGGATCAATTCAATCGATCGATTACAAATCTATAATTAGTATTATATATATATAATATAATTCGATCTCATAAGTATATATATATATATATATATAATTCGATCGCAATCAATGATTCATTTTCTCGATTGGCCGAGAAAATAAGGGACATACCTGTTTGGGATCGGCCTCGTTTAGGGTTCGTCCTTGTTTATCAAAAAGGGCCCTGAACGAAAAACAGCTTCTCTCAGGGTGTCAGATAACAGGAAGGGGGACGGACGCGCGCTAGAGAGAGAGAGAGAGAGAGAGAGAGAGAGAGAGAGAGAGAGAGAGACAGAGATGCATTATTATATCAAGGGTTTACTCGGCCATACAATTTTCCAGGGTGAATTCTAAATGCATTACATTCTTGGTACGCTCGGCAGGAGATTGCATTACGAAGTTAGCAACTAGAGAAAGAGAAAGAGAGAGAGAGAGAGAGAGAGAGAGAGAGAGAGAGAGAGAGAACAGAAGTGTATGAAATTTTCGTTTGTACCATTCGCTAGAGAGAATGTCCTGCCAAGCTTCCTTGTCTCTCTCTCTCTCTCTCTCTCTCTCTCTGGCTGTCTCTCTTTCTTGCATACGAAAAATAGTTATTTATGTATGTACGACGTAGGTTTCAACTTCTGTTATTGCGTACACATTTTACGGGGCGCATTTCGAAAAAAATCTCTCTCTCTCTCTCTATCTTCTTCTTTGTTTGGTTGTTTGTTTTTACATATTTCCTTTTTATTATTGTTATTATTTCTTTCTTTATTTATATACACGAAGAACGAAATCGAGGAGGCTCCCTTTTTCTCGTGACGTAGAGTAAAATCTAGGAGGGCGATAAATCAAAAACGTTCGTTTGTCCCGCCGTCATCATCGCGATCGCACGTCTCTCTCTCTCTCTCTCTCTCTCTCTCTTGTGGCGTTCATAATTAGTAATATATCATTTACATCCTTCCCACGTGCGATATCTAACCAAAGCGTTGCCTATAAACCGTGATATATACATACATACATACATACATACATACATACATACATACATACATATATATATATATATATATATATATATATATATATATATGTATATATGTATATATAACCACTCCTTTCGCGTATTCGATTACGTTCGTTGCAATTAATCTCTTTCGTTTTTGCGATAGTCATAACTATACCTATCTAGACAGTAGTATTATAATCAATTTAGTTATCGGGAAGCGAAAGGAAGACGGTGATAAGAAAAGAAGAAGGACAAAAAGAGAGAGAGAGAGAGAGAGAGAGAGATAGAGAGAAATGAATCATAGTGCGTTCTAGTCGGGAGACATCGAATTTATAGATAATCGAAATATAGATAAAGGTGAGTAGATGAAGATAGAACGTATATGTGTATGATGTTACGCTGCTGCATACGTTTTAATGGTGACGGGGTTGGTCGGTACGGGGGTGGGTAGGGAAAGGAGAAAGATAGGGTGTTACATACAAAGATAGATAGAGAGAGAGAGAGAGAGAGAGAGAGAAGCATCACTTTTTTCAGCCGCTCGAATGCGTAGTTAATGGCGATTTAATGGACTGTAAGGGAATGCAGCAAGGCCCGTCCCAATGGCCAATGTGTCAATATCGATCGAAAGGGCACACACATATACGATGTATATGCGCGTAGTATGAGAGAGAGAGAAAGAGAGAGAGAGTGAGAGAGGAGGGGGGGGGGATATATAGAAGGGGGGGACCAGCTTGGTGGTAGGTGGAACGTGCGGCATTCGTGGGCCGTGCCCATGGAAAATTTATGTACGTGCTAACTATGGAGTAACGATCACCTATATCTCGCTTCCGGTCTTCTCTCGATATTCGGCTCTCCAGCTGTCGTCGTATTGTAATCCAACTATTACGCACCTCACTACGCCTCCCAAGTACCCGCTGATAGGATAATAAATAAATTAATTAATATATATGCATATATTTATTTATTTATTTATTTATTTATTTATTTATTGTGTATATTTGGGGTGTACATTTTGTGAAAGAAGAAATAGTTACAGCTAGTTCTTATTACGAATTAACGTGAAACTTGTTTTTATTTATATATTTATATATAAATATATATATATATATATAAAGAAAGAAAAAAATGGACTTGTTCAAGATAAAAAAAATCATGATAAATGTTTTACCTTCGTAGATCGATCGATCGATCGATCGATCGATCGATCGGTTTATATATCGGTTGTAATCGATATTCGATATATTTTCACTTTCACTTTCACTTTCAATTTCATTATCATTTCATTCGACGGGATTATCGAAAGGATTCGATCGAAGTCTCGAATAATTCTTATATCAATTAAATGGTGATATATACACTCTTATCGCATCATCCTCGATATCATTTGTACGGAGTATTTTTGACGATGGCGTTACGACGATTCACATAGCAAGGATGATCGATCGATCCTCTTTATATGTATGTACCTCCTCTCTCATTTAACATTCTTACGTGCGATCTATTGTTTCTTATCGTCCCTCGTATTATACTTTCGATCTACGACTCGTTTGGATCTTGTTTTTGTCGTTCTTTTCCTCTTTTGTTCATTTTTTCTTTCCCCCACTCTCCCCTCTCTCTCTCTCTCTCTCTCTCTCTCTCTTTGCATTTATAAGCACGTATCTAGCAATTAATTCGTATATACATACATACATACATATATACATACGTATATAAATGCATAGATACATACGTACATACATACGTATATAAATATATAGATACATACATACATACATACGTATATAAATACATAGATACATACATACATACATACGTATATAAATACATAGATATATACATACATACATACATACATACGTATATAAATACATAGATCGAATTCATTCGAGAAGGATGTATAGTACTACTCGCTATACCCACTCGTCGTCCTAGAATCTACAAATCATAGTCCATTATAAATAGAAGGAAATGTACGATTGAATGGTATAGCGCGTGCGCACGCTCTCTCTCTCTCTCTCTCTCTCTCTCTCTCTCTCGCTCTTCCCCTTTGCATAAGCCATCCTGTTTCCAGGATGGTAATACCAAAGCTTGTCACGAAATATACCCCTTGTCCCTTTCGCAACGTACGTATGTATCTCGATAGTCGTCGGAGGTTGAGTTTGGTAATTGGCCTAATTAGAGTGTACTCGCGAGGTACTCGCTTATATCCCATTGGCTGTTATTACCATATTTTCGAGAAAGGATATTTACGTATATGCATAAATACATACGTATGTACGTACATACATATTTATATGCGTGTTTGTATATATATATACATATATAGTTATAACGTTTGTAAATGAAAGGCAGGTGAATAGAGAATTTCAATTGTTATTACACGAGAGTTGTGTTTTTTTTTTATCTTTCACCGTTATCGAATTTTACAAATACAATTTTATACACACACACACACATACACACACATGTATATATTATTTTTACTCTCTATACCGTTCGTGGAATTGTTTGTGACAGTTAAATGAGAGAATGAGAGAATGAAAGAGAGAGAGAGAGAGAGAGAGAGAGAGAGAGAGAGAGAGAAAGTCCGTGGATAGGTCCTATGGTATAAGGGCTAAAAGGTTGTTTTGCATGGTACAAGTTTGCACGATGAATCAAGCAAGCAAGCAAGCGCGCGTCGGTGCAACGCTTTCTATCTACAGTTTCAGCCTTTCGTGCGTCTGATTGCGAGTAGTCGTTATTGTCGTTGTCGTCGTCGTTGTTGTTGTTGTTGTTGTTGTTGCTATTGTCGCGTCTCTATGGTAACCCCCGGAAGCCCTTGTTCAATACACACGGTGAATTATGAGTAAAGTCAGTCCCGGTAACGTTGGCGACGACGATCGTGTAGAGAAGGACAGATATATATATATCGATAGAGAGAATGAGAGAGAGAGAGAGAGAGAGAGAGGGAGAGAGAGAGAGAATTGCGTTCAGGTAATAATACCTAATCACGCTATCTCATTGTAGCTTTACGAAGAAAAATCAGGAAAAGAAGAATGGAAGAAAAAAGGAAAAAAAAAAGAAAAACAAATGCCGAATGTAATTAGCATAAATCTGTCGTACCCGACAGGGATTTATTATCGATCGCGACCCCTCCTCCCGCCACCCTTCTTCCCGTATAACGTACGCGCATGTATATATATATATATATATATAGTTATCGCGTTAGTTTCTACCCTTTTAACTTCTTTTCACGTATCTCAAACGTACGAGAAGGATTCACGCCATGTTAATTATACTGTAATCAAGGTCTCTAATTCGCTTTAAGAATTTGATATATCCTCTTTCCACCCCTGCCAACACCCTTTTATCCCAATGACGCTGCATACAACGTTCTCCATTCACCAAGAATAATGCGAGCGGAGGATTAATTATTTATTCTTTGTAATGGAGGAGAGAGAGAGAGAGAGAGAGAGAGAGAGAGAGATAGATAGACTACGGACAAGTGAGGATTCTCTGTTTTATTGAGAACAGGAGGATTACTTGGTTATTCTAATTCGACTTATATATATATATATATATATATATATATTTCTAGAAGCAAGATCACGGAATGGGCGAGGCTAGGCGAATCTCTCTTTGATCTTTCTATACGTTATTATTATTATTATTATTATTATTATTATTATTATTATTATTATTATTATTATTATTATTATTATTACTATTATTATTATTATTATTATTATAATTTGCTTATCCCATGGGAATGGATAATATCAGAGATATATTCTCGTCGAGTTGTCTCTTATTTATTTTTTGATGAAAAAAAAAGAAAAAAAAGTAGGAGACAAAAGTGAGAGTCATATATATATATATATATATATATATATATATATATATATATATATATATATACATATTTCTTTTTCTCTACCTTTTTAATTTCTTCTCTTGAAGTGGGCGCACGCGCGTGTGCGTGGGATGCCAAAGAGAATACGTAGAATAAGAGAAAAAAATAAATAAATAAATAAATAAACGAATAAGAACAAAGAAAGAAGCTTCGAGATAGTGATGCTCTTTTCCTTGGTGAAGCGCACCTGGCATGGGTTCGATACAAAAGAAAAAGAAGAAGAAGAAGAAGAAGAAGAAAGGAACAAAAAACAAATAAATTGAATCGCGAGTTTATCCCTCCCCTATTCACACCCCTCTATCACCCCCATCATCTCATCTTTCTCTTATCGCGAGATATTTATATTCTCGTGATAACGGGAATAAAGGAATATTATGTTAATTGGAATATTATAGGATGCGTTGAAGTTTTAGATGGAAGATTGGTTTGATAGGTAAAGTAGATGGGATTTTAACTAGGTATACCAGGTGAGTGCCTAGTTAGTACATAGTGGCTTAAGTTTGCACGACCCTAGAGATTTCTACGTTTCTCTTTGAGATTTTCAAGAGAGAGAGAGAGAGAGAGAGAGAGAGAGAGAGAGAAAGAGAGAGAGATAGGATGTTCGCTTTAGTTCACTTCTTCGTCAGTTTCGGGAGTATTACTTCGAAATCGTAGCCTCGTTAGAAATTCCCTGATGCGGAGAGACTTAACGGTACATGCATACATACATACATACATGCATACATACGTACGTACGTACGTACATACATATATTTATATATATATATATATATATATATATATATATATATATGTTATACATATGTATGTATATATAATATATTCGATTGGTGCTAGACGAGAGAGTGAGAGAGAAAGAGAGAGAGAGATAGGTAAGAAAGGTCAGCCGATTGTAGTACATTTGAAAAGCGATATACAACGTAGCTTTCCCTTCGATTATATACAGTGTGTAAATAACGTTAAACGCATTATTCCTTATCTCGCGGGAACATTCGACGTTGACCTCAATGGTGTTGTATCGAACCTTGTTACATGGCTAACGGAGCAACGGATTACATAATTATCAACCATCCTTATTAACATACGATAGGTAGAGAGAGATCGGCGATACCCAAGGTATAATACGTATATATATATATATATATATATATATATATATATATATTCGATTTGTAATCCAACGAGAAAAGCTGGAAGAAAATTATAAACATAAATTGGCTTCGGGTTTAATGATTTTCGTATCGTTTCAAGTAATGGATCATTCAAACGCAATCGTATTCGTAACGAAAGAGAAAGAAAGAGAGAGAGAGAGAGAGAGAGAGAGAGAGAGAGAGAGAGAGAGAGAGAGAGAAGTCATTTTCAGATTACATTTCTCAATGTTCCTGCGAGTTCGTTCTCTCTTTGTAGGACTGTCGAGGAGGGAAGCTCTGCTTTCTAAACTAAATTATTGCATCGCCAGGCGAAGTATTTAGCGCAGTGACAGAAAGAGAGAGAGATAGAGAGAGAGAGAGGAAACACGATAATTCCTTCTTACTTGATTATTCCACATTCTCACGTTAATCGACCGTTCAACGTGTGTTCGTGAATACCTACACTCCACTAATACTTTCAAAGAAAATATTATTCGACTGTACGTACCCACCACCACCACCTTATCCATGTATAATACACACACACACACACACACATCCACACACACACACACACACACGCGCCTGTCTTTCGTGCAATCGATTTTCATTTAAATTTAAAATTAAATACGATCCAGGTAGTGAAGTCGAAAATAATGAAATAAACAAAGGGATAAACCTTCGTGACTATCTCGAAATCTATTCGACAAAGGAAAAGAAAAAAGTTGTCCTTAATATTTTTATTTTTCCTCCTTCTTCTTCTTCTTCTTCTTCTTCCTTCTTCCTTCTTCCTTCTTTCTTCTTATTTTCGTCGAGGTTTTCGACTTTCGCGGAAAAGGATGGAATAGCGTCGTTTAATTTCGTTTTTTCTTTTTTGCTTCGCGCCGGTGTACAATCAGGACGAGTTTCGCGAATGAATTTGGCTTTTACCCACCCCCTACCCCTCTCCCCCCTCCCTTTGGTCAAAGAGCACTAGTCGAACAAAATATCCGACGATACGTTTTGCATTGTGATTAAGTGACAGATGGAATGGATATTATTAATAATATCAATATTATTACTGTTAAGGATGATATTGGGTCCTCAGGATTGAGATTCGTTGGAGGTGGAGGGATAAAAAAGGGACAAATAAAATGTATTAACTACAAATTAAATATGGCAAATGAAATGTATTGACTATCTATGTATAATGTACGTACTAACCATAAATGTATGTACCGACTATAAATATGTTGTACACTGACTACAACTGTAAATGTATGTACTAACTATAAATATAATTATTTCTACTAACTACAAATGTATGGTACATGAAATAAACGTACGTACTAATTATAAATGTATTAACTAAGAAAAAAGAAAAAAAAAGAAAAAGAAAAATGGGCCAAAATTAAAAATGTATATCAATTACAAATTTCATCCTTGACGATCCAATACTTATATGTATCCCGTACATACACACGTACGTACGTACATAAATACGTTATACGTGTTACCGTACATACGTACATACAAACGTATCTAAATAGAATTAGAGAGAAATAACTGTGGAACGTTGCGGTATTGAAAGAGAACGAAAAGGAGGAGGAGGAGGAGGAGGATGAGAACGGAGGAGGATGAGGAGGAACACGCTGATATATAATAAATTAAAATCCGATTTTCTTTATCCGATAGTTGGTAGTGACCAGCGCGAGAGTGCCGCGAAAGGCATTTTAATATAAAAGACTTTCGAATAAACGAGCACGACCTCGTTTTTGTTCTACGAAAGAACCAAACGAATGGGTCCTCGTCGACATTATCGACGTCGAACGTCGAACGTTCGTCGACCGTTCGTCGTTGTCGTTGTCACCTCGTTCGTGGTTTAATTAAAACTAAACGAAAGTAGGGAACGATATGAGGAAAGAATTGGCGATATTTCGAAAACGTGTACCTGTTCGCACGTTTCCTGATCGACG
>OU964962.1:11795292-11817792 GCA_918808275.2 Dolichovespula sylvestris | reverse complement strand
ATAACGCCAAACCAAACTAAATTAAACTAAACCAAACTAAACTAAACTAAACTAAACTTGATTTAATTCGCGCAAAGCATATTAGAATGTGTTAATTAAATTTTGTAGGAGCGTATCTGGTGACGTGAAATAAAAAAAGAGACGGACGGATAGAAATACAGACAGACGGATAGACAGACGGACAGAAAGAGAAATAGATATATCGAGAGAGAGAGAGAGAGAGAGAGAGAGAGAGAGAGAGAGAGAGAAACGATTTACGGCGAGTTTCGAATTTATAGCGAATTTTTAACCGGCAAAATTTAACGATGACAAACGTATCTCTCTCTCTCTCTCTCTCTCTCTCTTTTCATCCATCCAATTTCTGTTCTGACAGAATGAGACGAGGTACTTTTGAGATAATTGTAATGAACACACACGCACGCGCACACACACACGCACGCACGCACACGACACACACACACACATACGTACGTACGTACGTACGTACAAACACACACAGAGATTTCGAATAGTTGTAATTTCATTTAGTTTGGAAGCTCATTAAATACTTTACCCTTGACTTTTGACTCGTGTTACGTACAATTCCAGAAAAGGTTAGAACGTTTTAGTTTGCGGAAGCATTCTATTCCTCACCCCTCCCCCTCCCCCTCACCCTCCCCCCCTCTCTCTCTCCTTTTTCTCTTTAGGGACCAAAAATCTGAGTGGCACTCAAGGAACCCAACGTCGCGTTCTATCCACGGCACAATAAGCGTAACGAGTTCGTAAGTTTCTGAATTTGTCGTCGGAGGAATATACTTTGGGATAAATCCGTTAACTGCTTTCGTACGAACGAACGAACGAACGAACGAACGAACGAACGAACGAATAAACGAACGAACTAACGAACGAACGTTATTGTGAAATAACTCGTTTCGATTAACGAAAGTTACGGTTATAAATCTATCCAGAGACGGATATTAATATTAGCGATTGACGTAGGGCGCGAAGAACGCATATCGAAAATGATATTAGTTATTTACGAATTACGAATAATAAAAAAAATAATAATGGAACGATAAGAGTAATTAATTAGTTAATTAAATACCAATGTAAAATGGGGTATCGGAGATCGGGTTTGAAACCGAACGATTTGAAAGATCGATCCCACTTATTCCGAACTATAATCCCGGATCGTGCTTTTCTCTCGCTCTCTTTCTATTTCTCTCTTTTCTTTTTTCTTCTTCTTCTTCTTCTTCCTCTTGTTTTCTTTCTTTCTTTCTTTCTTTTTTTTTTTTTCTTCCTCGCGACTCTCCAACGAGTCGTAGGAACTTCTTTTTTACGATTCGAAAAGAAAAAGAAGGATTAAGAGGAAGACGACGGGAAGAATTAGGATTAGCCTGAAAATATTTTTCTTTTGTTTTTTAATTTTTTTATTTTTTCTTCTTTCTTCTTCCCCCCTTTTGTTTTCTTCCCTTCGACAAGGAGAAATGATTCCGGATTGTTAACTTAAAATCGCTCAGGGGAAATCTTTTCGATTACTTGGCCGCGCGTAATCGCACGATCAATTATTATCCATCGATTTTATTGCGTATGTAATTGTTCGAATGAAGAAAAAAAAAAAAAAAAGAAGAAAAAAGAAAAACAATAGAAAGGACATAGAAAATAAGGCAGGAGATTTCGTGCGAAACGAAATGGGGAAGTAATTGTTACGAAATATGCTAACATTCGCGATCATTGCGTATTCGAGTTTTAATATCGTTCGTAATAATAATAAACGCGATAAAAATCGCGAGGGAGGATGGGGAGGGAGAGGGTGGAGGAGAGGAGTGGATGCGGGTGCGATAAAAAAAAAAATATCTCGTAGCTAAGAGAAGAGATCTTATTTTTCTATTTTTGCGTTCGTTTCTTTTCTCTTCTTTTTTATTCTGTTTTTTTTTTTTTTTTTTTTTTTCCTTTCTTTCGTTCCATCCTTTTGTTCCTTCGCCGACGATCATTAACCGCAATCAGCGCGCGATGGGTTGGGCCGGAGGGGCGGTGGAAGGGATTATTTCAATTATTTTTAGTAATTTTCCATGCGGGCGAACGCGAAAAGCGGGCGGGGGGGAGAGGAGGGGGGGGGGGGTGGGGCGAAAAACAGGTAGTTTACGTTTAAACACGATTACCGCGCCGTTTGACGATTATTCAACGAATGGCTGAGGAGGGGCGGGAAATGAATTTTGGAACGCGCAATAATAATAATAATAATAATAATAATAATAATCATCATCATCTAAATCGAGATTAATCTTTTCGTACGGAATTTATTGCTTTCGATTATATTTTTCGTTCATTCACGCCGTGTGTACCGACCTACCCTTATTACAATTGATTCCGGCTAATTTCCTCCCTCGTCCCACGGCCCCGATTAAAATGGACCCGAGACGAACTTACCCCTGCGACTGAAATGCGACGATACTTGAAAAAAAAAAAAAGAAAGAAAGAAAAAAGAAAAATTAATAAAAAATAAGATAAATAAATAATATCCCCAAAGTGCCCGTCTCCGACCGGAAATAATAACGTTTATTATTTAACCGAGCGATTATTAACTCGTATGAACAACCCCTTTCGCGTGCGCGATTATTATTATTACATATTTACGTGTACGTAAACATTCCTTTTTTCGTATATGTTATTCGTGTATAGGTAAAACGCTGTGTCGTTCGTTAAAAAAGAAAAAAAAAAAAAAGAAAGAAAGAAAAAATGAATGAATGAATAAATGAATGAATGAATGAATGAATGAACGAACGAACGGACGAATGAAATAAGGGAGGAAATGAATAGGAAAGAAAGAGAAATTATTTCGCGATCGAAAAGCAGGCATTGGCATTTCGTAAAACGCGGGGGAGTGGGCGGAGGAGGAGGAGGAGGAAGAGGAGGAGGAGGAGAGGGGAAGAGGGTGAATAGAAGAAAGAGAAGGGGTGAGAAGAAAGGGCGAGGGGTGAAAGGAAGCAAAGTAAAACGTTCGTAGTATACTTCTTTCTTCTTTTTCTTCGTCGTCGTCGTCGTCGTCGTCGTCGTCGTCGTCGTTGTCGTCGATCCAGGTCAAGCATTGAACACAGAGAAAGAGAGAGAGAGAGAGAGAGAGAGAAATAGTGAGAGAGGTAATGTCGGGTTTAATAGTCGCGAAGAATTTAGTACTTTATATATTTGGAAAGGGGGCGTAAATTAAAATGCCGATCGGAAATGCTTCGAGATATTCTCTACGTTAGTTCTTTCTTAGCTAACGCGTCGCGTCGAATCGACTGCTCGGATATATATATATATATATATATATATATATATATATATATAGAGAGAGAGAGAGAGAGAGAGAGAGAGTAGTCCGCTAGAATCGACTCTTTTTATTTCTTATAACGATTACAAACGTTCCGTTTACGTCGGCGATATCGCTTGGAAAGCTTTTAAAGTTAAAAGTTATCCACATTCTCCTAGTCGTACGATGACCGGTAGGTAGTAGATAGTACGAAGATAATTCAATTGGCGAAAGAGATTCATCCCCACCCTTTTTTTTTCTCTTTATCGTCGATAATAATTTTATTATCATCACTGTTATCGTTATTATTGATCATTTTTGACATACGAATGATTTTCTTTTCTTTTTTTTTTTTCTTTTTTTTTTTATATTTTTTTTTTATTAATAATCCCTTCGATATCCAATACAATCTATAAGGGGGCGCGCGAAAAAAAAAAGAAAATATGTTGGCAATCAAGAATTCTAACGCTTATAGGCTGATAGAAATTTCTTTCTGTTTTCGTTGGAAAGTAAAAAGAGAGGGAGAGGCAAATAAACATTTACTCTTCCCTTTCATCCGCGTAAAAAATTGTTTTGCGTTCGACTTACTCATTTTCGATTAGAATCGATTACGTGTTAATGAATGTCACGTTCTCTCTCATATTCATCAAAGACACGAAGTTCTCAACGATTCTTCTCTCTCTCTCTCTCTCTCTCTCTCTCTCTCATATCGGTTTTGATATATTGATAACAAATATAATAGACTATTAAACGAAATTGTCTCTACTCTTGAAAATTTCATTTCGACAATATTGAATTTAAAATACATTGGAACATGTGGTTACGAGTTACTATAATTTTCCGAAAGTCTCTTAGCTTATATATATATATATATATATATATATATATATATATATATATATATATATTTCGGTAGTACTACTTTCTAAATTTATACAGATCGTTCGAATACGTCCTCTCCTTATGAGCTTCTTTTGTACAGAAGGCAAATCCAATGAGGTTAATCGAGAAGGACACGTTTTATTCAAAGTTAAGCGAAGCTCTTCTCGAATAATAATAATGATAATAATAATAATAATAATAATGATAACAACAACGACAACGACAACGACAACAATAACAGTATCTTGAGTCTTACAGGGCTTTGTACTCATCCCTTGTTAGTATTAAAAGCGTTACAGTGAACTCGCAAATCCTTTGGATGTTCCTCGTCGTTGTCGACGTCGTCATCTCTCTCTCTCTCTCTCTCTCTCTCTCTCTCTCTCTCTCTCTCTCTTTCTCTCTCCTTCTCTCCTTATGTATCTCTTCTAAAACGGGATTTCTTCGGATATAAGAAAGTCTCTATACGCTTCGATAAATCTTGAATCTTCATTCGTCTACGATACCCACGACGACATAGAACTTATCGATTTTATTTCCGTATGAAAGAAAACTCCTCGAAATTCCACAGAATGGCGACTGAAATTTTTGCAGATGATTTCTCCAAGCGAAAGAGAAAAAAATAAAATAAAATAAAATGAAATGAAATGAAATGAAATGAAATGAAATGAAATGAAATGAAATGAAATGAATTGCAATGGTATGAAGTGAAATAAACAAACAAACAAAAAGTTTACTCTTTATCGGAAAAATTTTTATCTTTACCTTTTCTTTTTTTTTTTTTTTTTTTTTTTTTTCTCTTTTTCTCTTTTTTTGTTCGCATCGTCATAAAGTTTCCGAGGCTTCGTGATGCGAAGAAAAAAAAAAATAAATAAATAAATAAATGTTAAAATAATACAAAAAAAAAATATATAAATAAAAATAAAAATGAAAATAAAATCAACCTCGGAATGCGTCGAAAGGGTATAAATTGATTTTACGAAATTTCTGCATAGACTAGTTTTTGGCCGATCATTACATATTTCGCCGGTTATGTGAAATTTTAGTGCGGATAAAAATCGACCATGCAACGAAATTAAATAAGAAGAGAGACGGAAGAGAGAGAGAGAGAGAGAGAGAGAGAGAGAGAGAGAGAGAGAGAGAGAGAGAGAGAGAGAGAGAGAGAGAGAGGAAAAGAGAAAAAGAGATAGAGATAAAAATAAAGATAAAGATTAAGATAGAAATAGAGTTCAATTAGCGAATAAATATCGAAGGTGACTCGGGGAGATGTAAAATTTTTAATTAAGCGATAATCGAAATGGACCGATGAATTCCCTCGTAATTACCTGATGGAAACGAAGTAAATGGTCGAGGAAAATTAAGGAAAGAAAGAAAGAAGGAAGGAAGGAAGGAGGGAAGGGAAAAAATTATTAAAAAAAAAAAAAAAAAAAAAAGAAAAAAAAATAAGATAAAGGAAACGGCATCGAAGAATATATTTTGCCTCTTGAACTTTGCCCTTTCTTTATTATAATCTTTCGCGACTAACGAAACGTTTATATTCGATATCTTTGAATGATTTCAAAGATAAATTTTTCATGTCAAAACGTCAGGAAAGGTTTCATATATATATGTGTGTGAATTGTTTATTTTTCAAGTGGTGCAAGTCCACGTTTTACTGTTGTTTCGTTAAAATTAAAGGTTAACGTATCGATCGCTACACAATCTTATTTATTTATTTATCTATATTTTTTTTTATTGGCCAATTTTAATGCGAACGAAGCAATTGGCATTATTTAAGATATTAAATATTAACTAGTTATAAATAAAACGTTTACGCTAAATTAATCACACAAATTACGTGATCTCTTCTTTTCTTTTTTTTTTCTTTTTTTTTTTAATTATAATAGACACATTACTTTTAAAATAAATTGTTCATATATTTATATATATGGATATTAATATACAATATACATAACCAATAGTAAATACCGATTGGAATTAATTTTCATACGTACGATTTTAACTTGTCGGCTATTATTACGAGATACAATCGAATGAGAATAGAAAAATAGGATTCTCTAAAAAATATATATATATATATATGTACCTATCTATACGTGCGTTATGTATGTACGCAACGTATGTATGTAACAAAATCGAGTTTTTGGCATTCGTCGAACGAACGAACGAAAGAAATAATTTCGAAAAAATTTAATCGTCCTCACGTATCGCGTATTTTTACTCTCGTCCATGCGTAAACGTGTGTTCGTGAGGTTGCATGCATGAATGCATGCACGCATGCATGCGAGTATACGGCCGTGAGTTAAACCCGTAAGCGATTACTGTTACGGATAGATGAATGGAGTCGTCATAAAATTTGATAGACTTTTCTCTTTGCGATATAGTAGTTGAAAATAAGAGTGAAATGTATTTTAGAGATGGAAGGAACGTCGTCACGATCGGAATGATATCTATCGTAAAATCTAACATAAAACCATGTATGTACGTGCTATCTTTCTATTTATATATATATATATATATCTTCCTCATTCTCTCTCTCTCTCTCTCTCTCTCTCTCTCTCTTTATATATATATACATATATATATATATATATATATACGTGTGCGTGCGTGTGTGTGTAACTGTCTATCTCTTTTTTCTTTCTCATATAGAACGTCTATAAAAAAAAGGAAAAAAAAGAAAAAAAGAAAAACAAAAAACAAAAAATCCGATGAAACGTATCGTAGTACCGATATAAAAGATATTTTTTATTTTTCTTTTTTTTTTTTTTTTCTTTTTTTTCTTCATGCAGACGAGCTTTAACGAGTTTTTCGAGAAGAATAGAAAAAGCTTCGAGGAATAATCGTTAATACACTAAAATTTTTAATCGGAAAACTTGGTAAATGTTCTTCGCGATGTAAAGATAAAGAGGAAAGAGAGAGAGAGAGAGAGAGAGAGAGAGAGAGAGAGAGTTCCCCCACTCTCGTACATTTTATATCCATGTCTCTTCCTACTTCTAGTTATTCCCCTTCTTTCTCTTTTTCATGTAACTATATTTGGCCCTTGGATTATGAGAGAAGGAGAAAGGTGGCGGGAGGGGGGTGATAGAAATGGAAGAAGGACAAGCGATACCAGAAAACGTTCAAGAAAAGTTTTAATATCCAACTTAAATTTCCCCCCGGTAATGACAACCCAGACGCCGCTGCCTGGAAAAACTCGCGACTCGTGTTTCTTTTTATTTTTATTTCCTTGGATGTCACCTTTTCCTTCCCCCCCCCCTCTCTCTCTCTTTCACTCTCTTTTTTCTTATCTCTTTTCTTTTCCTTTTCTTTTCTTTCCCCCTTTTTTCTCTCTCCACGCTCCTCGATTATCTCTTTTTCTCGAGAACGCGACAGAAATCGCTTTTTCCAATTTTTTGTTTGGAAGTTGTGTATATATATATATATATATATGTTACCCTGAAAGACCGAAATTGGTGAATGTCGACTTTCACCGGTGAATGTCAACATATATATGTATATATATATATTTTTTTTTCGATCGATAACGATATCGATCGATCGATCGATCGATTCTTCCTCAAAAATGTTGATCGAGCGATCAAAACGAGAGAAAATACGAGGGCGCGAGGATATGTTTATTTTTTTTTTGTTTTTTTTTTTTTTTTTGCCGTACACGTTTCACAACGACTCGTCCGACAATTTCTATTAATCCGATCGATGCGTATTCTTTTGCGAGCGTTAACGCCCTTTGTGTAACGTGTACGTGTGTACGCGTACGCGTGCGTGTGTTTTTTCAACGCTCTCGTAAAATATTCCGGGTTAACACGAAGTCTATAGTTCGCGTGGTTTTAATAAATATTTTGCAGAAATGATAAAATTAGGGAATAAAAGAAAGAGAGAGAGAGAGAGAGAGAGAGAATAAAACATCGTTGAAAAGTGTTTTTGAAATTTCAACGTTACAAAAGACCAATACATACATACATACATACATACACGCACACACATAAATATATATATATATATATTATTTATATATAGATTTCTCTATTTCTCGACGTGAAGTAACGCGATAATTTCCATTTCAATTCTTTAACGGATCGCACAGCTCGTCCGAGAGAGTCCTAGTTTAGAATTTCAATAACCAGTAGTATTATTACTATTCCGCGAACGATCGCGTAAAGTTGTAGGCGTTGGTAAAACGATTATTACCAATCGATGGGCTCACACCTGCTGTTGCGTCTCACTCAGCCTCTGTCTCTCTTTTATATCGTGAAAAGCGTTGGCAGTCTTCGTTTTCATTCTCTTACCCTCTCTCTCTCTCTCTCTCTCTCTCTCTCTCTTCATCGTTCCGTCTTCCTTTTTCACACACACACACACACACACACACACACACACACACACAGACAAACGAACGAACGAACACGGACGGATAGATTGAGACGGAAACGAACGCAAATCTCTGAGCTCTCTTCTCTCGGTGAAAGAACGAGAAACGAGAACGTTTTTATTCTCTGAAAGAAAATACGGATAGGAAAAGAAAAAGAGACAGACAGACAGACAGACAGACAGACAGAGAGAGAGAGAGAGAGAGAGAGAGAGAGAGAGAGAGAGAGAGAGAGAGAGAGAGAGAGAGATGATAAAAGAACGGAAAGACGCGCGAATCTCATTTATCTCGAAGCTCGATAATTTTATTCGTTCACGGTTTACTCCTCTCTGAGGTTGAGTGGGAGGAGTAGATAGGAGGGTTGGAGGAGGATGGGGGAGGGATTGCACTCGGGCCTCTCGGGTGTAGTAACAATCGGTTAAGCGTTTCGAACGTCGTGAAAAGCCGATCGGCACTGGTGGTTGGGGGTTGGGTTGGGGTGGTTGGATGGGGTTGGTAGGGGGTGGGCTCGAAAACAATGGACCGCGAAAGCTGGCTGGAGGCTGCAAAGTGTCGGCGCGAGCAAGAGCGAAAGGGTGGTAGGAAAGGGATGAAGAGATGTAGGGACGCGGGAGCGTGAACAAGGGCGAATGTATAATGCTCCAGGGCTCTCTAGGGCTAGGGCTAGGGATAGAGGGTTGGTTAGTGTGACGAAACCGTTAAGTTTGTACCGGTTCGCGCGTCGCGCGAATTAATTCGTGCGTTAATTCATACGTTATATATACACGTGTACACGAGGCTTCTCTTTTCGCGTGTGCACTTCGATGAATAATCATACGCGATAGCCCTTCTCTCTCTCTCTCTCTCTCTCTCTCTCTCTCTCTCTCTCTCTCTCGCGCGCGAGCTTATATCCGTTATAGTAGGTTATATCGTAACTATCGATTAACGCACGAAATATACCCCTCGACGTGGTCCGTGTTCGCTTCTCGACATTAATATTTTTTGTTTACTCGAGCGACGACAAAAGACATCAGGTTGAATTCCTATGAGAGAGAGAGAGAGAGAGAAAGAGAGAAACTAGCATGTGCGTGTGTGAATTTATTTTAATTTAATTTATTAATTTATTATATAATAATTTATTATTTACAATATATTTATTAAATATATTATATATTATATATATATATATCGTGTGCATGTATAACGATATTTCAACAAGAATAGAAAAGATAAAGTACGATTCTAATCATTACGACGAAAGGTTAGAAGCAAATGTTTTTTTATTACATTTTTTATATATATATATTTATATATATATTTTTTTTTTCTTTTTTTATAAGCGCGTTATCAATTTTTTCCCCCGATTAGAACAAAGATATTATTCCGCGTTAATAATATATTCGTCGCGCGGTAAACGTAATTACGGCTTAATTACGCGAATTACTAGGTTAAAAACGCTTTAGCCGCCGCGTAACGTTTTTCCTTCCCATATCGTAAAACATAACGTTTATGATGTTTACGTATATCGTGGAAAATCTCTCTCTCTCTCTCTCTCTCTCTCTCTCTCTCTCTCTCTACCTTTCTCTATCTCTTTCGGGTATTTATGTAAGTCTCGAGAGAAATTCGTGCAACTGTGTTCCAATATATAATTGTACGTATGTACTCTCGATCTCTTTCTATTTCTCTCTCTCTCTCTCTCTCTCTCTCTCTCTCTCCCTTTCTTTCTTTCTCTTTCTCATTTAGCCACAACGTTCTAGTTTACCTCGTTACAAGTCGCTGCGCGGAAAGGTTTTGTAAATGGCACGTACCTACTACCACCTTACCTACCAAGAAACCCGTTTCCGTAAAACGAGAAAGCAAATATTCCTCGGCGAATCGAATTCCCCCCGTTTCTCTTGTAACAATCATTCGAAATACGCACGAAAATTGAATGAGGAAGCGAAGAGCTACTACTACTACACCTCCACCCTTCACCCTTCACCCTTCGTCCTTCACACACACACACACACATAGAAACATAGGTTTCTATTAGCGGTAGATTGGAAACTAGAGTATAGGCTGAATTAGAGAAAGGGAGACAATACTCTCCTTTTCTCTCTCTCTCTCTCTCTCTCTCTCTCTCTCTCTCTCTCTCTCTCTCTCTCTTTGTCTCTTTGTCTCTTTCTATTTATCTATCTATCTATCTATTTATCTATCTCTATCTCTATCTCTACTTCTCTCTCTCTCTCTCTCTCTCTCTCTCTCTCTCTCTCTCTCTCTCTCTCTCTCTCTCTCTCTCTATCTCTTTCTCTTCCTATGCTTTGAAAATGTATGAATAGGAACAAGCTTACTCGCTGGCCACGGGATGCATTGTTGCATGAGTTTAATATTCCTCTCAAGACTCTACCAACAATCGCATCTACATACGTTAATAAATACGCATAATCATTCTCCATCTCTCTCTCTCTCTCTCTCTCTCTCACACACACACGCACACACACGCACACACACACACTCGCGCGCCTTCTATTTCTCTATATATCCCTTTCAAAATTTCATTCCTCCTACCGACGCATCGTCGAGGAATATCAAAGAAGACGTTTTTATACATTTTTTTTTTTTTTTTTTTAACAAAGCCGACGAAAACGTCGGCTGGTAGAGAGAAGCAAATGAAAAACGAAAAAGAAAGAAAAAATAAATAAAGAAAAAAGATCGAAAGAGATACGCGACGGCTTACTTGAAGTGTTTAGGCGATAGCGGAACGACCGGGGGGGTTGGTGTGGGGGTGGTGGGTGGGGGAGAATAAATAAAAAAAAAAAAAAAAAAAAAAAGAATGAAGAGAGAAATAAGAATATCGAAAGATCAATCTCGAGTCGTTTCTCCGACCACGTTGATATTAAATCAATAAAAGCGTTGTCGTCGTTGATATAATACCATAGTCCATTTATCTATCGATTCACGGGGTAGTAGGGATTTATGAGGGGAGGGGGGGCCGTATTTCGATCGAGAAACATCGATGTATCGTAGGTACAGTGTTGCGAGTGGATTTTAGAGGAAGTGAAAGAGCCAGGAGAGTTTGGGGCAAGGGGATCAAGGAGGTGAGGGTGGCGTAAGCACAGGAGCTAACGTCGATGACGTTTATCCGTGCACCAAGGACGTGCAACGTCCGTTTACACGATATCAAATCGTTCAAGCCCTTTCACTCTTTCAAGATTTATGTTCTTCGTCGACATTTCTCGCAGACAAGCTGTCGTCGTCGGTTCCCTCCTCTTCTTCTTCTTATCTTTCGACTAAGGAAACCGGACGAGGGAGGGTCTTCTTCATTGCCGACGTTAGAAAAGTGTTGCTATAGCGACACCTCTCGTTGCTCTGTCAATTTTGTGTGTGTGTGTGTGTGTGTGTGTGTTTTTTTTTTCTTCATATAAAAATGTATAGAATCTTCGTCACTTTATATCAAACGCCGAAGTACCGAGTCGAGTATCACCACATTTTTCTTTTCTTTTTTTTTCCTCCCCACCCCTCGACCCTCATGGTATATAACGTAACTAACCCAAAGACTAATTCCCTACGAGTCGAGTTGAATATATATCAACTGGTGGATGGTAAAAGGGCGGTCTGTTGCTTCTGGTTTTCTATGTGCGTTTGTTCTTA
Organism: Dolichovespula sylvestris; assembly: GCA_918808275.2. Lineage (NCBI taxonomy): Eukaryota > Metazoa > Arthropoda > Insecta > Hymenoptera > Vespidae > Dolichovespula > Dolichovespula sylvestris. The sequence continues at coordinate 11,805,667 of OU964962.1, read as the reverse complement.
TCCTCTCCCCCCCTCTCTCTTTCTCTTTTTCGTTCTCTCTATATCTTGCTCTCTCTCTCTCTCTCTCTCTCTCTCTCTCTTCTGGTTTTTCTCCGGTTTATTTTTCTTCTAATTAATTCCCCTTTACCTCGGTCAAACTCGTACATGGAAAATGCAGTTAGGATGTTAACGTTGCGCATGCGTAGTTAGACTAGTATGTATATACTAGTCCAACGTACATATATATATATATATATGTGTGTGTGTGTGTGTGTGCATACATAGTGCGTACGTACATAGAGACATCGTAATGCAAGTGAATTACGTCATTTACGCGTGTACCGTATGTCGACCGATGGATGCAACGGTAACATTTCAAGAGAGAGAGAGAGAGAGAGAGAGAGAGAGACAGAAAGATAATCATCGAACGACAAAGACTTTGATTTATGTCTCTTTCCTTTTCTCTTCTTCTATTTTTTTTCTCTTTTGTTTTATTTTCTTTTTCTATTTTTTTTTTCTTCTTTTATTTTCTTTTCTTCGAACCTCTCGTTAAAAATTCTCGTTAATTATCTTTCTCGCTTCTTACACACGGACGTAATACGTTCGTACACACACACACACACACACACACACACACATACGCGCGTACATGCATACATAGATACATGGATAGACACGTCGACTGCGCGTAACAATATAATTTTAGACAAATTTCATCGTTTCTCGTTAAAAGAAAGATAGAAGAAAGACGAAGCTTGATGGAATGAGACGTTATGGAAGACGAGTCGGTGGTGGTAGAGGCGGCGAGAGTGAGTTAGCGGAGGGGAGGGGATGGGGAGGGGAGGGGAGGTGGTTAATGAAAAGATCCACAAAGATATTTATCTTACTCTCGTAGCACAAAGATGATGATTATGATGATACCATACGTACACGTGAAAGAAATGAAACGCGCGTTCGCGAACACTTTGAAGAAATTCTTTTCTCGCGTTGCTATCTCTCGTGCCGAGTACAATTACCTTGAACTCGACTAAAAAAAAAAAAAAGAAAAGAAAAAAAAAAGAAATAAAAAGAGAGAGAGAGAGAGAGAGAGAGAGAGAGAGAGAGAATGAACGAAGGAGATAGATGATCGAATTAAAAAAAAAAAAAAACGATCGGTGATTGTGAGTGGGGGGGGGGTGGGAGGGATATAAAATACGTTTCAACGAAACTCGTAACGCGTTGTTTTTAATCAATTAAATTAGCGTTGAATGGCCACGAAATGGGAAAGAAAGAAAGAAAGAAATAAAGAAAGAAATACGATAAATAATTATCTCTTAACGATTGAGACCCAAATAAACGGAGACTATCGCAAGAGAAAGAGAGAGAGGGGGGGGGGGGGGTACTCGAAGAATTTGCAGAAATTACTAATTAGGACGTTAAACTCGAATTTTAAACGGGTTAAACCCCGAAGATATAGTTTCTCGATGGCGTTGTAAGATTGGAGGAAGTGTATGGAGGAGAGTACAAAGAGAAAAGGAGAAGAAAAAAAGTATAAGAAGGAGGAGGAGAAGAAGAAGAAGAAGAAGAAGAAGAAGAAGAAATTACGAGTAATGATACGCTAAAAGTTGATTTACATTGTAAAAGACGGGATCGAGAATTACAGGTACTTTTCTTTTCGTTTGAGACACGCGGCATCTTCGATTATTCAAAGTAAGAAATCATTATATTCTCCCTCTCTCTCTCTCTCTCTCTCTCTCTCTCTCTCTCTCTCTCTCTCTCGTATTCCTCGAGTGGTCGTTAAAAATCGTCCTCGTCGGTTGACGTGCCTCCTTATTTTTATTTTTATCTCTTTCGCTCTCACTCTCTCTCTCTCTCTCTCTCTCTCTCTCTCTCTATCTATCTATCTCTGTATTTCTGTCTCTGTCTTTCTCGTTGATTATAAAGATGTGACATGCAAGGGACGCTATATGGGAGGTTGTAATGAAAGAAGGAAAGATAGAGATAGAGATAGAGATAGAGAGGGAGAGAGAGAGAGAGAGAGAGAGAGAGATGTGGAACGAGGGGAGTAGAGAGGAAAGGAGAAGGGAAATATGCAAGGCGTCGTATACACTAAGAGGCACGAAATCTCTCTCTCTCTCTCTCTCTCTCTCTCTCTCTCGTTTTACACACAAAGAGTCTGTCGCCCCCGATACCATTGTCTTTTCTCGAATTTTATGTTTTCGCCTTTTTAATTTTTTTCCCCTCTTCCTCTTCCTCTTCTTCCTCTTCTTCTTCTTCCTCTTCTTCTTCTTCTTCTTCTTCTTTTTCTTTTTTTTTCTCTTTTTACTCTTCGTTCGATCACCTTCGAAGAAACGGCCGTTCGTCGTGACACCAACCTGGACGGTCTTCGCTTTAATTCATGTTTAAAAAATAAAAAAGTAAAAGAGAGAGAGAAAGTAAGAGAGAGAGAGAGAGAGAGAGAGAGAGAGAGAGATGATCGCAAACGCAACAAATAATCTCTCTCTCTCTCTCTCTCTCTCTTTCTCTCGTGAGATTAAATCCGGTAGGATTTCTACGAATTCAGATTTTCAGCGTAAAAGGAAAATGGAAATCTATAGAGTAAAGAGAGATAGAAGGAAGATCTTTGATATTCGACGAGTGGGCGAGGTTAAGAGTAGGAGTAGGAGGAAGAAGAGGAGGAGGAGGAGGAGAGGTAGGAAAAAGGACGGGGTTGATACGGTGAAAATTCTCTATCGATACATTTAACTTATTCAAAGGGCACAATGTGTTTCCTTACAAGTGGTGTATTATCGTATCGCTTCGAGGAGAATCGATAGATCGATCGACCTGCCAACTTTTTCGAACGATTCTAAGCGATACGTTTATACGTACGTTCTACGTGTCTTTGTGTGTGTGTGTGTGTGTGTGTATCCTTGCAAACATCATCACGAATGATTCCATTTAGTTTCGTGTTATTTCAAGACAGATTCGTTTATTTCTATCCCGTTCTTTCTTATTTAATTCGAGTTCTTGCGATATATATGTATATATGTATGTATGTATGTATGTATATATATACTACTACATAGAGTGCAAGCTGAAAGGTTTTTAAATTAAATGATTGTTTAAAAACGAATCGATCCTTTTTTAAAACATTTACTTTCTTTTTTTTCATTTCTCTTTTTCTTTTTTTTTTTTTTTAGATCGATTATTTCTTTCTTCTTCTTCTTCTTCTTCTTTTTTTTCGCTTCGGGTACAAAAGTTCTCTGATGGAGCTTGCAGTTTTACGATTTGAATAAAATTAGAAGAAAAAAGAGAAAAGAAAAAAGAAAAGAAAAAGCCTAAAAAGTATGTAAAAAAAAAAAAAAAAAAAAGAAAAAATAGAGTAATTGATTTCTAAACTCGACGTACGAACTTTTGACCTTACCAAACTATTTCTCTCCTCTCTCTAAATATATTTATATGTTTATATATATATATATATATATATATATATATATATATATATATTCGTGTAGCGCGCGTGTCGGATTTCTTTTCGTCTTTCTTCGCCCTCCCCCCCCACATCTGTCCGTCCATTATCCAATCAAAACGAAGTTCCCGAAGTTTCTCGTCTTTGTCAAACGAAAAAGAATATCCGAGATAATTCGTTGAACGTTTTATGGATACCTCACGGGGACCGTTTCATGCATATATCTTCTAGGAAATAGATCGTACACCAACGAAAAAGCTTATTTCATTCATAGTGGACTCTACATAGGTAAACTTTATATATATATATATATATATATATATATATATATGTATATAATACTCCGTATATCATAGAAGCCTATGATCTACGTGTGTGTGTGTGTGTTTGTTACATATGGTACATACGTAAACGTATCTATCATTCACGTGGATCGAAATGGTAAACGTGTGTTGTATAGTGAGGGATAGTGAGAGATGGCGAGGGATAGTGAGGGATAGTGAGGAATGATGAGTCGTCTGGGGTTTTGAGGAAGTGGTTTGAGGGTGGAGAGAGTGGGTAGAACCGATTTTATCGGCGCCATTTCCTTGGGCCGGCATTGGACGCTGACTATTCGCTAGAGTTCCGCTTATAGCACGTTGTTACTTTAAAATCCCGTTCGAGGATTTATCAGGGCCAGCAGCTTTTGCGTTATCCGAATTCCGACGAGCTTTAATCGGAACGCGTTCAGAGTGAAACTTTGCGAAATTTTTTCTGCGTAGGAGTCGTCGAACACGTTCACGTCGATCATATTCCCTAAACGCCGAACGTCCTTGTAAATTTTACAAAGATAAAACATTTGTTTACACGTGTAAAAAGGATTTCCAAGGGCTCTCCCTCTCCCTCTCCCTCTCTCTCTCTCTCTCTCTCTCTCTCTCTCTCTCTCTTATTCATCTTCGTTCGCTTCCTCCTCTTTCTTTCTTTCTTTTTTATTTTTTTATTTTTTCTATTTTTTTCTCTCTCTCTCTCTCAAATCCCTGCAAAATTAAATTACGAAAGGGTCAAGCGGAGAGAGGGGGGGGGAGAGGGGTAAACAAAAAAGTGGGAAAAGAGAAAGGTTCGAGTTGACGTACGGTCTATCGGATGTTAAATGCGTTTGGCAACGTTTTACGTTTAGAAAAAGAAAGTTTACGTTTTGAAATCGAAAATTGAAAATTGAACCGTGAAAGGATGCCGTGTAGATGGATCCTACTAACTATAATCCGGGCCGTTATAACGAGCGAGGCCGCGAGTTTGCTGCCTCTTGCGGAAAAATGAGAGAGAAAAAAGGAAGAAAGAGAGAGATATAGATAGAGAGAGAGAGTGGGGAGAGGAGAGAGGGAGGGAATAAAGAAAAAGTTTTTTTTCGCAAGAACTTTTCATTGCGCCTATATAGAAAAATTATAACGAGGTAAACGCGGCCCGAAAGTTACACGGGTGAACGTCTAGTTTGCCTTCTCTCTCTCTCTCTCTCTCTCTCTCTCTCTCTCTCTCTTTCTCGTTTTACCAGAGAGTGCTGAAAGTTCCTGTGTAATTTAAAAAAGAAAAAAAAAAAAAAAGATAAAATCAATTATTATCATATTTTTCCGAAATTTTTTATATCTAATTTTTTTCTCGGATTATTACGAGCCCGGCTGGTCGCTAGTTGTTCCTGTATTGTCTTAAAGAGAGAGAGAGAGAGAGAGAGAGAGAAAAGAAATGAAGAACGAAAAGGAAAAAAAAAAAGAGAAAAAAGGGAAAGGAATAATCAATTATTCAAATCGTCCATAGAAATATTTCCAATCACCCTGTACATTCTCTCTCTCTCTCTCTCTCTCTCTCTCTCTCTTTCTCTTTCGTTTTACCAGAGTGTGCTGAAAGTTCCTGTGTAACTTTAAAAAAAAAAAAAAAAAAAAAAAGTAAAGAAAAAAAGAAAAAAAAAATCAATTATTATATTTTCCCAAGACTTTTTCAAATCGTCCATAGAAATATTTTCAATCACCCTGTACATTCTCTCTCTCTCTCTCTCTCTCTCTCTTGTGATTCGCATGAAAATCGGTAAGCTTAGGGCGGATCTTTTTAAAAAAAAAAAAAAAAAAAAAAAAAAAAAAACCGGCCCTTTATTTGTTCGCATAGTTCGACGGTTAAATTTCTTCGCTCCACGCTTGTTCGAGAATTTCGAGGGGCGGGAGAGGGGAGAGGGCAGGAGGAACGAATGAACAAACGAATAAATTAACGTATGAATGTATAAATGAAAAGAAAAGTTGAGGAAAAAAAAAAAAAAGAAAGGAAAAGAAGAAAAAAACAGACGACAACCAGAAAAAAAAAAGAAAAAAAAAAGGAAAAAAAAGGAAAAAAAAAGAAAGGGGAGAAAGAAAGAATGTGCAAAGGACGATGGAAATGTGATGGATAATGGAGAATGTAATAAAACGATGACAACGACGTAGAAGACTACGACGACGACGACGAACGACGACAACGATTTAGAGTTAAGCAGGCAAGCTGCGAGAACGTCCATCTGTTTTGACGTTTGTAATGCAATTACTTTGGCCTGTCTTCCTCGTCTCCAGCAAAAGCAGCAACAGCAGCAGCAGAAGCAGCAGAAGCAGCAGCTTCTTCCTCTTCTTCTTCTTTTTCTTTTTCTTCTTCTTCTTCTGCTTCTGCTTCTTTTTATTCTTATTCGTGAACGTACACTCGCGTTTATCTCTGGGACGACGACTCTTTACCTGGTGTCAAACGTCACGAGGGTAGAAGAGAGATGGACAAAATAAGAGAGAGAAAGAGAGAGAGAGAGAGAGATGGGGAAGGCAACGAAGTAGATGATTAATTTGAAAATATAGAAAACATTTCGCTGAAACTACGAATTTTCATTTTCGTCGTTTAACGAGAGGAAAACGGAAAGAAATAAAAAGAGACGATCTATGAGAGAGATAGATTGACACACACACACATATATATATATATAAAGAGAGAGAGAGAGAGAGAGAGAACTTTCTCGTTTATCGGCCGTCTCTTTTTCTCCTTACCGATTTGTCGCACCATTAAACCGCACAAATGGGATCGAGTTTAGTAAGAAATAACAGAGTCATTTTTATTAAGAATTTTGGGGGATGGTGGAAGGAAGGAAGGAAGGACAATAGTAACGTCTACGATAAAAAAAAAACAAACAAACAAACAAACGAAACAAAAAAGATTGAAAAGAGAAAAACGAGGGAAAAAAAAAGACAAGAAAGTTTCAAATTCGAAAGATTACTGTGGGTGGGGGGGGGGGGGGGTCGTAGGGAGCATGTAATAGAAAATGGGGTGAGTCTTTCGAGTTGTTCCTCGTTTTCGCGCTAGAAACACGTTCGTGGAATTGACTCTATGAGCTGAGAAAGGAAGAGAGATAGATAGAGATAGAGAGAGATATAGAACTCATAAGCAAAGTTTGATTTCCTGCGGCAAGGACAAGCCTTGGATATTAAGGTCGGGTTGGCAAACATCATGTAAAGGGGTTTGTTTGCTGTTAGTAACTTAAAACCCGATCAAGTTTTTTGTCGATCTTTTGACATGCACAACTGAAACGTGCGTTATGCGTGTCGTAAAGTTAATCGAAGATTACGTTTCTTTGATAGAATGGATTTTGATCGCAGTTCAAGCGATTCAAGGAATAGCCAATCAGAATAAAAACCCTCTCTCTGTTACCACTATTCGATTTCATTGATCATCGAAAAGTATCAAAACGCTAATCGCATTTCCAATCGCCTAATTAAATAATAACGAATATAGGAAATGTGGATAATAGAATCGATCGAAGTATAAATGAAACGATAGGAGTCGCATCCCCTTCTCTTCACCCTTATAACCCACCCTTCCTCTTCTCCTCTTGCCGTTTCTAAAACGAATGATCTTTCGAATGATCGTTAACCCCCCTCCCCCCTCCCCCCTCCCCTCCACCCGCTCCACTCGAACGATCGTATTCCAAAATTAGGATATCAATTTCTAATCGATCGAATAGTATAAAATATTTATGGGATATTGAAATTGTATATATGTAAAAGTGTATATATGAGTTTCCGGATACAATTTCTCAATTTGTTGAATTTTTTACAAAAGAAAATTCGAACGGGGAAATAGTATTGTCAGCCTGTTGCAAATATCTGTTGCTCGATCGTTATTGCAGAAACTATTTTCTGTCTCTCTCTCTCTATCTATCCATCTAACTATCTATCTCTTTTTCTCTGTCCTCTTTAACCGTAGCTAACTTCAGCCTTTGGGATATCAAAGGTAAAGCTCGCGGGGAATCGAAAATGTTTTGGATTAACGCTGGAGCCCACAATTACGTCGGCTTTTACTGATCAACCCAGTACACGGGGTTTCAGGGGCAGTGCGCTTCAATTCTCCAGCTTTTCTTCCTCTCTCTCTCTCTCTCTCTTTCTCTCTCTCTCTCTCTCTCTCTATTTCTCTCACTCCCTCTCACTCGCTCGCTCACTCACTATATTCAGCAGTAGCATACGAGGAATTAGTCGAGCTAGTAATTCGGCTAATAGCAGGACTCTCTATTATAACCAACCAACTCTTTCTCTCTCTCTCTCTCCTTCTCTCTCTCTTTTACACACACACACACAAACACACGTGCATAAAAGCATACACATTCTCCTCTGAAAGTTCACAAGCATGAAGATCGACTCTCGGTGAAATTATCATCGCGAGCTCTCGTTACCCATCTAACGGTAGGAACGTTAAAGTAATGAAAAAGATTCTCGGTTATCATCCCTCCCCCTCTCCCTCCTCCCACCCAACTATACTCCACTCCACCTTATCCCATATCCTCCCCTCCCTCCCTCCCTCCCTCCCTCCCTCCCTCCCTTTCCGCTCGGTACTTAAGTTAATTCCGTTAAACGCGATCTCTACCTACCCGGCCTTCCCGTTTACGAGAGAGAGAGAGAGAGAGAGAGAGAGAGAGATCTTCGATAAAGTAAATAAAAGCAAGGGAAAATTCTCCATATTCCATCCCATCCCATCCACCCCACTTCTACCACCCTTCTTCCTCCACCCTTCTTCCCTCACCACCTCATCCCGTCCTCCTCCCAGTCCTTTCGGTCTGATACTTAATAAACATGAGTTAGTACACACGGAGGATGCCTAAGCTCGGGTGTTCGTCTTGGGATATTATTTTTCAACTTTTTATACGCGCAGTTCATTTTCTTTCTTTCCTTCTTACCTTTTACATGTGCGTGCGTGTGTGTGTGTGTGTGTGTGTGTGTGTGTGTGTGTATAAAATATGAAAAGAAGAAAGATATATATCACCACCTCGTAAGAACCTTCGCTCGGCGTTTTTGTCAGTACATTTCTTACTCCTTTCTTTTCCTCTTTAATTTTCTTTCTCGCTCTCTTATTTTGTTTTTCTTTCTTTTTCTTTTTCTTTTTCTTTTTCTTTTTTTTTTCCCTTCTTTTTACTTTCCTCCTCTTTCCCGTTCGTACACGCGCGTATTGTGCACCCGTACACAATACCTGGATGCGGAAAGGGAACGGGAAAGATTAAAAAAAAAAAAAAAAAAAGAAAAAAAGAAAGAAAAATAAAAAAAGAAAAAAAGAAAAAATAAGAAGAGTACATACACCTGGGTAGTAGGTGTTGTACATGCACGAGTACTCACGCTTTTCATATAGTAGCATACACTCGAAAATTCTGCTCGACGATGTATTCGAGCGTGCAAAAGTAAAGAACTCTTCTTCTTATTTCTTCTTTTTTTTTTTTTTTTTCTCTGTTTTGTTTTCCTTTAAAGGTCGTCGTCCGTCCATGGAAGACGCGTGAGAAAAGGCACGCGTTCGCGTCACGTTATCCGATATTTCGCTTTAAGATTAGAGAATTGTACGCGAGGAAAGTGAAATTATCAAATATACAATATCTCCGATAGATAGATAGATAGATAGATAGATAGATAGATAGATAGATAGATATAGATCGATCGATCGATCTATTCATCTATCGATGAGATATCATTAGAGGATAATTTGGAAAATTGAATAATCGCGCGTCGCCGCGTTAAATAAACGTGGCGCTGTGCGATCTAAGGATAGCGACGATTACGGAATTAAAGTGCGTCGAGAGGAGGAACCTTGAGATTACCTCGAAGAACGTAACAAGTTCCTCCTCCTTCTCTTCCACTTCCTCTTCGTCCACCTCTTATTCCTCCGCGCGGGACGGTGGGACTACGACGATGCTGGCCTGCGTTTATCCGGCGGAAAACTTCAGGTCGAAGACGGTTACGGTGAAGCTACGGCATGGAAGATCAAGGAGGAAACCGAAACTTCTGTCCATTATTAAGGAGAAACTTCCGGATGACAGCAGGGAACCAAATACCAATGAGAATGATGCTCGCCTCGAGTACGAGGTAAGCGCGTTTTGCGGTATACGATCCAGAAAAGTGTGTGTGTACATATATATATATATATATATATATATATATATATATATATATATATAAATGCGTGCGTATGCATGTATATACGTATACACTGTATATAATATGTGTGTATACGTGTATGTATGTATGTATGTATGTATATACATACATACACACATATATATATATATATATATGCGTGCGTATGTGTGTATATACGTATACACTGTATATAATATATGTGTGTGTGTACGTGTATATATGTATATATATATATATATGCGTGCGTATGCGTGCGTATGCGTGCGTATGCGTGTATATACGTATACACTGTATATAATACATATGTGCGTGTACGTGTATATATGTATATATATATATATATATATGCGTGTATATACGTATACACTGTATATGCGTGCGTGCGTGTGTGCGTGTGTGCGCGTGCGTGCGTGCGCGTAGTGTCCCAAGAAAAAAATGATTTATCAGAATTATTATGAAGTATCTTGACTCAAGTCCATCGGGATCGTCGTCATCATCATGTAATGGATTTATCAGAATTTTTATCAAGTCTCTTGAATTA
>OU964962.1:11782792-11790292 GCA_918808275.2 Dolichovespula sylvestris | reverse complement strand
GTTCTCGTTTTCATAAGAAAGTTTCGAACAACCGAACCCAAAGCTTTTCTCAGCGATCCCTTATCAGTTCAGCGTTCTTTCGGGTCTCAAGAATTCCTCGACAGACCCTTCGAAAAATCTGTCGATCTGTCGATCGATCGAAAAAGAAAGATTCATTTATAGTAAAAAAGAAAAATTTTGTCGATCGTCGTCGATCCCTTCAAACGATGTCTCCCCCCTCGCTCAGGCTACCTCACTCCGAATCCTTGCCACCCTATAGAACGATCTATCGAGCGTCGAACGATTGTATAACAATTTTGTTGCGGTCCGTTCGTATGGAAGGAGGGGGACAGTTTTTATGCTATAGAAATGAAATTTGAAAATGAATGATCGTTCGAAAATTTATGTGTTGAGTAATTAAAAAAAAAAAAAAAAAAAAAGAAAAAAAAATATATATATATATATGTATATTTATGAATGCGAAAGAGAAAGGGAACGAGAAGGGCGCAAGATTTGTTTCCCCGTTTGCGACAGATGCGGATTGATAAAAAAAAAAGAAAAAGATGAGAGAGAGAGAGAGAGAGAAGGCCGTAGGGACTAAGTTTTACTCTTTTTTTTTTCATCTCCCTTTTTTTCTTTCGAGATTTCTACATCGTAAAGATAGTGTAAGAAAGAGAGAGAGAGAGAGAGATCGTAGCAAAGAACGTTTATCGTTTGGCCCAGCACCCTTCGAGATGTCCAACGACCCTCAACCCCCTCCCTTCGATCACATAGGCTTCGACTTTGACTTCGACCCTCTTTCCCATTACTATCGTTTTTTTTTTTCCTAACACGTCTACCTTATTCTCGTTCCCTCTTCTCTCTCTCTCTCTCTCTCTCTCGATCTCCCCTCGAAATGCTCGATCCTTTTAACCACGATTCGGTTTATAAAGCGTTATACCTCTGCTCTAGTTTTCCCCGTCAGATTTCGAAATAATTAACTGTCAGTCGAACGACAAAGAAAAACTCCATGAAATTCGCCGAACGGTGAAGGAAAGAGGGATGGGGTGGGTTGAGAGTGAAAAGGAAGGTAGGAAGGAAGGAAGGAAGGATGGAAGGATGGAAGGGAGAAAATTAAAAAACAAATGGTCAAAGTTGAAGATAAAGAGAGTGAGAGAGAGAGGGTGGGAGTTTTAACGATCTTTGTGAAATAATTTTGATATTTCATATATATAAATATATATATATATATATACCTAAATATCTGGATTTTATATATTAGGGTGTCCCTTAAGTTTCTTCCGCGCCACGCTATGAATGACTGTGAAAAAGAAAGGAAAAAACTTATGGGACGTATATATATATATATATATATTAAGGTGTCCCATAATATTATATATTTTGAACGTATAATATTATAATATTTATAATAATATATATTATATATTTTATATATATATATATATATATATATATATACATATATAATATATGATTTACACGATAATGTAATAATAATAAATGATTTTTCTTACATAAATGATATTACACAAAAACAGCTATATATACCCATGTATGCGTATGTATGTACGTACATATGTACATCGTATATATATATATAAAATATATACCGAAAAGTATACCACACGTTATCCCGTCCATAGTTCGTTATATTAATATATATACATATACATACACACATACACACACACATATATATATATATCCTATTTATAATTAACTTATTTTCGTTATTTCAGTTACCAGTGGGCGGGGGTGGTGCTGTGCTGGTGCTCAGCGAGCTTGAAAGCATGGCGGCCAGGCAACAGCGGGAAATCGCTCAGCAGAGGCGTCTCCTAGAGCAAAAGGAGGCCCGTCTAGCCGTGCTTCGAGGCGCACAGGTAAGAAAATCTTAAGTAAGGACGTAGAGAGAAAGAGACAGAAAGAGAAATAAATGATTTGTACGAAGGTACAACGAGAGAGACGAGATTAAAAAGAAATCGGTGTCTTCTCGTCCTTCTTTGGCCTTCTTCTTCTTCTTCTTCTTCTTCTTCGTTTTCTTATTCTTCGTCTTCTTCCTCTACTCAGGAAATTGTCCTGGAAATTCGTCGGATAGAAGAACCACGCCTCCCTCCACCAACGCCCACCCCTCACCCACCACGACCCCTTCCGCTTCCGCTTCGATATTCAAGGAAGATCGGCGGGTCTCCCTTTCGTCGTGTCCTTCCGTTTGTCAACGAGAGTTCGTTTCCGATAACGAGATGTGCCAATCGGTCACGACGAGTTACCCTCTTCGTTCCCTCCCTCCCTCCCTCCCTCCCTCCCTCCCTCACTCCCTCCGCCTCGGACACACCACTATATCACACCTTTTCTATATCTGTTTCTGTCTCAATCTTTCATCTTATTTTTTTTCTTATTTTCAACAACTATCCCTTCGTGAGAGTAGAGAATGAGACAGAGAGAAAGAGAGATGGATAGATAGATAGAGAGAGAGAGAGAGAGTATCGCCATCTCTCTCTCTCTCTCTCGTTCTCTTTCCTTTTTCTTTTCAAATCGTTTCGTTTCGTTTCGTTTCTTTTTATTTCATTTCATTTTCGTTTTCGTTTCTTCGACGTACGCCATAGTCTACCGGATTCGAAACGCGTTTAACGTTTAATCCATCATATTACGGACAAATGACACAAGAATGAAATCGAACGCGAAGGTAAAAGAGAAAAAGAAAAGGAAAAAGAGAGAGAGAGAGAGAGAGGATATGAGATGGAAGAGGAGAGAAGGACAACAACAACGAGCTGCCCTCGTCACTTCTTCCCTTCCCTCCCTTCGCTCCCTTGTTACTCGTCGTCGTCATCGTCGTCGTCATCGTCATCGTACACGTCGAAACTTTCCAGGTCTGATCGAATTTTCCGCGGGTAAATTGAAATTCGTGGTCGGTACGAATCGATCGTTTTTGGGGTGGGAGATAGATAGTACAGATACGTATCTATTGTACATACGTAAGGCAGATAGAACAGATAGCTGGGTAGCTATATACGTATAGGTACATGTATACGTATGTATTTACGTACGTACGTACGTACGTACGTGTGTGTGTGTGTGTGTGTGTGTGTGTGCGTATATTTCGAGCGAGTCGCGTGTTTTTTTTCATGATAAACAAGAACAAAACAACCAACCCCCTTGGTTTCTCAAACGTGTGGAAAGAAATTTAAAAGACCGTTATTCTTTGTCATCCTTATCGCGATCATCGAAAGGTATATGGAGATATGGGATTGCTGGCGGGGGGTGGACCAGGAGGTAGGGGGGTAGTGGCTTGGGGAGAAAAGAAGAGGAAGAGAAAAAAGGGACGAAGGGTTCCGAGGGTTCTCTTCGAATTTCGAGCTGTGTTCGCGAGCTGACAAAAGAATTTTCAAGTTGTCGAGATAGAGAGAGATAGGTCGATTGGTTGCTATCGATGGTCGACAGAGACAGAGAAAGACATAGAGAGAGAGAGAGAGAGAGAGTATGAGAAGGATAGATAATACTTTGGGTGCATGCGTGCGTGTAATGAGACGTCGTATCATGTATCCTGGGAGTGAAGAAGGAAAAGGGCAAGCTCTTAAGAGAGTCTCCTCGTCCTCGCCTAGCTACTTAACCCTCTCTATATGGCGAGTAGTAGCGGTGATAGTAGGTAATAGTAGTAGTTATAGTAGTAGTAATAGTAGTAGTGATGGTGGTGGTGGTGGTGGTGGCTCGTATGAAGCGCGAATAACGGGCCAAGTGTCTCTTCACGTTCGATATTAACCCGATTAACCGACGGCAATAGAGTCTACGACGTGTAATCGGATCTGTGTCGTATGCTCTCTCTCTCTCTCTCTATCTCTATCTATCTATCTATCTATCTATCTATCCATCCATCTATCTATCTATCCTTCTCTCTCTCTCTCTCTCTCTCTCTCTCTCTCTCTCTCTCTCTCTCTCTTTCTCTCTCTCTCTATCACTCTCTTCTCAGAAAATTATTTTTTTCATATAATATCATTTGTCTATTTCATAAAACGTCTCATCTATATTCATGACGGATAAGAGGAACGTATATAATATATATATATAATATATATATATATATATATATATATATATATATATATATATATATACGTAGGTATATGATGATGACGCGATAGGAAGTTAAATCGAGGAAAGCACGCAATGATTCGTTCGTTCGATCTTTCACACACACGCGCGCACACGCATCATACACATACACGCACGCAAAAACACACGAGACGTAGGACAAATGCTTGCGCGGGCGCGAAGGAATCCGTAGGAATTTTCAAAATGGAAAGCGATCTCGCATAGTTACCTACATATCACTTGGAACATATTGATCTTACTATATGGCCATGGGTTATACCTATCTACAACGCGAGATCCTTCATTCCTACGGCGAATTCTATACTGAAAAGGTCACACGTTCGTGTCCTATCTTTTTCTTTTTTCCTTCTCTCTCTCTCTCTCTCTCTCTTTTACTCTCACTCTATATCCAGACACATATACCCTCTGATATATCGAAGAAAACACGATGGTGTCTCCTAATCCGCCATACGGAATCCCCTTTTCCTATCTCAGAATCGAATTGGACCTCTCGATAACCGAAGACGGTCTAGTTTTATCCGTCGTTTCGCGGTTTTATTTTCTCTCCCTTGGCGGGTGCAAAGGGGAATAAAAAAGGGGGATGGGGGTTGAAGAAAAGAAATAGAAGAAGAAAAAATGATTGAAGGATACGGTGTAACGGTAGTAAATAAGTACGAAGTAACACGTACGTACGTACGTACATATTTATCCATGTACGTGTGTATGTACGTACATATTATGTATATATGTACAATCTGTCTAAAGCTATAGAACGACGTAGCATATTCCCCGGCGATCGATAGGTATTAGAAGACGCAATAGGAAAAGATGCCAATCCGATTTCTGATTCGTTCTTAGCCTAAGGGCCCCCTTTTCTTCGGCTTTTCGGAACCCTTCAAAAACCCACTTTCTTCGCGCAAGGTCCCGATATTATCTCTCCTTCTATATTCGATTTTTCTCAGTTAGTGAACAAAATTCGTAAGTTCTTTCTCTTTCTTTTCTTTTCGCCTCCCCTCCCACCCCCACTCCCGCTCCCACTCCCGCTCCCACTCCCGCCAAATTTTCTTACTCGCCGATCGAACGATCCTCGTCCCATCTCGCATCGTTCGGAATACGTTCGTACCGCTGACGTTAAGCTTTTATTTTATTCTTTCCTTTATTTATTTTATTTTATTTTTTTTTTTATTTCTTTCTTTCTTTCTTCCCTTTAATCACTCGACTACGTTCTTCATCCGAGACGACACAAATTTTTTTTTCCCTTTTTCGTTCGCGGACGCTCACGGACTCGATTCGATTCGACTCGATTCGATTCGATTCGATTCGATTCGATTCGATTCTATTTGGACGGGCAAGAGAGCTTTTGTTACGACGTTGCAGACTTCATTCGTCGTCGGGAGAATCGTCGAGACTAAAAGAGTATGAACGAACGTAAGGAGAGTTAAATGTGAGAGATCGGGGTGAACGGGGGTTGGCGGGGGAGGGGGGAGCGGATTATAGGATTGAATAATGAGTTTAGACGGGAAGAGAAGTTTTTTTTTTTTTTTTCGTTTCTTTCAGCGAGGTATAAGAAACGCTCGATGCTTTTAAAAAAAATTATTCGCGAAAGAACGTTAACGGTTAAATTAAATGTGCACCTCGCCCACGCCCCCCCCCCCCTCTCTCTCTCTCTCTCTCTCTCTCTCTCACTGTCTATTTCTTACTCTCTTCTTTCTCCTCGTTCCCTTATCCGCGAGGTTTTTTCGACCCAGATTTTGTGTAAGCTGAAGATCTCGTTCTTCTCCTCTTCCAATGGAGAGACAAACACAACAGCAAAAAAAAAAAAAAAAAGAGAAGAAGAAAATAAGAACAAAAAGAAAAAGTATATAAAGTAACAGACAAACAATTCTTCCTTCTCCAACCTGAATTTATTTTCTTCTCTCTCTCTCTCTCTCTCTCTCTCTCTCTCTCTCTCTCTCTCTCTCTCTTTCTCTGTCTGTCTGTCTCTCTCTCTCTCTATCTCTATCTCTATCTCTATCTCTCTCTATCTTTCTTTCTTTCCTTCGTATTTAACCGAGTTTACGAAGAACGTCTTTCCGTCTACGTGGCCGTAGATAAAACCGTAGGAAACAAAAAAAAAAAAAAAAAAAAGGAAAGAAAAAAAATTCGATCGCCTCGAATAAATTTTCACTTCTTCTTCTTCTTCTTCTTCTTCTCCTTCTCCTTCGCTTAAGATAATACCACTCGAGGAGATTCGTAAATCAGAGCGACTTGTGCGTGCGTGTGCGTGTGCGTGCGTGTTCGTGTGCGTGCACGATGGTAACTCGTTTTTGGTGTTATACAGGAGCCAGCACAGCAGGACAAACTCGCTAGATTGAGGCACAGACTGGACCAGCAGCAGAGCAAGCTGAATCGTTTGCGGTTACTCAGATCTCAGACCGACCAGTCGCGAGCGAACAACGCAACGCTGAGTAAGTTGATTGCATTTGCTTTTCCTACCTACTCAACGACTCTATGCACCCCCACCTTCCCCTAACATCTCTACCTACCCTTCTCCTACCTTCCTTCCTTCCCGTCCACCCCCGTTACCTTCATCAATATCTCTCTCTCTCTCTCTCTCTCTCTCTCTCTCTCTATCTCTCTATCTCTCTATCTCTCGACCTATCTCGATCCTTGTTGTATTATTCGCATTCACGAGATTCGTCGGCCAATAGACACAACTTGAATATATATAGGCTAACGCATAGAGAGTATAATATATATGTATGTATGTATGTATACATCTATATACATACATCTATATATATATATATATATATATTTACATATATGTGATGTACGTATTCACCTTCCTCACGTCACGTCACGTTGTATCGTAGTAATCGCGCGTTGCCATCGTGTTCGCGTTCGCGTGTGTTTCGCGTATATCTCTCTCTCTCTCTCTCTCTCTCCCACCCACCCACCCCTCGTCGCACTTCGGTCATCGTATTGCGTCGGGTAGCATCCTCGGTTTCGATTGGAATTCATAAGCTATGCGTTGCCAGTGGTGGTACGCGCGCGAGAGGGTGGCACCACCACTCCACCACCACCACCACCACCACCACTACCACGATCGTGCGTATCTCGTTAATTAGCGATTATATTGTTCGGATCGTTATATCCACGATACACGACGGGCTCATCCTCATTCTCCTCTACTATTCTCGCACGCTAGTTAACTTCAGTTATTTCCCTTTTGCCATCGGGATATATCATATATACCGATGGCTATACAAAGCAATTGGATATTCATAGAGATTTGGTCGAGTGATTCCCCGTATAACTGCTAAATGATTTTCATATTTTTCTCAAATTATGCACGTCAATAATGAAAAAAAAAAAAAATTATAATCTATTATTATTTTATTATATATATATATATATATATATATATATATATATATATCACGTTGCACGAGA
>OU964962.1:11757792-11772792 GCA_918808275.2 Dolichovespula sylvestris | reverse complement strand
TCTTATTTCTTTTTTTTTCTTTTTTTTTTTTTTTGCAATTAAGAAAAGATTAACGCGGAAGGCTGGTCGGTAGAATAGTTTACTGTTTAAAGTGAGTTACCTAGATTTCGCGTGTACTTAAAAATTTAATGAGAGGGGAAATAAAAATAAATAAAAAGAAAAAAAAAGAAAGAACGAAAAGTGAGAAGGTACACGAATAAAAAGGAGAGAAAAAGAAAAGTTTGAAAAAATCACAGTAGTGGACGCGCGCGCAAATACAAATTTGGTCGTCGAACGGGACGGGATCGAAAGGCAAACGTTTTTACGATAGAGCCGTGGGGCGACGCGTGACGTGGGGATTCTCGAACGCGATAGATTCCTCTTTTCCTTTCTTTCTCATTTTTCTTTTCGTTACTTCAATTCTCTTCTCTTTTTCCCCCTTTCATTTATTTCCTCTTATTTCTCTTTCTTCAGTCTTTTTTTTTTTTTTTTATTATTATTATTTCATCACGTCATTTCACTTTCACTCTATTTTCTTACGCATTTTACCTCGTCGTTGTTCGAACGAATAATAAAAAAAAAAAAAAAAAAAAAAAAAAAAACAGACAAAAATTTGTAGAAGAAAATCAGAGAGAGAGAGAGAGAGAGAGAGAGAGAGAGAGAGAGAGAGAGAGAGAGAGAGAGAGAGAGAGAGAGAACATATTTCGTCCAAAAAAAAAAAGAAAAAATAAAAAAGAATATAGAAAACAAAAAGTCACGCGAACTCGCCGTGCGTAAATATGTATGTGCCAAAAAAAAAAAAAAAAAAAAAAGAAAAAAAAAACAAAGAGAGAAAGAAAGGAAAAAAAGAGGAGCAACAAGAAAAAAGGGGAAAAGAAAAGAAGACCGGACGAACGATTCGTCTCCATTTTCGAACGATACCCTTTTTATACGGATTAATTACGATCGCTCGTCGTTTCGGCCTACGATTCGAAACCCCGATGATTCAAACGCCGTACACTACCTACATACATACATACATATAAACGCGACGGGAATATTTTAAAACGTATAGAACGAAAGAAGATCGCCATTTCTGGCGTTAGAGAAAAAGAAACGGGCGGGGGCCGTGTTGTACCGGCATTCATTCCCTGTCCAATATACATATATATATCGCTCGTGGTATCCGCTATTCGATAATCGAATTCTGGGTCGTCGAACGTATGGCGATTATATAGACCTGACGAGAGAGAGAGAGAGAGAGAGAGAGAGAGAGAAAAAAAGAAAGAAAGAAAGAAAGAGAGAGAGAGAGAGGGAGAGAGAACGACAGGAAATCCATATCGTGCTCTCCGACCTTCGAGACAGTAAATTAGCTTTTACGTAAACACAATTCGTTCTCAATTACGGAGAAGCTTTTTTCTACTTTCTTTTTCTTTCTTTTCCGTTTTCTTTTTTCCTTTTTTTTTTTTTTTTTCCTTTTTACCTTTTATCCGTTTCTCTTTTTTCTTTTTCCCCCAACCACCTCCTCCACCCCTTCCACTTTTCGTTTTGTTTTCCTTTTCATTTATTTCTTTCTTTTCCTTTTTTTTTCTTCCCCTACACGGAGTCAGTCCTCTCTCTCTCTCTCTCTCTCTCTCTCTCTCTCGATTTTCTCGATTTTCTCGAAAGAAAGAAAGGAAAAGTTTCATTCGTAAAGCCACTAGCTCTTTGAAATCATTTAAACGAGTTAGTTACACACTAGGAGAGAGCCATTTACGCGTACTCGAGCTCATTATATTTAACGAAATTGCTAAAAGGAGAGTTGGACGGGTGAAGAGTGGGAGACCGAGGGAGGGAGGGAGGGAGGGTTGGTTTCGCGAGGAAGTGGACGAATTAAAAATGTTAAAAGCGACATTTTGCTCGCTCGGCTTACGGTTGTAAGCATCGCGATGCATCGCAATGTGGATGGCGTGTTACTCGTAAAAACAGAAGCTTGTCGAGAAGCATACTTTCAAATATTAAATACACGCGAAAAAAGGAAAGAAAGAAAGAAGGGAAGTAGAAGAGAGAAACCAGAAAACGAAAAGGACAACGTATCCAAACGAAAAAAGAAAAAAAGAAAACAAAATGTAACGAATATAATAAGCGTGTGTTCGTTAAAATAATATTTATATATATATATATATATATATATATATATATATATATATATATACGGTTTAATTACGGAACGTTGGAAGAGGGAAAAAATGAGGTCACAATTCGTTTCGTATTTCTGTTCGTACCGTAATGTACCGTACCGTACGTACATACGCTCCTATAATGTATATACACACGTACGAATCGTATCTATGTGTACATATATATATATATATATATATGTGTGTGTGTGTGTGTGTGTGTATTTATAGGTACTCGAATTTTTTAAATAATAATTTTATCAACGAGATTGTTGCTATTTGTATTTTTAAAATCCTTAAGAATCCTCGTTTAATCGTATCCTTCGAAGATCAGTTTTCTACGATAACGAATTAGATAGATAAAAAGAGAAAGAGAGAGAGAGAGAGAGAGAGAGAGGGAGAGAGGGAGGGAGAGAGGGAGACAAAAAAAATAAAAAAAAAAGACTAGAATCGTTTCCCGTGTTCCGATTTAATGCGCAAAGATCGATTGATTTTTCTTCGAGAATCGCGTCTCGCTGATGGTCACGAGGACAGGATTGGCTCGTGTCAAATATTATTTTTCTCATTTTTCCTTTTTTTCTTATTTCGTATTTTTACCTCCTTCTATGCTCCTCTCGTAATATATCTTTCATTGATCGTCGCCGGAATCGTAGATCTTGAAAAATGTTCTCCAACGCTCTAACGTATCACCCGCGTAAAGTTACTTTCGTATAGTTTCATCATTTCGCATCGAAAAAAAAAAAAAAAAAAAGAAAAGAAAATAGAGAGAGAAAGAAACTTACGGGACACCGTAATATCATTACACGGATTTTATCGTACCTCACGATAAAAACATTTACAGATTTTTGAGATTTCTTTCTTTTTTTTTCTTTTTCTTTCTTTTTTTTTTCTTTTATATTATCATATATATATATATATATATATATATATATATATATATATATAAATGATAAGATAAGATCGAACCCGGCAATATTCGATATATAAAGGCTCTTCGGTGCGAATCTAGTGGAATAACAGTAGCAAGGGAATGGTATAAAGGAACGTTTCTTGTACCTTTCTAACGTCCTTCTTTCAGGGAATGGAAATGAAAAGTCTAATAAGACGATCCAACCTTCCGGACGAATGAACGAATGAACGAATGAACGAACGAATGAAGACTCTCCTCTCTCTCTCTCTCTCTCTCTCTCTCTCTCTGTCTATTTTCTCTTCTTTCTCAGAAGAAACGGCAGAGCTTTGAGCAAAGTAGCGAATCTTTCTCCTTTTTTCTCTCTTTTTCTTTTCCTTTTTTTTTTCTTTTTTGCTTTTCTTTTTATCGACTATACATTACCACTTCTCTCATCGTAACAGAACTATATCACATATATATATATATATATATACAGTGTGTCTCAGCTAAAGGAGGCCGTCTAAATAATATCTTTTCGTTTTTTATTATGCGACAAACTTTTACGGCATACTTTGAATGGTTTGAAAAGAGGTGTGTTATGGAAAAGAAAAAAAAAAATTTTTCTTTACGTCATTTTTGACGAATTTTTTTAACGTTTTTTTTTTTATATTGTACCTTGTAGAAGCCTACCATTAACTGAGACGACACCCTGTATATACACGGTTTTTATCCCAATTCCCGATTGAAATTATTATAGAAAGGCATTTCCATGCAAACCGAGAGATTTAAGAGAGAGAAAGAGAGAGAGAGACAGACAGACAGACAGAGAGAGAGAGACAGAGAGCGCTTTTACATATTTCGTATATTACCCGAGTACTTGCGCGTATTAACATATAAACTTTTATCATCATCTGTGCGTTCGTTTCGTACAATAGTTATTAAAAATAACGAAAAGAGGAGAGATTATTCGTGGAGAGTTCATTTTAATCTCTCATATTTTCTCTCTCTCTCTCTCTCTCTCTCTCTCTCTCTCTCTCTCTCATAATCGTTTTTCCTTTCGTACCAGGACCTTCTGCGAAAGCGCTTTTTTTCCTTCCTCTTTCTCTTCTTTTAAAAAAAGAAAAAAAAAAGAAAAATAAAAAAAACCCTTTCGCTCGATCGACCTTTTACAAGCTCAGCTTTTCCATCGACGTGGCGTCGAATTCAAAAATTTGCGACGTCGAAAGAATACGACGTTGGACAGGAAAATCGATGATGATATTGACAGAAGAAAATCGTCTTTCTCATATTATCTGACGTGTATCGGATTATTTTTACTTAATAATCGATCTAGAGCGAAATAGAGAGAGAGAGAGAGAGAGAGAGAGAGAGAGAGAGAAAATTCGAATACGAAGAGAAATTGAATGAAAAAATACGAAAAAGAATCTTTTCAAAAGAAGTTTCCTAACTATTTCGTTTTTATCCCTGTGTGAGATAAATTACGTCAGAGTAAATGATATTTTACGTTTTATTTCCAATTTGAATATTCTCGTCGTAATCCGAGCGGATGTTATAACGCTCGTTTTCGTCTACTTTTCGCTCTTTATAACAAAAATCCTCCTCCACGTTTTATCCTCTCTCTCTCTCTCTCTCTCTCTCTCTCTCTCTCAATCTCTCTCTATATCTCTCTCTATATCTCTCTCTCTCTCTCTCTCATACACACACACACACGCGCGTGCGAATATTATTTTCTCTCCTTCTTTTTTTAATAATACTCTATTGTCCCTCATCGTCATTATTATCACTATCATCATTATCATCGTCATCGTCATCATCGTCATCGTCATCGTCATCGTCATCTATTTATCATTATTATTATTATTATTATTATTATTATTATTATTATTATTTTTATTATTATTATTATTATTATTATTATATATTATCATCATCATCATATCGTGAAAATAGATACAGAGGGTGAAGATTAAATCGAAAAGCGAATATCCCGTTTAAAATACGCGCCGATTTTCACTTGAATGTTTTTAAAACGTTAATAGAAAAATCCTATTCAATGAAAATTTCGTTATTCGACGCGAAATAGGAAGGATCATTTCGTATACTTATTAAAACCACGATCTCTCTCTCTCTCTCTCTCTCTCTCTCTCTCTCTGTCGTCCCTCTTTGAAAACGATTCGTTCGTTCGTTCAATCGCACGCCTCCGCGTGCGCGTAATGCATCAAGGTGCAAGTGGTGTTACAACACGTATACGCAACACGTTGAGAAATAACACGCACGCGCACACACATATGTATACACGCTCGCACATATTCTCTCTCTCTCTCTCTCTCTCTCTCTCTCTCTTTTTCTCTTTCTCTTTACCTATTTCTTTCTCAGTCTTAATTCCTGTTCTTTACGTATTATCGTTCCCATTTCTTCCGCATCCTAGGTTGTAACGTCGCGCCGCATGGAATCGCGTTTCTCCGTCGTTCGCGATAGTCGTCGCGTCGCGCGTTTTACGAAAAATCGTTTTGTCACGATATCGAAAGAATTTACTACACCACGTGAGAGAAAGAGAGAGAAAGAGAGAGAGAGAGACCGTCGGAACGTATCTTCGAACGCCATCGATCGATCGATCGATCGATCGATCGATCGTTCGATTGATCGATTTAAACCCTCTCGTCGTTCTTGCACTTCCAATAAATTCCAAGAGTTTTATCTTGTCTTATCTTTACGGTACGAGGAAGATGATTCATTTAAATAGTTGGCGGTGAGATTGAACTGACCGAATCGAACTCTCTCGTAGATGGTTTCCGAAGTTTTGCAAGCGAACTGATCGAATTAATCCATTCACCATCGTTCCTATCTCTCTCTCTCACTCTCTCTCCCTCTCTATCTATCTATCTATCTATCTATCTATCTATCTATCTTTCTCTATCTATCTCTATCTCTATCCCTTTTGATATCTCAATGGTATATACCAAGTCAATACACCAAACTTCTATCTTATTCGGATACATATTCTACAATGATCGTTTGAAAAATTATTGAGAAAGAGAAAGAGAGTGAGAGATAGAGAGAGAGAGAGAGAGAGAGAGAGAGGAGGGGAGGGAAGGAACGAAACAAAAAGAAAAGAAAAGATCGTCGAGGAAACGTCGAAAGTTGTTGTTGTTGTCGTCGTTGTCGTTTCTATCGAAAGAAAAAGATGATCGGACGAGGTGGGTGGATGGGTGGGTGGGTGAATGGAGGTGGAGGATGCGTTCGACGAGGAAGAATAATAAAATATAATCAGAATGATTTGAGTGATTTGGAGTGATTTCGAGTGATTTCGAGACAAACGGCGGTCGTCGTCGCATTTCCTTTTGGCAAGACTTTTACGGTTCAACCAACCCTGGTCATGAGAGGAGTTTGGCAAAAGTGCAAATCCGACGTAAGATCTTTGACCTACTCTCTCTCTCTCTCTCTCTCTCTCTCTCTCTCTCTCTCTCTCTCTCTCTCTCTCTCTCTCTCTTTTTCGCTCGAAGTAACTCGAAGATAGAGAACTAGTATAAGAGAGAAATAGAGAGAGAGAAAAGGACGGAGTAAAGTTTGTGCGTAAGAGAGCTTTTGGCACGTACTTTGACGCTGCTTCTGAGCTTTTCGAGTACACGTGTCTGGCTTATTCAACAGTTTCCTACGAATTTGCCACACGTGCGCTCGCGCATACCTCGAACGTCAGCAGCTCGACCCGAGATCTTTTGAGGAAAAGAAACTGCACGGACTTTTATCATTCTTCTCGATATCGAAACTCCGTCGAATCCTCCTTTTTCATCGGGAAATACGAACAAAAAGAAAGAAAAAAGGAAAGGAGGAAGAAGTCAAATAAAACGGAAAACGGGAAACGGGAAACGTATACGACGAGCTTTTTAAAGGCTTTGCTTGTTACTTTGGTGCGGCCTCGATAAGGGAAAATAATTGTAATATGAGCGATCTTGTCGGTACGTAAAATGAAATATAAAAAAATAAAAAAAATAAAAAAAGAAATTAAAACGTCGAATTCTCTTAACTAATCGTAATAACGATATAGGTTTGATAATATGATCTTTCAATTTTTAACAGACGCGTCCTTGAACGAATATCTTTTCAAGATGAACGATCGTTATTATCGGTATGTGTAAAATTATATTATTCGAATTCTTGATAACCCTGATCGGAGTTTGATAATGCGAAAACTCTTAAGAGGGGGATAAAACGATGGGATAAAGAAGAAGGAACAAAAAAAAAAAGAAAAAGAAAAGGATCTTTCATTTTCGACGCGGTGTACTTGATCTGAAATAATATTTCAAGACGAACGATCTCATTTATCTAATTGATTGTAAAATTAAAATCATGAAAAGGAAATCGTAAAGTTAATAAATTCGTAATGATAATTGGAAATATCGTAGAATTGGAAGAAAATTAAAAATCGTTAAGGACTCGCATAGTCCTAGACAATAT
The DNA here is from genome assembly GCA_918808275.2 of Dolichovespula sylvestris. NCBI lineage: Eukaryota > Metazoa > Arthropoda > Insecta > Hymenoptera > Vespidae > Dolichovespula > Dolichovespula sylvestris. The sequence goes on along the minus strand of OU964962.1, from coordinate 11,765,331 downwards.
AGTCTAGGAATAAATCATAGTCTTAGACAATATGGACAGATCGATACTCGACTGATATTTGACAGATCGATCTTCAAACGCGACGACATATATATATATATATATATATCTTTTTTTTGTTTTTTTTTTTTCTTTCGATCGACCTCGCATCGACGATAAACAAATTTGAACATAAATTTGAAAATGGGGTAAGAGGTAGAGGGTGAAAGACAAAAAAAAAAAAAAAGAAAAAAAAAGGAGAGATAGAGGGAAACGGGATTATCGGATGGGATCGTTTTTCATTAAATCTGAGGTTTCAATGCGGCCGACCGGGGAGGCTTTTATGCCGCTACACGTACACCGTACCAACGTAGAGAGTAAATCGTGAAATTGGACAAAGAGAGAGAGAGAGAGAGAGAGCTCGTTGTGTGTACATTCAGTCTCCTATCTAACGCGCGTAAAGAATGAGCTAGCGAGTGAGTGAGTGAATGAGTGAAAGAGAAAAAAAGAGAGAGAGAGAGAGAAAAGAGAGAAAAAGAAAATTACAAGAGTAAAAGACTTAATTCCGGAATTAGAAAGAGAGTAAAAGAGGTAAAAGGAAGGAAGGAAGGAAGCAAGGAAGGAAGGAAGGAAGACAAAAGGGACAATCGAGGAGGAAACGAAGTCAGTGTTTCGCTGCGGAACGGACTTCGTCGTACCTTTCTCTATGGTTTCTTTTCTTCCCCATCTTTTAATTCTTTCTTTGTTTCTCTCCTCCTCCTCGTTTCCTTCTTCGTACTTTTATTTCTTTCCCCACCGACCATGACGATTCGACCATCGATCGTGCAAATTGTTATCGGCGTGAATGACGAATGGGCGTTTCGAATAGTAAAACGAGAGGTCTCTTAGGAAAAAAGAAAAAAAAAAAAAAGAGAGAAAGAAAGAAAGAAAGAAAAATGCGACTCGATAAAGTGAGAATGACGATGCGAATATCTCGAAGGACGATGGCTAGAGAAAAGAGAGAGAGAGAGAGAGAGAGAGAGAGAGAGAGAGAGAGTGAGAGAGGAAGACTCGAGAAACACGCACCCTTTTTAACGTTTCTTTTACAGCCTCGGATCTGGACTGCATAAGAGCGCTGTTCAATGAAAAGGAAAAGGAGCTCTCCCTGGCGGTGGCGAAGGTCGAAGAGCTGACGCGACAATTGGAAGAGTTACGGGGTCGTCAGAACGGCGGTGGGACAGGAACGGGCGTCGGTGGTGGAGGTGGCGTCGCCGGTACCGGATCCGGTGGTATCGCCGCGGGACACCTACCGACGCCAGCCAGTGCCGAGCTCGAGAAACTCAGAAGGGAACTCATGGTAAGATTGTTTTTCGTTTGTCCGATCATAATAAAAAAAAACAAAAAACTCGGATGAAGACCTTTCGATCTTTAACGTGAACGCGCACGCTCTATCGCACACTCTATCTCTATCTCTGACGTAACATCGTTTCCATAACGTCCACGCAGTATCGCAACAAGATGAACGAGCAACAAAATCAAGTGGTCTCCCAGCAAAGATTAGCGCTGGCCCAGAGACAGGCCGAAATGGCGTCGATAGACGCTAGGATAGCTCAACTACAGGGACGTTTGCAAAGGAAAAGGGCATTGAATCAACGTCTGAGCCAACAGCTTGGCTCGACCAATCGTACGATCAACGCGACGACAACGAACACCGGTTTCCCGGAATCGTCCAAGTTAGATTTTAACGCGGCCGGTGGTAAAGCGAGACCTACCGGTAACATTGCCGCCATCGAGCCCTATTCCCATATACCGAACGACAACGACTTTAATCTTAACAAAAATGATCCGAAGTATCAGACCTTGCCTTACAACACTAAGTTCACCGTGAACTTCAAGGCCGTGGAGGACGACGTCAATAAAAACAAGATACAGCACAGCGCGAGCGCATCCCAACTCGGACAGAGGACTACGGCCTTTCAACAATTCGGCCACCAAATCGCCCACAGCCAGTCGCAATCGCACATACAAGGTCGGTCTTACCTCGAAAGGGTTACGGTTTTACTCACCCCCTCATCCTCCTCCCCCTTTCGTCCACCCTTTTCTCCGATAAACGATCACGTATGATTTTCCAGGTCAGTCCCAACCGCTTGGATCGAATCAACAGCATCACAATCAAAATCTTGCCAACCAGACTGCCAATTTGCAGGGAAACTGCAACAACAATAACAACGTGAGCGGCAACAACAACATTAACGATAACGATAACAATAATAATAATAATAATAATAATAATAATAATAACAATAACAACAACAATAATAATAATAATAATAACAATAATAATAATAATAATAATAATAATAGCAATAACGATCTCATCGGCTCGGCTCACAATAATTTCACTCAGGAAAATTTGTCACAGAACTATAGGATTCATCCTCCTCATCCCCAGCAATCACAATTGCAACAACAACAGCAACAGCAGGCACAGCACGGTAATTCTCAAACGAAGCAGTACAATTCGACGAGTTCCTCGACCTCCAGCCTCGGCTCGGCGCCGTCCATCACCCAGACCCATAATCATCGAAATCTACAGACTCATCAGAAGCCGGTGTCGAGCGTCGCGCCAAGTTTTCCTGTTAAATCGTTAATATATCAAACGTCCTCGACTAAGATCAATCCTGTGATGCCGCAGACGCTTAGCCTTATAGGACGAGCGCACTCGACGAGCCAGAACTTTGTGGGTTTGAGCGGCTCGACCAACAACAACAATCAACAACAGGCGAATCAAACGGCCCAAGGAAACGTCGGTTCCACTCAGGAGCCTAATTACGCGTCGAGGCACAATTATGGGAGCAATCAACAACAACAGCCGCAGCAACAGCAACAGCAACAGCAACAACAACAACAACACAACACCGGTCAGACTACGAACGTTGCTCACGTATCCTCGTCGACGATCTATCAAGCTCAAAATTCACCGAATCTCGTGGCGAGCGTTCACGCCACTCCTAGTGTAGCGAGCCTGACTGGTAACGCGAGTGTTCAACGATACAATCAAAATCAGAACGAATCTCAGAACGATAATAAAAACAAATTCGAGCCTACGAAGGTACAGGATAAATTCGAGCACGTCTTGCCATCGAAACACGAACAGCAACAGCAACACCAACAGCAACAGCAACAGCAACAACAGCAGCAGCAGCAACAGCAACAGCAACAACAGCAACAACAACAACAACAGCAACAGCAACAACAACAGCAACAGCAACAACAAATCAGATACGAAGGGAATCTCTTTAAATACGACAGTCAACAACAAATGAAATACGATCAACAAGTAAGTCAGCCGTCAAAGATGTACGACCAAACTGTTGTTGGTAAACACGATCAGACTACGGTCAACGTACAATCCACGGTTAAGTACGAACAGAAACACGATAATGGACAATCGAAACACGAGCAACAACAGCATCACAATGGAAAATACGATTCCGGTCAATCCTCGCAACAGCAACAACAACAGCAACAGCAGTACAAGCACGACCAGCACGAAGGTCGAACGTCGGTCAAATACGAGCAACACGGTGGTGGTAATCCGTCGTCCTTCAAGCACGAGGTAACGAGCAATAACCAACAATTCAAGCAAGAACAAACGAAATACGAGCAGGGACAAAATAATAAGTTCGAATCGGTCTCATCGAAATACGAACAGGTTACGACGATTAAACACGATCACAGCGTCAAGTTCGAACCGCCTGGCGGCAAGTTGTCGGAAAAGCCGTTCGAGTTTGATAGGTTAAAGAACGAGAACGAGAGAAAGAATTTGAACGAAATTAGGGCGGAGGACAAGATTAAGCCTGCGCTACCACCAAAACCTAGCAAACCCAATCCGCCACCTAGGCTGACTCATCACGAAAAAATCGACGTAACCACCTCGGACGTACTAAACGATTGTAAGAACGCCGTTGTCGTTACTGTCGGTACAAGGTACGTTTCCTTCTTTTCTTTTCTTCCTTTTTCTTTTTCATCTTTTATATCGCAACGTTTTACGATCTTCATCAAAGAGAAAAAAAAAAAAAAAAGAAAATAAAATGGTTGACGAACGAAAATAGAAAGGGGAGAGAGAGTGGGGGGGGGAGGCTTAAAAACAAAAAGAAAGGAAAGGAAAGCATCTTATCCAGCGGGGTAACGAGACGAAACGATTACACGGGTGTTAATTATAAATGTTAATTAGTCCACGATCGATTTGGCGAGAGTGAATCGAGAGTGATGCCTGTGTCTCGAATAATAGACACCGAAATAGAACGACGAGCGTGGCGATGAGACAACAGACGTGCGCTTAGTTCCCGCGAGGTCTCTGATTGATAAAGTCGGGGTATCAAAGTGTTGGCCGGTTATAATCTAAAGGGATCTTTGTGAATTTCTTCGTCGCCGTTCTTCCTTTACTATCCTTCTTCCGTCTTTCTTTTTATCCTTTTTTTTTGCTTTCTTTTTTCTTCTTTTTTTTTTTTTTTTTTTTTTTTTTCTTTGTTTGTTCCTTTTCGAGGCGGAAGTATCATTATATCCTCCTCGTTTCATTTCTGAAATCATCGAAAGGCAAGCGACGAAGAAAGGTCATTGGTACTTTCGATCGAGTGATCGTGGCATCATTACCCGAACCCTCAGCACCCGTTCTCACGAAAAACAATATCGCGTATTTATATTTTGAAACAAATACTTCGCGTTCGAACGTGCGAGTAGAAGAACAAAACAAAAGGGGAAAAAAGAAAGAAACGACAGCAACAACGAAAAAGATCAAATCGGATTTCGAACAATTTTTAATTTAAATTTTCGAACCGTTTTTAATAGAGTGGTATGAAATTCTCGAAGCTTGTATATAGGGTAGTTTGGTCGGTAATTTTGTCTCACTTTTTCATTGATCCCTTCTTTTCTTTCGTATATGTTATAATATCTCTACCTTGTAGAACCGACAAAGAGGAAGATATACCGCCGATACCTACGTCGGAACCACCGGAATCACCAACGGACTCTCAACTTAGTAATCATCAAATTATCAAGGCGCGTCCGTTGACGTTGAAGAAGGCACCGATCTCGGAACAGCCGAAGCTGCGATATGCTAAATCTAACGTTCACGTGTCGATAAATCGGCGCATTGAAATGCCCCCGGCTTTTCTTTTTCCGGAAACTGAAATACCAGCGGACCTCATGCAACCTGAACAGCAACAACAACAACAGCAACAACAACAGCAACAACAGCAGCAGCAGCAGCAACAACAACAACAACAACAACAACAACAACAACAACAACAACAACAGCAACAACAACAGTCTCAGCAAATAATCGACACGACGGACAGTAATTGTAAGAAAAATAATAATGCGATCATAAGCGAGGACGTAATCGGTAACGAAAAATTAGAGGAGTCCGATATAATCGATGCGTTGAACATAATCAACATCGAGGATAAGCCGAAATTAAAGGGGGATACTGAACGTAGATTGGAATTGGAGATTGACGGTGGTAAGACCTCGTCCGAGGTGATGAGAAGGAAAAAGGGTAATCTGAAGTCTAGCACAGGGAAGGCGAATCTATCGAGAAGGGTATCCTTCGACCCGCTCGCCCTACTTTTGGACGCCAGTTTAGAGGGTGAGCTCGAACTCGTGAAGAAAACCGCCAAAGAGGTCGCCAATCCGAGCTCGGCCAATGACGAGGGCATAACAGCCCTGCACAATGCCATATGCGCCGGTCATCTCGAGATCGTCAAGTTTCTCGTCGAATTTGGTTGCGATGTCAATGCCCAAGACAGCGATGGATGGTAAATCTTCGATTCTTAACGAACTTTAATTTTCCAAACTTCCTTTTCTTTTCTTTTCTTTTCTTTTTTTTTTTTTTTATTATTGTCCATCTTCCTTCTTCCATTCGTACGAGATTCTTCATCTTCCTTCTTCCGTTTTCTTTTTCTTTTCTTTCTTTCCTTTGTTCTCCTTTTTTTTTTCTTTTCTTTAATATTTTATTCTCTCGCACATAAATACATACCGTACATGCATACATACGCGTTGTTGTTCGATCTTTGCAGGACACCGCTTCACTGTGCCGCGAGTTGCAACAATCTCTCTATGGTGAGATTCTTGGTTGAACACGGCGCGTGTATTTTTGCAACTACCCTCTCCGATCACGAAACGGCCGCAGAAAAATGTGAGGAGGACGAGGAGGGATTTGACGGTTGTTCGGAGTATTTATACAGTTAGTATTGACGCATTAAATCTCGATTCGCGTTTCGTTTCGTCGTTTTGGGAGAAAAAAAAAAAAGGAAGAAAAAAAAAGAAATAGAGCATATTTAAAATTGAGCGAATGGGAGTGGGATAGTGGCGAAAGGGAAATAAATGTTGACGAATTAATTGACTTATTTAAAACGACGTAAATTTTGTCGCAGGTGTACAAGAGAAACTAGGGATTATGAATAACGGTCAAGTATATGCGGTCTTTGATTACGAGGCGCAGCATAGTGACGAACTTTCTTTAAAAAATGGTGACTCCTTGGTCGTGCTTCGTAAGGGTGACGATAACGAGAGAGAGTGGTGGTGGAGCAAACTCGGACACAAGGAGGGCTACGTACCTCGAAACTTACTGGGTGTAAGAAAAAAAATTTGAGAAAATATTATTTATATATATTAGGGTGTCCCTAATTTTTTGTCCTAAAGTTTCACGCTATGAGCGACTATGATAAAAAAAAAAGAAAACGAAAGGAACTTATGGGACACCCTGATATGTTTCGTCTAGACTAGGCACTATTTATATCCTCGTTCACACTCTGTATACGTCTAATTTCTTTTAGTTTTTATATATTTTTATATATATATATATATATTTTTTTTTTTGTATTGGCCTGTTACAGCTGTATCCCAGAGTACAACCAACGAAAACGGACTGAGGCACGTCGCATGCCGCCATCATTCTTTAATATCAGGCTAAAATAATTCATTAATCACAGTATTCGATCTGCAGCTTTATCTTGTTAAGTATCATATATAGTAGTCCATCGTCACACATTACCAATGTCGTTTTATTTAATTTGCGTGTGTTAATCTCGTCCGAAGGAAACGAATACAAAATTCTGTATAATTTTTCTATATTTTTTAAGTAAAAGAACAAAACACACACACACACACACACACACACACACAACAAACAAACAAACAAACAAGCACACACACGAGCGTGTAAAATACGCGCCACCGCACTCTCTCGTGGGTTTATTGTGTAAGTTATTTTTTAATTGACAAATCTCTCGACGTTTACATATGAAAATGTAAAATGGTGTTGTTACACATAAGTTATGTAATGAAAGAGAGAGAGAGAGAGAGAGACGTTGAGATCATATCTTCTTTACTCTATATTTTACGTGATGAAAGGGCTGGGGAGGGGTAGGGGAGGGGAGGTAGAAAGGTAAAAAGAGAAAAGAAAAGAAAAGAAAATATTGTAAACGTACAGTGCAACGGGTATGTGTGTTATTATGCGTTTAATACACTCGTCGTCTCGTATTCTCTGTTTTCGATTTTATATTATATCTCTTCGTT
>OU964962.1:11697792-11752792 GCA_918808275.2 Dolichovespula sylvestris | reverse complement strand
CAAGTGTTCGCAGCGCCCTCACCGAGTCGCAGGCTCATAGACAAGAACGATGCGTTTATCTGTCTCACTCACTCGTAAGGTCGCTGTCTCACTCTATTTATCAATACATAAAGATTAGTTCTTATCCATGGGCATGCGACTCAGCGAGGGCGCTGCGAACACTGGTACAAAAAATATATGGATGTTTATTATAGGCCTTGATTTATGACGGCCAATCAAAATGGCAGGTAGTTTGTTGTCATACAAATGCAGTGTTATTGCACATTACAAAATGTGCAATTGTTGTTCATAAATAATATTATATATATATATATAAATAATAAGTGCTAAGACATAATTATTTTTACGATTTGAATTATATCATCTATCGAATTATACATTACTACAATGTGAGTAATTCGTTTCATATAAATATATTAGTGTATTGCAATTATGAGTCCCAGCAAGAGAAAGACTATCGATATAAATACTGAGGAGGAAAGTAGCCCGAAGTATCGTCGTAGTTCATTGGCAGTTAATTTAAGTTATACAAACTTAACGGATTCGGGTAATGGTTCCCTCAGAAAAACACAGATCAAAAGCAATGAATCATTTATTAATCAGACCCAATCTTGTGATGTGTTACCGAAAGATGACAAAGAATTAGACAGGAAGCAAAGGTCAGAGAAAAGTTTTTCCAAAAAATCTGATATAAATAAAACGAATGATATAAGTTCTTGCAAAGAGGATAAATTGTTGCGAAACGTTAAAGTGCATATCGTCGATATAAAACATATTAAACAAACTGATGCAACTTATGAAAAGCTAAGAAATGCAATATTAAATAAAACTAGGGAAATATTTAATAAGCAAGACGAATGTGCTGTAAAGACTGCCTTAGTTTTACAAAATCAGAGCAATGAAGCATTAAATACTAGCTCTTGGAAGATTATAGATCAACTTCAGAATCCAACGGATGAAGTTAGAAGCATACAAGATAATGCTCCTAATGAAAAGTTAAGTATCTTTTCAACGCCCATTAATAAAAGTTGTAATGTCAACGAATCTATAGATAAATCAAAAATAACAAAAAGAAGGCTATTTGCAAACAATGATATCGTCAACTCACGATTTTTTAAGAGTGTAACAGAAGAAAATCATAAATCAAAAAATAGTTTGCAAGAATTATCTCCTACAAACTTAAATTATAATGGTAGTCCTATAATATCTGGTAATCTTAAGAGACATCGTATATCAAAACTTTCATTAAAAAATCTTTCTAAAACTAAAACAAAATGTAATCTGGAAGAAGATTTGAGTCAAGAAACTGTATCAAATTTAAGTACTTTAAATGATGGCATTGAATCAATTGGTATGCCAATTTTTTGTTCCACATATAACGAGGAATTGGGTGGAAACAATAACAAATCGATCGAAGAACATAATATTAATAATAGGAGACATAAAAAAAATACAAGACTTGTGTCTATGGAATTAACGCCTGTTCAAGTAAATGTCTGGGAACAAAATGATATCTGTTTTGAAAAAACAAATGTGATTAATAATAGTGAAATTGGGAATAGAAAAGAATCTGAGGGTCAAAGCACAAAAGAAAAGATACATCAAACAACTTCCATATCGGATAAAGGATCTGTAATGAATCGTGAAACTATAATGAAGTCATCAAATACAATACTTCAATCCAGTCGGCATAATACGGAAGAAAATGAAAATATTATACTCACAATTGATAAAAATGAAGATAGCACTGAAGAGCTTGAATCATCTTTAAATGTAAATACCTCTGTGAATAATGAAAGTAAACAGGAAAGTACAATTAAAGATCGTACTTCGTTACAAGTAAATACATCTTTAAATTCTACATACAAATGTAGACGATCTACTAATGAAGAACAACGATCCAAACAGCGAAGTACAAGAACATCAGAGAAACATACCCAAAACAATAATGAAGCAACGGATGGAAATGATGACTCCACAAGTTATATCGAGAGTACACCTTACAATGTGCCTCAATCAAATTTTTTGAAATCACAGTTAAAATATGACACGGTAATACATAATACAAAATTCAAAGATCCTATTGAGATAGTCGACACATCAAGTAACAGCAATATTAATAAAGAAAATAAAAGTGTTTGTAATTCAAAAAGTGAACAATGCGTGTAAGCATACAGTATATCTTTACTACACAAAATTGTTAAATATTAATTTCTATAAAAATTTGATTACCATAACATTTTTTCTTTTCAGATGTAAAATTCATACGACGCATACAATCGTTTGTACAGAGAAAGGAAAAGATATTGTACATAATACAGTTATTTTGGATGATTCGCCTATAGTAGCTTCAGACAAACAAAAATGCAAGGAGGTAATTATAGAGGATTCTCTTAAGGAACATGAATCTGGCAAAGACAAAATAAAGAATAATTGCTTGACGAATGTAAATGTAATATGCGCTAAGCCAAAGAAAAAGAAATTATTGCCGCTTTGCGAAAGTTCCGAATTATCATTTAGCCCAGTGGAAATGTCCTTAACACCCAAAAAATCATTGATAACAAAAAAGAAAAGAAAATTTAAAAAGAAAAGAATGATGAAACAAAATTTATGGGCAAAAACTTGCAATGTCTCAAATAATATAGAAGAAGATAATGATTCGTCGGAAAATAATTTTGCTTCTAATTTAGAGCTGAAAAAGGAAAATAAAAAGCCTAGAAAAGTAATTAGTAAAAAAATAGTAATTAAAAAAATAGCTGATAACGATATATTGAAGCAATTAGAAAATTTACATAAAAATTCGGATCAACAACCCGAGACTGTTGAAAATAGAAGTTCTTTAAATGAATTTCAAACTAGAAAAGAGTCTTCTCAATTGCTAGTTCATAAATCTTCAAAAATTATTATGGTTGTAACAGGATTCTCAAAAGGGTAAATTTAGAAGACTTTTCTAATTTATATTTATCTTTTCTACTGACAGATACGGTATAATACATTTTGCATGAATAATCTTACTAAATATTGAAACACAATATACAGATTCTTTTAATTTTTAGAGATAAAAGTTTAATTAAAAGCATTGTAAAAACTCTTGGTATGGCAAGAATCGAATCAAGTGTTACACGTAGAACAACCCATGTAGTAAGCACAGGAGTGCGTACATTAAATTTATTGCACGGTATAATAAGAGGTTGTTGGCTTGTAAAACTTGAGTGGGTTTTGAAATCTTTTGAAAATAATGGATGGTTAAATCCGGAAGATTATGAAATGGCACATTTTTCAAAGGCAGTAAAAGTAAGAATTACAATGCAATTTTTTGTAATAGTACATAAAATAATCTTGAATATAAATAAAATTGATTAAATTTTTTTTTCTCCCTCTTAGGAAAATCGCAAAGATAGGGAATTATTTGGAATGGCCTATGTACCAGAATTATTTGCTACTTCTGGATTCTTACATGTTGAAAATGGTACTACACCTCCTGCTCATATCTTAAAGGATCTTATAAAAGCTGCTGGTGGTCGAATTACTGCGCAACCGCAGGCTGCAAAAATTATTATCGGCGAAAATGGTGTGAAAGAAAGTTGGGTCTTGGATTCGATTACTACCGGTGTCTTACAATCGACAATACAATATCAAAGAAAGTAGTATAATATTATAATTTTTTTGTACAAATTATGAATAATATTGCGACAGGCAATGATAAAAAATTTTATACAAATTTTATATTATTTACTTAATATATCGAAATATTTTTAGTTATGTTCTATATATTTATATTATAATTATGATATAAAACGACTTTATATATGTATATAGATATATATATATGTGTTCGCGTTTACATATAATATAATATACATACGTGTTCTTTTTCATATAATACTGGGTATTTACTTTCCTCAATGACGATTGCTTTGATATTTGCCAGTAGAAGTATTATTGGCAATGTAGTAGTCAGTACTTTAGTGTTTAATCAGAATTAATTTGAAGGTATTTTTAAAATAAATCGAAATATGCAGCCATTCGCCCGGTAGTACTTGCGTTACATGATTTACTATTATACTTTGCAAGTAATACCGACCCAGGTCTCACCACGTGGAGGTTGCTGCATCTGGAGACCCACGAACATCGAGCACTCACTCACGCGGGTGTTAAAAAAACGGTGACTCTGGGTTAAAATTCGGAATGACATAAGCTACCGACTAATCCGGATCCCTACGTTCAATGATTCACATTCCCGCTTGCTTTTGTAGTTCATATTTTGTCCGTACTCGTCGCTGAAGTCACACGCTTCGAGCGAAAGGTTATGTACACAGCCTTAAGCTCATCGTTCATATTTTGTTCATAACTTTTGTTGTAAACACGTACGCCTCGAGTCAAACGAAATGAACAACTTTAATGCGAAATAATTATACATGTCAAGAAATGCGAGCGATAAAACATGCATGTACGTACACATGCGTACGAGCATAATATTTCGACCAATTGGAAACTAGGAATAGTTCAAAAAGTTGATTGTAATCTAGCTTGACGTTTCATAGAATAATGAAAACGCTTCGTAAGATTAAACTTTAAGATTACGTTATGTACGTCAAACCGTATGTTTAGTTATTACGTCTAAAATCTATCATGTGTCAAATTCTTAGAAATTCGTTTATCATGTTTCCTCTAATTTGTTTAGCAATATTGTAATTGTAATGGTTCTTATAACAATGGAAACAATCGTCTTCTTGAAGTAAGTATCCGTTAAAATTATATCGAAAATTATTATTACTTTTATACGAATATGTTTTTAAGTCCGATTAGTTTCTCCCAACTTTCTCTTTTTCTTTCCTTTCCGACTGTTTTTCGTTGCCTCGAAATTTTCGCGTTCAATTTACAAATTCAGCTACTTCGTTTTCGTCCACGATACCATTTGTTTATTACAAAGTGATTATTTTTGCTTTCATTTGTTACTTTCGTTAAAATTGATCTAATTGTACATTGTTTTTTTTTTTTGGTGAATTTAACAAATGATGATATATCTCTATTGAAGTTATAATATATCGTTTCTATAAATATTACATAAAATAATAAGATTTTTTTGTTTTTCTTTTTACAGTGCAAGTGCACCTCCAGCAACTTATAAACCTCCATCACCTGATTTATGTATACCAATTCACAGACCCAATACAACCATTATAACAGATGTCTATGCTGGAATACCTGAAAATTTAGTTTTAAATATTATAGGATTTCTGGTCAGTTCATTGTTTATAATATATCAGTCATTGTATAGATACGAATTGTTAAATAAATAATTTACATTAGATATTTTCATTTACAGCTATTAGTTCTTTTATTTGGTTTATTACGTAAAAAAGCTTGGAACTATGGACGCCTTGCATTGCTACATAAATCTGATAATAGATGGATGGAATTGTTTTATGGCGATAACGACACCAGGGATGTTGACGCAATATATTTAGAAACATCTGCTAATTCTCAACTATCCCAAACTGATAGAGGTTTTCTCTCATGGATCGTTACAGCATTTAAAATAAAGTTAGTACAATCTATGTACATATAATATGTACATACATATATACATACATGCATATATATATATATATACATATAATATATTATTACTAAAAGTTTATGTAAAATAATTTTTCCAGAGATGAAGAACTACTGAAAAGAGCTGGTCCGGATGGCTTGTTATATATAATATTTGAGCGTTATTTGATTGTTTTAACTATTGCAATGGTTATTGTATCATTATGTATAGCATTGCCTATTAATTTTTATGGTAGTACGCATGATGATGACTTAACATTTAGTCGTACAACAATAGCCAATCTAGATCCGATGTCTTCTTGGATATGGGTACACTCTATGTTAATTATATCTTATTTACCGATTGGTGCTTACGTTATGAGACGTTTTTTAAAGCAGGTAAAGAATATTCTATAAATTTAGTATTGTAATGTTATTTTTCTCGATAACTTTTAAAACTATTTGTATAGGTACGAGAAACTAGGTCCAGCGGTGAATTAGCGGCTAGAACCCTAATAATCACAGAAATACCTAAACACCAATGCGATCTGGAAACACTTACGGAATATTTTAAGTACGTACATTAATCCAAACGATTATTCGATATCCCTAATCGTACTTATAAATTGTTGCATTATAATTAATTTAGAGAAGCATTCACAACGCTTACCATAGAGGATGTGACGCTAGCTCACGATATTAGACGTCTTTCGGTGTTAGATGCGGAAAGAGATTGCGCTGAGCAAGCGCGGTTGTATTGTGAGAATTATGCTAAAAAAAGGGAGCCTTTAAAAATATATCCCCATCGTTGCGGTCAAATTTTGGGATGTTGTTGCAAATCCGTGAGTATATCAATGATAATTATTTTATATTATTTTATCATATATGCACGATTGTCCTTTCTAAAAAATAAATAAAATAAAAAAAATACCATATCTTTTTTAATAATTATACAGAAAGTCGATGCTCAAGAGTTTTATGCGAATGAAGAAATTCGATTAACTGCATTGGTAGAAGAGGAAAGGCAATTGGCCTTGAGTAAACCGCTCGGGATAGCCTTTGTCACTTTAGGTTCGTATCCGTTCTTTTTATTGAATTATCAATATATCGCAATATTCTAAATTATTATTTATTATTATTAGATAGATAGACAGATTTTTTATTCCTCTCCTCAGGGTTTGATGATGCTTTTCCCGAGGAGCGTACCCAAACCTCTTACAATCCTTTTACAGCCTCCTCGTCAATCTCCCTATCCTCCACACCTATGCCTACATTTACATCCAACTTACATTTAACTAAAGCTACCTTATAACTAACTTACAATTATCTTACTTACTAGTCAACTTAATATAAACTACTAATCACAAAACAATGAAATAACAACTTAACCTAATTTAACAACTAAAATTATTAAATATATAAATTATACACACATTCACCTCCTTTCAGATTCATACTTCCATTCTTCCATTTCTCCCTTCTGCCCCACCCTTTCTTCCCCTCTTTTCTTTTCCAGCTCCTTCATCCACCACTCACCTTCCCCTCCTTGCCCCAACACCTCTCTCATTTTCCCCCACCAACTCTCCCATCCTTATTGATCCTACATTCTCCTAACATATGCTCCCATGTCTCCTCACCCTCCCCAGACATCCTACACCTCTTCTTCTCTGCCTCCCAGTACCTCTTGCCCCTCATCTCATTGTTCATCCTGAATCTCACCACCCTCCTCCACCTACTCCCCTCATCCCTTCCTCAGATACTCAGACGCCCCTTCCCCTCCCATCTCCTTATACCACTTATAATTCTCCATTCTAATCTTTTCTTTCCTCCTTCTGCAACTCCCTGTCCCTTTGTTCCTAACCTTCATAAACTTCCTGTCCCTTCCTTCTCCTTTCCTTCTTTTCATTATTATTATTAGTACGTATTTCGGTTCAGGAACTCCTGGTGCGGCTAGAACTATGAGGAGGCAATTACGATCTTCGCCTTCGATAAAGTGGATTGTTAATTATGCCCCGGCACCTTCGGATATATTTTGGGAAAATTTGAGTATACCAAGAAAGTGCTGGTATTTGAACGCGGCGATGATAAACGTAGCTTTGTTCATAACATTGTTTTTCCTGACGACACCGGCCGTAAGTCAATTATACCTTATCACTACGACTAGATTGCTTGCGCATGTTGAAATTATTAGAATCGATATTAAGTTCTTTTTTTTTCTCTCTCCATTTAGGTTATGATACCGATTTTAAACAGATTGTCCATACCAGGAGAAATAAAAAACATGAGCCCCTTTATTTCCTCCTTCGTACCAACTTTGTTACTAGTAAGCGTGGCCGCTTTAATGCCTGTGGTAGTCGAAAAAAGTGAATCCTTAGTGCGACACTGGACTAGAAGCAGCCTTAATCGTACGGTCATGAGAAAAACTTTATTGTTTTTATTGCTGATGGTTCTAATATTACCAAGCTTAGGATTAACCAGTGCCGAAGCATTTTTTCGTTGGACTATGAAGGAAAAAAATAATACCGGAAGATGGGAGTGCGTATTTCTTCCCGATCAGGTATAAAATCAATGAGTCTACGTTACGACAGTTATTTATTGAAGGAAAACCCCCCTGTAAATAAGAATTACATCGATCCACAATTACACTTACACAATTACTTTCAGGGTGCTTTATTCGTTAATTATGTTATTACTGCTGCTTTACTCGGAAGCGCATTGGAACTAGTCAGATTTCCGGAACTTGCCCTTTACACTTATCGCCTGTGCATTGCGCGGAGTAAAGCAGAGAGAGTGCACGTAAGGAAAGCAGTTTTATGGGAATTCCCATTAGGAGCGCATTATGCATGGTTATTATTGGTATTCACCATGACAACGGTTTATAGCCTTGCCTGTCCATTAATCACACCGTTTGGACTGTTATATTTATCAGTAAAGCATTTGGTATGTACGAACAAATTTGTTTTCTTTTTTTTTTTTTTTCTAAATATCACTTAAAAATTGTTTACCATTGCATATCAATTATTGGAAAGTATACATTGTACCGATACGTTTACAAACAGGTGGACAGGCATAATTTATGCTTTGCTTATGGACCAAGTATAGGCGGTGGTCAGTTAGCAGGTACGGCAGCTAGCGCTGCAGGAACTGCTCCGATTTTAGCGCAAGTAGCTTTTTTAGCACTTGGATTGGTACGAAGAGGTTTATCCCCTCTGGCAGCTGTTCAATTGAGTGGTCTTGCCGCCAGTATTTTAGGTCTTGTAACTGGAGTTACATTACCCGCGTCCAAACCCAAAGTACATATCTTATTCAATTATTTAGCACAGCTTTGTTAATTATTAATCTTTGATATAGAGACACAATTAAAAACGATGCTTTTTTTTTTTTTTTTTTTTATTATTTCTCAGACACAACCACCTAGAAGAGGAGATCTTTCTGGCGGAACTACAGGACAAAGTTTTATTGCGCCCGTATTACGAAAGAAACAAACATCCATTGAAGAGACGACACATATAGATTCGAATTCTGACATGAATACAACGCCAAGTCCAAGTATATCTTCTCCTGTTACGTTAAATGATGATACTCCGAAGCTTTATCAAGATTATGGGAAAGAACCTAAGGTGTAAGGTGTAATATTTGCTTTTTCATTTTTTTTTTGTTTTCTATTAGCAGTTTTTGTAAACACAAGCTATAATTACGAATACATAATATAGCACAAAAAAAAATAAGAATCCTAAAAATTTGAAAAAAAAAAAAAGAAAGAAAGATAAAATATCACGAATTCTGATATTTAGTTAATTGTAATGTTAATATATATTAAAATATGTAATTATTATTATAATTTAAAGAAAAAAATTTAAATGTGATATAAAAAACATAATAAATTGCATAAAATAATATGCTTAATCAGAATAATATTTCACAGTTAATACATTATTTTGATGACATGAAGGACACATTTATTAATTTATGATACCACTACAGACACTACAGATTTCTAACACTAATGAAACATACAATGAGTACACACACACACACTTATATATATATATATATATATATATATATATATATATATATATATATACAATTTAATTTACCCTAATTTCTTATGTAATTACATAAGGATGTCATATTTGAGACATTAAAATTTACCCGAACTACTTATGTAATTACATAAGAAATGTTATATATTTAAGACATTAAAAATTTTATATATATATATATATATATATATATATATATATATATATATATATAAATTTAATTTACCCGAACACTTATATAGTTATACAATTAATGTTATATTTAATACATTTAACAACTACTATTATTTATATATATATATATATAAAGTTTAATTTACCCTAATTTCTTATGTAATTACATAAGGAATGTCATATTTAAGACATTTGAAATTTACCCGAACTTCTTATGTAATTACATAAGAAATGTTATATATTTAAGACATTAAAAATTTACTATTTATATATATATATATATATATATATATATATATATATATAAATTTAATTTACCCGAACTTATATCTAATTATACAATAAGTGATATATTTAAGACATTTAAAATTTACTATGTATATATATATATATAAATATTAATTTACTCTAACTTCTTATGTAATTACATAAGGAATGTCATATTTAAGACATTTAAAATTTACCCGAACTTCTTATGTAATTACATAAGAAATATTATATTTAAGACATTAAAAATTTAATATATATATATATATATATATATATATATATATATATATATATATATAAATTTTAATTTACACAAACTTAGATGTAATTATACAATTAAGATTATATTTAAGATATTTAATATTTACTAAGTATATATATATATATAAATTTTAATTTACTCTAACTTCTTATGTAATTACATAAGGAATGTCATATTTAAGACATTTAAAATTTACCCGAACTTCTTATGTAATTACATAAGAAATATTATATTTAAGACATTAAAAATTTAATATATATATATATATATATATATATATATATATATATATATAAATTTTAATTTACACAAACTTAGATGTAATTATACAATTAAGATTATATTTAAGATATTTAATATTTACTAAGTATATATATATATATAAATTTTAATTTACTCTAACTTCTTATGTAATTACATAAGGAATGTCATATTTAAGACATTTAAAATTTACCCGAACTTCTTATGTAATTACATAAGAAATGTTACATTAGACACTAAAAATTTACTATTTATATATATATATATATATATATATATATATATATATATAAATTTTAATTTACACAAACTTAGATGTAATTATACAATTAAGATTATATTTAAGATATTTAATATTTACTATTTATATATATATATATATATATATATATATATATATATATATAAATTTTAATTTACGCAAACTTATATGTAATTATACAATTAAGGATATTTTTAAGATATTTAATATTTACTATTTATATATATATATATATATATATATATATATATATATATAAATTTTAACTTACGCGAACTTATATGTAATTATATAATTAAGGATATATTTAAGACATTTAACATTTATTATTTATATATATATATATATATATATATATATATATATATATAAATTTTAATTTACGTTAACTTCTTGTGTAATTACATAAGAAATGTCATATTTAAGACATTTTAATTTACCCGAACTTCTTATGTAATTACACAAGGAATATTATATTTAAGACATTTAACATTTACTACTACATATATACATACATAGTAATTTTCTTATAATTAGTTTTAAATTATATACTCCGATAAGAATGGAAGAACAATTAGAGTTTTTGTAGTATACAAACACTACTTAAAAAAATTATCAGTATTAATGAATTTACATTGGTAATGTGTTAAATGAATATAGGGCAGTGTATATACATAAATTCACGTTTTCTTTTTAAGTGTTTTATCAAAAAATTTCGCGGAAAAACAAGATGACGTTCAATTTTCATCTAGAAAACAATCTCTTTTCATGATTAAATTATTTCGAGCAATTATTTTCATATAAAATAAAATACGGGAAACGTTTATATATGTATATATATATAAAAGAAAGAAAAATCAAGATATAAATTTATATTCTCTGAATTTTTCTTCCATTCACGCGCAATGTATATAATTTAGAAGAGTGATCTATATAAATTAGAAATCAGTCATTCAATTTTTTTTTTTTTTTTTTTTTTTGTTTAATATATTATACAAAACAAAGTAAAAAAGTGTTGATAACACTATATTATAAATAAGATAAATAATAATGATTATGATATATGCTAAAAAACAATATGATATAACGACAAAGTAGCATTCAGTCTATAAAACTTATAAAGTATTATTACGATACACACACACACACACAAAATTATTTTAAAAATGGATCACTTTATAAACAAGGCTTACTTTCTTTTTATTAAATATTCAAATGCAGGAATGTATTATTGGAACAGGCAATCCATTTATAAAATTGACAGATAATAACTAAGAGAGTTTATTCAGATTTTATAAAATAACATAGTTTTATAAAAACTGATACACACACACACACAAACAACGGATTTTTAAAAAGAGCACCCTGTCGAACGTATTTGCTCATATATATTTAAAATAGACAAAAAAAGAAAAAACTAGAAAGAAAGAAAGAAAAAGGTGAAGAAAAGAAATTTGGCAAAGGACTAGACATTCATGTTCTTTCATTTAGCACAAAAGTAATATTCAATTTAGTCTATTTGCCCACATAATATATAATACTACACACACTACTATTCAATTACTGACAGAATAATATTAGTTATCTAATTACATATAATTTAATTGGATCATTTTTGTAAGATATTTTTTATTTTTTGTGTTTTTTTTTGGATTTTTTCTGTTTTTGTCTTTTTTTGGGTTTTTGATTTTTTTGTTTTTTTTTTTGTTTTTTTTATTTTTTATGATTTATACTATTTTCTTTTACTACGTTTGGTAGTTCTAAATAATTTATTCACATAAACTACCACCAATTATCGCTTCAAGTTGACTAGAAGTAAGCTTCTTCAATTTCTCAACTTGTTGTTCTTCAAGCATATTAGAAGACTTGTTGAGCTTTCTTTTTAGCGGTTTTAAAAAATTGTATGGACACAGTGGGATATTAGCATCGTCCTCTTCCTTTTGCGATTCTTCACTTTCTTCGCTATTTGGTTGAACCTGTAAAAATCATAATAATTACAGGTATAGAAAACTCTTTGATAGAAAATTGGCATAGCACGAGACAATTTTTCAACTCCAAAAGGTTCATATGTGTAAATGAAAATTTTTAAAAATAGTGATTCACCATTATGAATTATCTGATGAAATTGTACTCACCTTTATATTTTCTGCAATTTATAAATGATGTAATAATTTATGTAAAGGACATATTTTCTATTCATCAATAAATCCATTAACAGTGAATCAATTTTTTTACTTACTACAATTTACTCATTTATCAATTAAAAACCCAAAAAAACAGTAACTGAAATAAATACACACTCACTTTTGTACGTACAAAATTAAACAAAACATTTTCACTTCTTAATAAATTTCATTACTGCCAATATTAAGGTGAGGATGCTGGGAACAGTGTGTTTAAAAAAAATAAAATAAAATAAAATAAAATAAAATAAAATAGTAGTAGTAATAATAATAATAATAATAATAATAATAATAATAATAATAATAATAATAATAATAATAATAATGATAATAATAATAATAATTATTAGCATTCCTTTTTAAATATCCTGTCTAAAAATTATATTCTCAAACATCAATATTTTTCTCATGATCATACAGAAATAATAATTAGCTTTAACACAAAAAGATTTATAAAAAGAAACATTCCAATTGATGATGGGTTACAGTAGAATATTGTTTCATATATAATTATAGTATACATAATAAATTTCTTTCGTTTCGTAAGATCCTGATAATCATTAACTATGTGAGGCATAAATCTCATAAACTTTACTTTGATGCGAAATAAAACAAGTTCCAGGCATTAATATTAATATGATTATGATTAAAATTAAAATTATATATATATATAAGAAATATATATATAAGAATGAAAGTCTGATGTCATAACTACGCAAATAAAAGCATTTATTAAAATACATAAAGGAATCTATTTATATAGAGTATGTACTTATAAAACATCCCATTATTTTTTTTTCTTTTTTTTTTTCTTTTTTTTTTCTTTTTTTATTATTATTATTATGCAATCTAATGCAAATGCCTGTCTTCATGCTCAACCACCACCAAAGTATTACATCATTAGCTCACTTTTAACCATAATCAACATAAAATAAAGAAATCACTACTGTCTTATAAATCTAACATATATATATATATATATATATATATATATATATATATATATATATATATATATATATATTTCCCGATAATTGTGAAATATATGAGCCAATCCATTTCCTTTTTTTTTTGTTTTTGTTTTGTTTTGTTTTACCAACAATTATAATAAGCCACTATATAGTATCATCTTACCTCTACAATTGTAACTCGTGGCGATGATTCTCGTTCTGTGTCCCTATTCATTTCTATGGAGCTGCTAGATCTTGATAGATATTCCTTATCAATGTCAGTCTCGTTATCGGTAGAATATTTTTCGTCTTCCGGTGTTGATTTCTGTGCCTCCATATTTTCATGTACCGTACAAACAAAGCCATTCTTTTCTCTGTACTCGACTAAAGTCCCCTCCAAATGAACTGGACATATGGAAATACATACACACACACATATATATAAATATATATATATATACATATATATAAATATTTAAAAATGTAAATTTTAACATTTAAATGTTAGAATAACAACAACAATATTACCTTGACAAGAAGCAATGCTACAGAATGAGCAGTGTGCGGATGTTCTGCGATTACACGTTACACAGTGATGCCATGGACAACTGAATCTAGTGTCCTCATTTTCAATGGTTACACAAGTATCATGATATTTTTTATTGCATGTCTTAAGATCACATACAATAGTCTCGCTGCCGGGTGTTATCTCTCTTCCGCAACTCCAACAGAATTGTTTCCTTGATCTAAAACAAATACAAATATTAATGATACACGTGTGTGTGTGTGTTATAATCAAATTTCAAAAAAAAAAAAAAAAAATAAATAAAAAAAGAAAAAAAATATGAAATTTACCTTCTTTGCCTTTTTACTTTTTCAAATCTTGCTTTTTCAACTTTTTCGAAGGATTTTTTAGATAGTCCTGAGACTGATGCAGTTACTTGTTTTGGTACTTTTAAGCCTATGAATCCGCTACAATTTGATGCGCCGCATAAACACGGCTTACGCGTTTCCCCATCGCATTCCAAGTTATAATTGAATGTTAACTCTTCTCCCGATTCTATATCTCGCAAAGCAAATAAGCCGATGCGTGTGTCTCCATTCACTGTCCATTTCTGTGTCTCACAATTCGGTGCACAAGAATGATCTAAGCATAAAGAAGAAAATATAAGAAATCATATATATATGTATATACTTAACCTTTGATCTGAGCGTCGTACTCTTAACAATGAAGATAAACTTACTCATGAAACGGCTAAGATTGCCCTTTGGTTCTGCATCGATCATTCTATTGTTATCTATTGTTAAAAAGTAGAAATTTTCATTCTTCAATTCCTTTTTTCTATTCAATCTTTCTTTGTATTCCGTCTCATCTATAACCTCACCGACATATTCGATTATAAATTGTCCTGCTTTAATGACTTCCAAGCTTCTAAGACCCCAACCGCGGCCGACCGTATGAAATGGTTCCATTGCTGGATATTGTCTGCGTACAAAGGCTTGATTGTTACACTTTGTACCGGCTGGGCATACTCCTGGGCTACATTCTATCGATAAAATACGATTCAAACAATCTGTTCCGGGTGCACAGGCATCAATCAGTTCCGCGTCACAATCGCACGCCACAATACTTTCAACTTTAACGGGTTCCACATTACCCACAGGTTTATTAACCTAAAAAAAGGTTTTATCGATTAGAAACACAACCGCCACCGCCTAAAACAACCCATATAGAATTGTTTATTATAACGATAGGTTACATACTTTCAATTTAACATAGGGCGGAGGTTTTAATCCTTTAGGTTCGTGATCTTTAGCCGCGGCTCTTTCCATTTTTAAACGTTGATGAATTACACTGGCTTCCTGTAAAGCTTTTCTATATGTATCATTTCTCATACTCTTTTTACCTACTGAAGAAGGCTTTATATTCGCATCTCCATCTTGATATAGGAAAGCACGCCCCCTGTAAACGTAATATCGCAATTACATACCCTCCTCCTATATTTTATTTTTTCATTTACTTATTTCTTCTTTGTTTGTTTTTTTTTTTTCTTTTTTAACGCATTTACGGAAAAAAACGTATGCGCGTTATAACAATCTATATTTACCTGTGTACCCAATAATAATTATTAGAACCTAAAAACATAACACAAAATTTGCCAGGGCTATGAGGCAACGCCTCGACATTGTCGGGTATTTCATGAGGATAACATATACGAGATGGCCACCAACGATAATTTCCGAGCTTAACCCACACCACTTCTCCGTAAAGAGGAAGTCTTCCGGTTTCACAATCTTCACATATAAACGCGCCATCGGGTGCATTTATACCTGTATAAAGAATAAAAAATCAATAGATATATTCTTTCAAATTTTTATTTAAGATGGGGAAAAAAAAAAAAATAAAAAAAAAAAAAAAAAGAAAAGAAAGAGAATATTACCAAGACATTCAAGATGAAATGAAGTCGGACATGTGTCACAACAAATAAGACTTCCTCCGCGCGTACAAAGGAAACACCAAGCTGCATTTAATGGCGGATGTGGAGCTTTGTAATGCTTAGGACAAACTATTTGACTTCCCGTCAATATTATTGATCCAGCGGGTAAACACGATATTGAAGTATGATAGGACGACGGGCAACGAACACAACGCGCAATTTTTTCATTCGGCGCGCGAGAGTGACTATCTTGCGGATTATCGGAGCTACATGTATGACATATATGATATGGACACGTTAAACGCCCTCCCTGCCAACGAGACTGAAAAAGTAAAGATAATAGATGGAATGAAATGTCATATTAAAATTTTTAACACTTTTGTAGCACACACACACAAAAAAAAAGAAAAGAAAACAAAACAAAGCTATTTCATTCGTACTTGAGGCCAAGACTTCAAACAGGACGAGTGATAATGTCTGCCGCACGCCAATACGGTACATCTTATTCTGTCTCCTTCCCTTTCGTTGCATATGAAACATGCTGGCGCCACGCCCGACAAGCAATCAATACATTTGAAACTCTCATCCTCTTGCTCCTCTGTTTTATCTAGAGAGAGAAAAAAAAAAAAAAAGAAAAAAAAAGAAAAAAAAAAGAAAAGAAACAATCAATGACACAATTTAATTAAACAAATTACAAGCGGTATGCATTATATACGGATAACTCTATGTACCACTATTTTCTTCATCATCAGTATTATTTCTTTTTATTTCTCTCAAATCTTCAAACAATTTATCGCTGTACATACTTTCATCTATTGAGTGTTCTGGGCTAGATTCTCCGGGCTTGACGCACGACAAATGAAAGTACGAATAACATGGGCCTTTACATCTCGTCAACTTTCCTGTTTTTTCGCAAATTTGGCAAACCTTTTCCTGTTTCATGCCCTTGAAGAGATTGTACGGTCTGGTTTTTTTCGTTTCTACAGTACTGGTGGTTTCATCCTTTTCGCTTTTATTAGATTTCATCTTTTTTGCATCTTTTGTGGCGCTCTCCGCGTCCGTTGTATCCCCTTCCGACTCGGGTGTATTCTCTTTTGAATGATTACCCTCCGATTTAATATATAAACGATATTTTCTGCGAAAAGACGAGTTCATGTCATTCCAAGTTTTTCTTAAATACTTTTTGATTTCTTCCTCTGACAAATCAGGATGTTCATCTTCTAGCATGTCTCTGTTTCTTTCATAATAAACCTCAAATACACCATCAAGTTGTTCATCGTTTTTAAATTCATTCTTTTGTATTGTAGATGTAGACGAATCGCTAGTAGATTCATTGGATCTAACGGACATACGAGAAGGACTTTCAAAATTCGCTTTACTATTTTCATTATGTCGCAAGTGTCTTAATTTCGGGGATTCTAATTTGTATTGCGGCTTCTCTGACGTATCCGCCTAAAAATATAAATGCGAAATTTTCAATGTTATATATATATATATATATATATACACACATACATACACATACATGTGTGTGTGTGTGTGTGGGGGGTTGGGTGGGTTGGTGGGTGTGGGTGTGGATGGGTGTGGGTGTGGATGGGTGTGGTTGTGGATGGGTGTGGGTGTGGGTGGGTGGGTGTGGATGGGTGTGGACGGGTGTGCGCGCGCACGCGCGCGCGCGCGCGCGTGTATATATATATATTATATATATATATTATATATATATATATATATATATATAGTGTGTGTGTGTGTGTGTGTTTGGTGTGTGTGTATTGGTACAAATGTAATTATAATAATTTATGTATTATACAATGGTTTTATCTTATACTTTGTTCATTTATATATTTAACTTACATTTTCTTGCTTAGAGCGTTTAGCATCTGATGTATTCAAATCATTTGAATATTTTCTTTTACTAATCTTATCCTTTTCATTAAAATCAAGTCTCTTCTGAATTTTTTGCTTCGAATTTTTAACAACTGGTTTAAATATATCAGCCCTCTCATCATCAGTCATTGATTTTACATCATTTGCCTCATGAACTGCTGTTTCCCATTTTAACTTTAATCCTGGCTTAATGACAAATGCAGCAGCATATTTAGCATCCTTCTTCTTAATTTCTGCAGTTAATGATTCTGATAGTTTTTGAAAGTCATCAAGGTTTGTGAAATGGATCATAGAATTTGATGAGACCCAGCTATGACGTCCTTTATCTCCGAAATATTGAACGTGGATCATTAGCAATTGTGATCTGCCAGTAGCTGGTTAAAAAAGTCATTTAAACATGCTTTTTAAATTGAATAGATTTATTTATTTTATAAATAAATTTTATGTATTATTATTTAAAACATGTAACAAATTGAAAACTATCTTTACCTTTATATTTATAAAAAATGAATGATGTCGGATCTAGCGTTACTACGCATGGCCAGAACGGGAAGTTGCCGACGCGTGCCCATGCCAATTGTCCTAAACTCCAATTACATTGTTGCGCGGCGGGATTATCAATTTTCGGAGACGCGTTCTCTTCCGTAGAATTTGAAGAACTAAATGATCCGCTCGCTTCATCCGCATCGTTTACTATATTACTTTCTTCTATATTTTCATTACTATTCAAGCTAGAGTTTCGAGATTTGCGCGTCTTTGGCATTTTATAATTCTATAACATGAGATAAATATAACAAAAGAATTATATATTTGTTTTATAACCAATGATTGTGGGAGTGTTTTACATAAGAAAAACAAAAAACATCAGAAACATGTGTTGTACAAAATGAAATTTATCCAGAGGGGATAGAATTCTTGTACCTTAGAAAATTCAGCAATGTCATCTCTAGGAGATTTAGGCTTAATTGTTCTGCCGTAACGACTTTTCCCCGGAAAAGATGGACTATCATTTAAATCGGACTTTTCTCCAACATTATCCACGCAATCTGACCCATCATGCAAACTTTCTACTTTCTCGCGTACGCTTTGGCCCGCATCGTTCGCTGTTTCGGCCACCTTGTTATTCCGTGGGAGATTGGGCGAGCTCATAGCTTAATTGTTAATTTAACATTTTAAGCTATACAACTCATTTCTGCGACAAAACGATGCTACTTTATAAATTTCTATAACTGTTAGGATAGATTAAAATACTAAAAATACATTCTAAACTGCTAAGAAATCGAAAACAATTTTCTATTACCGCTGAAAATAGTCGCAATGGCCGATTTTCAAGGATTACCTTATTTTTCACGATTGGATTAAGGATCTTCAAATGGTGTAAAATTATCAATATGAATCGCACAAGGAAATTCGCGGGGTTCAGGTAAAGAATCTCTATATAAAGTTTATTGTTAATATTAAGAAAAAATAAATTACCCTTACGGGACTAATGGAACAGAACGCGTTTCCCGCGATTTCGGTTGATCCACATAGAGGTGTTCGTTCATTTAAGTGATGCTATGCTATTTGTAAGCTGATCTTTCATGAAAATGTCGTGTTGGTAATGGTTCGATGTTTTCATTGGACGGTTGTACAAGCGGTGCACACAAATCAACGATCCTGATTGGTTGTTGTCTGTAACCCTATGAGAATTAAGTTTTACTTTCATGATATCTCGTACAATTTAAAATTTAATTTTGTTGGTTAATTTTTTTTGTTCATAATTCGAGGCAAAATGTATACCTTTATTGATCGAATAGAATGGAGCTGTCCCGGGAATTTCAATGTATATATATGTAGATATATATACATATATATATATATATATGTGCTGGCAGATGGAATAAATGAAATTTAGTTTCGTTAAAATAAATATATGTATATGCGTAATGGTATTTAATGTTTTACGTAAATGTACGAATAAAAAAAGAAAAATATGTTAGACTAATTGTTAGTTTATTAAATAGTTTATTTTATTTAAATAGTTTATTAATTACAATCATTATTAATTATTACAAAATTGTGCTATAGTATGATTTTCAGAATTGAAACTTTTCATTTCTCTGAGCCCACATCCTTGTGCAGTACTTTTTAATTCTTTGGTAAAGCTTTCCAAATCTTCTTTACGTAATTCACTTAAGTATTTACGTAATTCGATTAGTATATGTCCTTTTTTTTTCAACAATGGCATTATATTGGGTAATTGCTTGGTCATATTATGAGCTATCCAAATTGTATCAAATTTCTCTTTGTACTCTGTTCTATTTTTTAATAATTCCAATGAAGACAATGGATGAAATAAGATCTGAAAGGAACATCCTTTAAGACGTTTGCTTTTCCATTTAGAATAGTTTTCTTTTTTTATACCTTTGTATTAGGAATAGATATCCAAGGGACACTTTGTTTATCAAATTTATCGTATTTTACCCACGATTCGTATTCTATTTCGGAGCTTGGCATTTCTGTTATTATTATACCATTTAATATAGATGGATCTCTATGTGCTGCGACGAGTTCCTCACAAAAAGGTTCCTTCGTTCTAATTTCATGAATAACGCGCATTACTTCTCTTTCTGCTATATCAGTTGCTCTGAGCCTTCTAATGAAAGCCACGTAATGAAAATTTGTATTATTTTAAAGGAAATTGATTGGAAATAGATTTTATTATATCTTACACATTTTCTTTATTTTCGTTTAAAGCCCATGTAAAAAATGGTCCATTAGTTATATCCCCCAAATAAGCATAATGTAAAAATCCATCTCCAATAGGAATTATATTATTTAAAAGTGTTGGATTACTTCTAGCAGGTTCACCTTCTATCCAAGTGAATGCTATTCCATTATTTCTCCAAAATCTGATTCATGGATAAAGCATAAAACATAATTGTATATCTATTCTTTGATTTGCATCATTATATTTATCTGATATATTTTGCATTACAAAAATATTGTTCTGGTCAAACATACCTATATTCATGTACAGTTAAATTTGAATGACCCCTTGGTTTTAATACCATATGATAATCCCAATCAAAAACTCCATCTCTGTAGTCGTATCGTGTTTTTAATGATTTTCTAATTCTTCTGTCCCAATAATCCACAATTGGAACCCCCTCGCGCGTAGCACGTTCCCAAAATCTTATATCAGACATATATATATATATATATATATATATATCATGTTTTATAATACAAATGTGTGTTATCACAGTATCTACGCTAAAGTAGTGAAGGACTCACTTAAATATCCATTCTAACTGATCTCTATCCTTATGTTTAAGTTTATCCAGATTAAGCCAAGGACAATCAATGGTTTTAGTTACAGTATCTGCCAATAATTTAGAATGTTTCGCCAAATATTTAGCTGTAGCAGGTCTTAAAAGTGTATTTCCCATAATTTCCAAGTAATATCGAGTTGCTTCTTGCAGTCCTTGAGTATATTCATTCCTTCACATAATATTTTCATAATTGCTATTACGACAAACCTCTAATATTGGACATATACATACCTAAGTCTTTATCCAAACAAGTGCTTAATA
The DNA here is from genome assembly GCA_918808275.2 of Dolichovespula sylvestris. NCBI lineage: Eukaryota > Metazoa > Arthropoda > Insecta > Hymenoptera > Vespidae > Dolichovespula > Dolichovespula sylvestris. The sequence goes on along the minus strand of OU964962.1, from coordinate 11,730,940 downwards.
AAAGTATTGATCTAGCAACTTGTTCCATTGTTGGCTCGATAATATGATAAATAATAGAACAATCAGAGTGTTTATAAGATGACGCTAATGTCTTTATAATATGTCTTGCATCGGAAGCACCTATGATCAATACCTCAATAGATTTAGGCGTTCCTTCCTTTTCTTCAATTTCACATCGCAAGTCTAATGGAGCACTATATCCCCACCACATTTTATTTTATTTTTCTGCGTTTTTTCACTACTTTCTCTCTATACAGACACGCGCTGTCCTAAAATGCAGTATAAATGTATGATAATAAAAGGATCATCACTGTTATGGATACGAGCCAAAATTGACAATGTTTAGTTGCCATAGAAATACATATGAAATTTTTTCTTCTTTGAGAGAGAGAGAGTTTCGCGCGCGCGCATCTATTTTCACATCTCCTCAGTTTGAAACCATTTCTTTTTCTTTTTAATTTTCTTTTTTCTCATACAACAAAAAGTTTACTCGTTTAACACTTACATAGAGTATATTTTTTTCCTGTTATATACTTGTATATATTAGCGTGAATTCATTGGAGTGAGAATATAAAATATAAACGATGCATTTTAAGCAAGTGGAGGATTAAGAAGTATACTGTATTAAAATAAAAACATCAGAGATTTTTATAATAAAATTATAAACATATTAGCGACGATTATGTCACTTAGACTTATAAAACCATTTATTTTACTTCTATAATGTAGATTCTGTGACACAGATAAAAATAACTCCCTTTCGAACCTTATGAGTACATAGGTTCTCTCCTCCTCCTACAGTGTTTCCCTCCTAATTTTATCAGCACATAATAGCTCTCATTTGTCCCTCTTCTTTTGGGCACGCTTATTTCCACAACGTTGTAAAATATCCGTGATAGGTCCTTTGTGTTGAAAAATAGCAATGAGTTGCGTGCGCGCTTCGTTCATTCCTTCGCTGATCAAACTACTACGTTGCATATTTCCTTTAATGAGTTCATTTACGCGTTCGAGCCCATCGTCTTGTCTACTTTTAATAGTCTGTTGAGACTCGAGTATCGTCAGTGTTGTTTTTAACTTTTCGTGCACCTAAACAACACGGATAGAAATTTAATCGAAATAGGAACGAGATCTTTTTAATTCGATTATAATATATCGAATATAATAATCGTATCACAATGAAACACACAATGACGCGCTACCTGTTTTTCTAGTTCAGCAATATCTTCCATTTGTGCCGTAAGATGATAAACTTTCCAACCGTTTAATTTTTGTAGAACATGCTTTTGCTGTGCCAATTCTGCTACCGATGGTCTCCTTTCCTCGCGAGGTCGTACGTCACTAGGTCTTCTGTAGTGGTGAAGTCTACCACCCCATCTATTTTTCCAAGAGGAGCCTTCAGAAGCAAAGGAAAAATTGTTATTAATATAAATCCGTCGATCGTCGGCAGCATAAAAATTTTGACGAATTCATTCGATTCTCGGACTAATTCGTAATACACATTGGGGTTGTACTTATTTACAAACCTAATAAGCTCGGTGTAGGCCGAGTTCGTATAGTAGGTATAGGTGTTGGATGAGTAGGAGATTTCATATCTCGTTGTACATTAGAAATATGCCTTTTGTCGGCTGACTTTTCCTTTGGCTCTTCCTTTATTTCCTTCTTTATTTTTTCCTCCGTAATAAATTGCATCTCTTCTTCCGTACACCTTGGCTCGGTCAATTCGACCCCTGTCAATTGTTGTTTACGAGGTTTTTTCCTTGGTGACATCTCTATCGTCGGATTGATCGTTATCCTTGATTGTTCTGGATCTTCGTCAAGGCCGGGAGATGAAGTAGCTGAAACGGTAGTTGATCCTGAACTTTGACAACCACCACCATCTTGATCTCTTGGAGAACCAGGTGGACTGGATGTCGATGGTACGGATGGTAAGGAAGCAAGTACGGGTACTAAGTTTTTAGCAGCACCTGAGAATTAGAAAGTTATTTAGAAAAAAACAAAATAATCGATATAAAAAGAAAAATGCATATAACAAAATATGTAGATGGTTTATAACGTAACGTAATCGGATATGAAATATTTATTACAAATATAAATATCGAATGAAGTGCAATATATCATCATAAAAATACCCTTGACGGGAGAGGTATCGTGATCTCTTTTCCTAAGTATGCTCGGTCTTGGAGATGCATTAGGTTTACTGTGCGGCTCATCATATCCTGGCTCAACGAGTAATCTTACAGGTTGTACCGAAGCTTGCCGATATTGAGAATACGTACCTGTGTTTGGGATAAAAAAATATTTTCACGATTATTTCGTCGTTACAATGCGTTATCATGGACCACTGTTGTTTGACGAAACTTATGGAAGATAAATCGTCACACACTCACCGCTTGTTTCGAAAGAATAATAGGTAGTGGTATGAGGTGGATGTAGATATTGACCTTGAACCGACTGAGAAGGATTAGTAGTTGAATTGTTGGTGGTATTAGTTGCAGAAACCCGAAGTCCTGTTTGTTGAACGGGCGGTTTTATCTGTACTGCTTGTCCAATATTTTGTGCTTGCGTAGCCTTCACCGGGGTTGGTGCAGTTCTCGCTGGAGCCAAAGGTAATGGATGCAAGGACATTCCAGTTATTCTTGTAACCGTAGTCGTAGTTTGTGGTATTCTCGTTACATTGGATGTATTCGCTGTTGTTGTAATAACTCGCGATACTGCATTAAGATTCGATAAAGGAGTGACCGTTTGAACGACGCGTGCCGTTCCTTGCTGCTGTTGTACCTATCAAAATATTCAATTTTCGTTTTATCTTACGTTACGACCAAAAAAAAAAATTTTTTAACGCGATTCTCTACCTGTTGCTGGGGAATTACGATACGACTGACAGTACCAGCTGATGGACCAGCAGCTGTATTAATAGATAACTGTCGACTCAATGTTGGTTGGACACTGACGGAAGCTGTTCCACCTATTCTACTTGTCGTTCCTACTACCGGCGTCGACACAGCTATACGGTTTACCGTACCTGTTGTACCGAGAGGTCTGCTTGTCTGATTGGGCTAAAATAATAAATATAAATATATATAAATATATATATATATATATATATATATATATATATATATATAAATTACGATCATTGTTAGATAAAGCCAATTAAAGTTAATTGAAAAGTTTACTTGAATGGCCTGCGTCGACGATCTTCCGGCTTGCGAAGTTTGCGAAATATTTGCTACCTGTGCAGTTGGAGGTCTATTTTGTGCAACTGGAAGTCGTGTAATATTGTTACTTGTTTGCAGAATAGGTGCTATCAATCTGGACGGAGTACCAGGAACTCCAGTAACCATAGTGGCCTGTACAGATCTTCCTTGATTGGTTTGAGTAATTAATCTGGGCTGTTGTCCACTGTATACAGCAGATGGAGGTCTCGTAGAGACTCTACTAACTGGAGGCGTTGGATGTCTTTGTGGTTGTGCATAAACAACCGAAGTTGTTTTAGGTTGCCATTGAGGATTTGATACTGTTGTGTTTATCCTGAGTAAAATAAATATAACAAGTTTTAGCAGCTATATAATCCGTTGAAACGAGTCGAATCAGTAGAAATAAAAAAAAAAAGAAAAAAAAAAAAAAAAAAAACATTCGAGCGCTGCGCACATGACGGATGCGACGAACACAAGCTATTGGCTGTCGAGCGACAGTCAATTGTAAAATTCAGGAGCGAAAATACATGGGTCATTATTGGCTAGTTTCAATTTCTAGGGTTTATATGACAATTGATGGATTGATGGCAGGTCATTGGGGTGAAAATGGAGCAGGGTCTGATAGTTGTGAATACGTTCCTGTTCTGATCATGCGCATATGTTTATTTCTATCGACTCAACTTGTTGAGCGAGATGATGGTCACCATCTTAGCATAGAATCTAAAAAAAAAAAAAAACATATACCCTGCTCTTGTAGTCGGTACAGTTTGACCAGCATTAGCTCTAACAATGGGAGTAGCAACTGTCGATCTTGGGGCAGAAATATTTGCAACCGCTGCTGGTCCTCTAGGTACATGATACGTAGCTGGCATATTAGTAATTTGTTGACTTTGTTGGGGTAACTGTTGACCTTGCTGTTGATTTTGACGTTCTACAGTACTCAGCATACCTGGCGATATGATTCTTACTGTAGAACCTACAGAACAGAGCTACAAAGTAAACATGAAATTTCCATTAATATATAAATTGATTTACTTAAAATCAATTTATAGATACAGATTACAATGAAAGATTTACCGTTGTTGTAATTTTATTTGTTTCTGCATTAGATGTTGTACCAGAAGGAATTACAGGTTTCATTAAAGATAGTTTTGGATTAATATCCAACGATACTGATTTACCAACCAGGCCAGTAGGCGTTCCAACCGTTCCAACGATAGTTTGCGTAGGCTGAATACTTTGTATATTACTTTGAACCACACTTTGTACATTCTGTATACTTTGTATATTTTGCATTGTAGTCAAGTTTTGCGCTATAGTCTGCACGGTAGTTTCAGGCAAACGTTTATCACCGCCACCATCCGTAGAACTTAGACTTGTATTCATAGCTGCTTTCCTAAGAGAGCGGCTAGGCATTAATAAATAAATAACATTCGTTATAAAAGCAAATAAATGAAATACAATAAAAATATCGTTAGAGGAGATATATGTACTTCGTATTACCGTCCCTATATGTTACTCTTTATGTCAAGAATTATGAAGAAAATCAAGATAATGTTGGAGGTTACAATGTTTTTCAACAATTCGATAACTAACGTCAAAATGGCAATTGATACGAATATGACGGATTTTTAATCTTATAAATCATAAAATTTTAAAATATTGTACGAAGAAAAAACATTTGCATTTTTCATTTCTTAATCTGACAGCAGCTAGTGTATTCCATACGAAGAATTTAAGAAAAGGGTGTATACCTGTGTATAAATATAAGATAATAAGATCATTACAGAGATATTTAAACGTTCGTACACTGCATTTTGTAAATAAATCACTTTCATTGACGTTCCGTGAAAAAAAACATTTTACAAATGGTAAACCACTCGCGCATTTGCTACAAAAGTTTGTAGCGCCGAATGTAAGCACATCGCAGTGTAGGTAAACTCCGTAACTGAAAATATATAAATGTCCTATATCCATCGAAGATTCTATATAGGGGAATTGAAGTCATGTATGTTTTTATTTTTTTTGTTTTCTTTTTTCTGTTTGTTTTTTCTTCTATTTTCTTTAGTACTCGATCGAATTACAGTATCGTAAAAAAAATTCGGATTGTTAATAATATTCTTACTTATTATTAATTTATGTCAGAATGATAAATATTTTCCTCCTTCGTGTAAGAAACGATCAAAATTAGACTTTCAAAGGAGTGAGTAGTAGTAAGGCCATTAGTTTCAATTTGACGCAAACTAAAGTGGGGGTTAAATAATAAATTGATTTTTGAACATTTATAATAAATTAAACGTTAAATTATTTATACCGGATAAATTTTTAATACTGATTGATGCGGATTAGTTTTATTTTTTGCAAAAAATTCAGATTCAACGTCGACTTAACATGCGAACGATGCGTAAGTATACACCGGAAATGGAAGCCCAGGCGTAAACCGGCATTGCGCGCGAAATTATGAACGTGGCGGGAATTTGGATACGAGCATTACGTCGCTCTCTTTTGCGTCATCTTTTCATTCGATTTAACCGTGATTGAACACCTAGCATCTGGGATGTAGGACACCCTAGGTGACCTCGGGTGACCCCAGGTCAACATTGAGCTCAATTAAAACGATTGGTGTATTGCGTGATTCGTAGAATTTTTTTTTTTTTTTTTCTATAATGACTATTGAAAATGCTTTCTTAAACCTATTGATTAATAGTTCCGAGGTTTCGAGGAATACACAGATTTTTTGTTTGGAGTCAAAATAATTCATTCAATCAGAAATTATTTTGAGGTTTGCACGACTAAGGTTAACAATGATACGAAGTATAAACATTTAACGCAAACAACTCGGAGGTTATAACAGACATATATTTATTTAACAAATAAATTGTTTAATCATCGCAAGGGTAAAAAATATGCGAAATGCTACACAATATAATCTTTATTTTATATAATTTCAATATTTCATTTTTCCATCTTATATTCGACATTATTACACAATAACTATTATAGAATATATTTATAATAATATACATGTACATATGTACTCATCTTTACTATTGATTCATTTTATATGTATATAATTATATACGTATATTGGCCTATGATTTATTCGATACTGCACATTTTTGCATCGGATTCTTTAAAACCTAAATGCCTAGTTACATAACGTACATAACCACATTCAAGTGTATCACAGTTGTGTTGAGGGACAGAGAGGAATTAGAAGAAAAAAAGAAACTATTGTGCAACTGAAATCGAATATAGTCCATTCAGTAAGATCGTAATATACGTAGCATGACTAAATTATAACGAAGGTAAACGCTTCAGAGATATGGAATATAATTTTCAAAGAACTGGCAACTGCGATGAAATGTATTTTGCATTCCTCAAATAAAAAGATATATATTTTCATTAATATTGCGTAAATATTTGAGATAATTTCATAAAGACGTATGATAAAAAGGAGAAAGAACCGACACGTTCGTTTGCATTCGATTTGTAACGCTTTGTCCCCGTTAAAAGTATTTAAAAATTTTTGAACACGAAATTTTGTCTCAATCAACCGGTTAACAAAAATTTTGGGACGACCACTAACAATCTGACAAATTTGTTCTTTAGTAGAAGTAAGAAAGAGTAGTGCATGATGTTATGTAAGCTCAATACGAGGCTTTGACATTTTATTTGTATTAAGAAATATTATATCGATAAAAGTATCGTTTTTCATGATGGAATATACAACCTTACAACTATTGATTATGTGTACCTGCTTATTAAAAAAATATCTAAAAATATATTGTACAAGTCACAACAGTCTGTATTGTCTCAAAAAATAAACTTTGAATGAAAATGGTGCCGTGGGCACCATTAAAAGATGAATTGCTGTAAGGAATGTAACTAGCATCTCATCACGTAAGAGCCACGTCTTCCAAAGATATTTACTAAGTCTTCTGCACCTTAATCCATTTATCACGTATATTGAATGTTAAGGGTATCGTGATAAATGTATTAATACTATGTTCGATATACATCTATTCAATAGAAAATGATGTACAAGTTTCGAAGCAATGTTATTTACAGTCAGTCGATCTGAGCCAGTAAAACCTTTAAAAGCTTTAGCTAGCTTTCTGAGTGGACTAGAAATCGATTTCCGAAAATATTTGTTTTTCTTTTATTAAGGAAGAAGATAAGAAAGAGTAACACTTAACTAGGTCCAGGAGGAGCATTGAAATTAAACATGGTTGTTGGTGGACGTCCTGGTAAAGGTTTTGGTGGTAGTCTTGGAGTCACAGACCCTAAAAATCATATTTCATTGTGAAGAATCAATCACTATGAAAAAAAAGAAAAAAAAAAAAAAAAAAAAAAAAAAAAAAAAAAAAAAAAAACAAACAAAAAAAAATAATTGACATGCATATAAATAAAAATTATGGGAACTTATATATCTTTACCATTGGGTTGTGTAGGGGGAAGTTTCGTAGGACTAGGCCCATTGAAAGACATATGTCGGCGTGGGTGAGCGTTAGACGAGCACGTATTTTCTAACGTAGAATTTCGCCTAGTTAATAACGCCGAGGTGCTTGGATTCAACGTACTTGGAAGTCTTGGTGGCAATGTCGTTAAAGGCAAGTCTCTTCTCGGTGGCAACGGTGGCGGGGAGGTACCATCTCTCGGAGGAAGTATAGGTGCATTCGGCGCTTGTCGTGCCTGTTATTTACGATAATGTATAAATGAATAATATTGAAAATTAATCTTAAAATCATCGATCTCACAATTACCTGCTGAGGTGAGTCACTTATTGAACTTTCCCGCCTTCTGTGAGATCTAGGTGGCAAGGGTGGTGGGGGTTGATTAGGAGGCATATGGCTAGGAGAAGGTGGTGGGGGCATTATAGCACCTGGACTTCCACTGGACGATGACAATCCTGTTAAAGATCCCATAAAACCGATTGTTCCAGAATTAAACCCAAAGTGAGTACTCTGGGATTGATGATGCGTCGTAGGAAGATGGCCCGGTGATCCCATTTGTGGACTACTACTCGGCGAATTGACCGAGAGTCCTGACATACTAAGCGGACCTGGCGAACCTGGGGGTTGACCTATACCTGTATAAAAAGCTACATACAATCTATATAAAAGGATTATTAATTTCATTAGAAATACCAACCTCCTAATAATACAGGCGCGAACACACTGTGGTCCCCTGTATGCGGAACTGTAACTTGTGATGTGTGCGGTGGTGTCTCCGGTAATTCCGGTGGTGGAGGTGGTGGTAACTCCGGTGGTGGATCGTGTAATCTTACACTTGATGCTACCGCTTGAAGAGGAGCAGGTAATTTACCACTCAGACTTCTTGCCTTAATACCCGGCGATTTCAAATTTAAATCCGGCCATTTGCGAGGCTAATGTTAAATTACGTTAATGTTATAAATTTATTTCTCTTCTAGGAAAAATATGTTGGTCGTGCGCTAATATATATCTGGCATAAATTTAACTTACAACTCTGGGCGGTTGTCTGCACCCTCTGGGTTCTACTTCTAAGCTTTTATTAAATAAGTAGTTACTAATATCTGCATCTTTCATATTGGGATCGAATGGACATAAATTTTCAATGAATTGTCGTATTCTAGGTTCTACCGAAAGACAATATGGTTGATTTTGGTATTGCTGAATTTCTCCAGTTATTTCCGCGACCTTTCGTCGTTTACTAAAATTTATCAATTCCGGGCTTCCCGGTAGATAATCGGGATTTCCTTCTTCAATATGTAGAATGTTAGTTAAATACATACCTGAGTATAAAAATATTTATGATTAGCGAAGAGTCATGTAAATGTTATGTAAAATTAATAAATGTTTAATTTTTTTTCTACTTACCAAAAAAGGGTACACAAGGAGGGTTTATCGATCTTAATTTTTCTTGGTACTTTTTGAAATGGTCATTATTTAATTCTCGTGCTTCTTCGAGCGCTTTTTCTAATCGCGCAGGAATTTGCTATGATATTAAACATTCAATGTACATAACAGAAAATATGAACGATCATATACATTTATAATAATTTTTACTTACTTGAAAAGTAAATTTTAACCTAAATACAGACGCAGATCCCATAGCACTAACAATGGCTAATACACCATTAAAATTATTTAAATCTTGCAGCACCATCATAATCTCGATTGCTCGTGAAACAATAGCTACTCTTTCTTCAAGATTTTCTGCTTCCACTATCGTTTTGTCAAGCCATCTAGTAAACTATAGAATAACAAAATATATAATATTATAATAATTACAAAATTATAAGCGTTAAAAGGATCTCTTACATTTGTTGTGTGCTTGATCATTTTCAATAAGTTTGGTGATGTCTTTTCTTTATCCTTTTTAGTCCACACTGATCCTACTAACTCGGAAGGTTTTACAGTCCTATACAATTCAAATTCTAAAAGTGTCAATTGTCTTGCTAATTCAATGGGGTGCAACTGAAATCACAGTATCCGTTATTTAGCTGTACCTATGGAAGGATAAATAATACGCATTACATATAGTAGTGTTAGTGCTTACTGTAAGTATACCCCATTCTTCTTCAGGAACTTTTAAATGCCACTCGATAGGTGGAGGAGATCGTTCAAAACTAAAGGTTATCGGCCGTTGTTCAGACGGCTCACATTTTCTTTGTACAATTTTTATAACCGAATCTACCCATTTCCGCATTGATTTACCGCTTACAGTATCTAAAAACGTTTGCAATCTTTCCAGAAGATTTCTATCACGTTCAAAATCATAAAAATGATGATCCACCTATCAAATATTATTATTATTATTATTATTATTATTATTATTATGTCTGAATATTTATAAGAAATAATGTTTAGATATATTCTACTCACCCAATGCCTTAAAACATTTAAAACCCTAAATTGTACTGGTTGACAAAATTCTTTCCTATATCTTTTCCAATCTTCTCTTGCCATAGTCTTACAACCAGAAGGTTTTTCATCATCGCCATATACTAACGAAGGATCTGGTATGTCAAACCTTTCTATTAATAATGTCAATAATTCCTGAGGTGAGCAAAAACTCCTGTAAATATTTATACGTATAAAATCAAATGATAGGTGTGGGTTGGATAAAATTGAAAAAAAAGAAAAAGAAAAAGAAAAAAATAAGCGGGCATTACCTACCTATAAGTAGTAAGGAATGTACGTACAAAAGCAGGGTCAGCATATATGTGATAAGTTAATCTTTCTACCAATTTTACCAATATTGCACCTTTAATTAATGGCACTCCACCATTTTCTCTAGCCTCCAGGACAATATTTTCTGGACTATCTTGTTCAGCGAATTTATACAAATGTGGCGGAGGTAATTTCAAGGGATGTTTCCTTTCTTCGTCTAATAGGATACTATCCAATGTTCGTTCTAACATACTTTTTGTATTTAACATAACTAAATCAGCCATCCAACTGTTTTTATCTTCGGCGGATTTGGCAACGAGTATAACATTAGGATGGTCCCTTGGTGCTATCTCAAAGGCATTTTTTAATTCTTCGGTATCTTCTCTGTCTATGATGTCGACCTTTCTAATGAAGAATCTTTCTTTTAAACGAAGTTCACCTGGATGCGCCGGATGTCCAACCACACCAACACCGACAGCAACAGTGACGCTGACTCTTTTGCCACCGCTTGGCTTACACAATACCAATAATCCATCGAATAAAAGAGCTTTTCTTTCTGTTAATCTTCGACCATTACTACCTACTTTTCCTAACGTATCCTCTCTAATAAATTCATTGCAACATTGCCCAACATCTCTCTGATCCCACCCATCTACAGTTTTTTGTAATTCACTAATCTTCTCCAATGCTGCTTGTCTTCTGGCACGACTTTGCATCCGTAGACCAGTATCCTTTTTTGGAAGACTTGCAACTGACTGCATTAACTCCATTTGTAATGGCCTCAATAATCCTTGCACTTGTTCTAAAGTTTCACCATCCTCTGTATTAGGTGTGCGTTTTTGTAATACCTGAATGAAAAAAAAAAAAAAAAAGAAAAAAGAAAAATATACCATACACACAATTCGATCGATTAATATTAATAATATAAACAAATAATTTATTAATTTAAGAAATATACTTTTATATAATCAAAGTACAAAAAACAATGCCACACAGGTTGCAATAAAAGTTTTGGCAAATAGTATTTAACAGCTTCTTTGAATCCATGCCCAGCTGCTCTTAATGCCGCATTAGCTTCTGGTCTTGATAATAAATTCGTTAAAACTTCTTTACTAGCCGAACTATTAACATCTTTCGCGTACCTGCAGAAAAAGGAAAATTATGATAACGTATTGTCAATATATTGTGCCACATTGCATAATTAATAGATAAATAACATACTTTATATACACATCAAACTCGGCAGCTTCTGCCAACTCTTCAAAACATGACCCTACTGTGGGAGTTTGTTTTTCTTCTGTAATTTCCATTATATCTTCTAAACTACCAAGTAACGTAACAGTGACTTCATATATATCCATAATATTACTAAAAAGCGTTTCAAGTTCACTTTTATCTTGTGCAAGCTTGGCGATTTCTTCCCGAAATACCTACACGAAGTAAACTTTGTTATTATTGTCTTTAATTAAGAAATAATCGGAATAAATTTTGACTTTATTATACCTTTATGATCATATGAAGATCACGCAAATAATGACGTTCGTCGTGTATAAGGTCTCTGACAGATTCTTCATATGTTTGAGACACTACTGCACCTAATCCGCTTTGCGGACTTTCCGAGCAATCATCTTGGAAAAACATATCCATTAGTACCTGTCAATAAAATAAAAAATATTTCTTTATATTTTTATAATATTGCCCAAATTTTAATCGTATTTAATAATTTTGGAGATTTCATAATATAATATAAAATATTTTCTAATATAATGATAAATATAGTATTCTACAATGCACACACATATATTTTATTATCAGAAATAATATTTTATGTAAAGTAGTGGTACTATAAGTATATATCAAGTCTAGAAATATTATGCTTAACTTAGTGTAGATTTTGTACGTAAAGATATAAATAGAAAAAAAAATATATATATATATACGTAGACATAATTCATGCTATTGTTTTTTAATAAAAAAGGCTCTATGTTACAAAAATCTACCTTAAGAACGTTTACATTATATTTCATGCATACATAATATATATTTGTTGACCACGCTCATAATTATTATAAATCAATATACTCATAAAATTTACAACGAATTTACAGATTCTATATAAAATATTATTGCTCTAATATCATATTGTAAAAACTCAATACACTCTCTACGATTATACTTAATACATTTCATATGTTATAAAGTATATATTTTTCATTGGCTAAGAGATATCGAATAAAAATAAAAGATTACATATCCTATGTAATATCATTTTTGAAATAAAAAGAATATGAGCAAACCTACTACAAACAAACAAACAAAAAAAGAAACGATTAATAAAAAATTAGAATATTATTTTGAATAATTCAGTTTCAGAAGCAACAGAACAAAAATACATAAAGCAAATAGAAATTTCTTGTAAATGGTACAATACATAAAACAATTCCCATATATCTTTTCTTTTTTTTTTTTTTGCTAAAGGATTGCAAGTACGTACCACCTAGAACAGCATGAGCGAAGAATGAACACCGTTGATTTTGTTATATGTTAGTGGTAAGCATGTAATCAAGCAAAGAAGATATGCAGCCACAATAAATCTGTGACCATTCAATAGTATCCAATAAAAAGTCTTAGATTTGACCAATGCAATAAGAATTATTTTAATTATTGCTAGTAATAGATGTATTTTGTATAAATTCCTTATGTATATTCGAAAAAATCATTTAATTAATAACCACTATTCTATAACCACTATCACTAGCAACATTATGTTGTCCTACTGTTGTTTTGATTAAATAGATTGAAAAAAAAAAAGAAATAAGAAATTTCCTATCAATTTCAAGAATAATATGTAAGAGTCAGTTAAAAGGCAGGCAATATAAATGAAAGATACAGTCTACAAAACTAAATTGTGAATGAATACATAGCTGTGTGCATAGTTTCAATTGAGTATGATGCAAAAAATTAATTCCTTGAAACTATACCGAATTATATTTAGTAGATATATCTGTTCACAAGGCTGTGGCATTTAAAATGAGAAAGCTCGTACGGAAATGATAAAAATTATGCATACGCGAGTTTGTTTCAGCGTAGCGAAAGATATAATGTATGTTAATAAAAAATGTGCATGGACAGAAGGACAATGCAGGCTTAATTATTTCTTGAAAAATGATATATTACCATGTCCGCATACATCGCAACTCTTATATCTTCGCAAGAGATCTCCACATGACGTATATTCTTAACATAATTTCCAGCTAGCTGAAAATAAAAGAATCTGAAGTATCTCAAATACCTATATAATTATAATTTGTAACTAATATTATGGCTTGCAACGCTTATACCAACCTTTAAAATATCTGCCGAGATATATTCCAAAACTCCTACCACAAAAAGACTGACTTGTAAGTCAATTTTGTGCTGCAAGACTTCCTACAAATGCATATTAAAGAACTAATGTGGGTATGAATACATCTTCCTTTGTTGTTCACGAATTATGCGTACAAAGGGGGAAGAAGGGAGTTCTATAAACCTATATTCATATTGCTGCTTACTTTTTGTAGCAGTTGATGAATTTTATCAACAGGAAGCACTAATGGCGACTTCTTTTTCCCTTTTTCTAAGGCATCCTTAGCATCTCGCAATGCCCATCTGTCAATAGGAGTCGGAAATGTCCTTCTTACTCTTTCTTCCACATCTTGTGGCGTGTGCGGAGGTGGATGACCGCAAAGCATGCCCAGCATTTTTAAAATTAAACTTTCAACATAGTCTAAGGCATCTTGGCGTGCTTCAAGACTAGGATGTACTTGTTCCAAGACCTATCAAAATAATAACAACGAAACATTGGCTTGTGCCTACTAAAGAATTTCATTCGTATAATCGAACCTTCCGCATGTCTTGATGGAAAAGAAAGTTGTCAAAGAAATTTAACACCTCTCTCTCTCTCTCTCTCTCTCTCTCTCTCTCTCTCTCTCTCTCTGGAGAAACATCAAACCATTAAAATCGACTCTATGATTTAACATGGGATGACATTAAAAATTTTGAATTGCGTATTTCTAATTTATACCTCCGTTTTTTCCTTAAGAGACGTTACAAGGATGTATTGCGTAATGAAATTGCATTCGACGTTAACTTTGGTCGTTTGGAATTTGCCGTTAAGGATCTGTAAATTCGATCGAACACGGAAGAAAAGTAGTACGAGCATTTAAACATCGCAGAGAGAGAGAGAGAGAGAGAGAGAGAGAGAGAGAGAGAGAGAGAGAGAGAGAGAGAGAGAGAGAGAGAGGAAGGGTGGCTCGATCGATCGATCGTCTCGGAAACATTATCGTTTAGGAAAAGGAGAAATAATGGCACGACGTGATCTAGTAGGTTTCGAGGTGCTTCGGTAATGAAATAAATAATTTACCTTTCTAAGGGAATTGACAAACACTCCCTTCCACTTGGCGGCGTTCTCCTCCTTCAGAAAGTCGTAGCCTGACGGCTCGCCCACCACCGACGCCGGCGATGAAAACATTTCACCGTTCTGTTAGGACAGAGGCTATCATCAACGGCATCCGAACGGGAATTACAATCACATAACCACCTTAAAGAACACGCTCCGGAGAGTTCTCCGAATTTATAAAGAACATCGTCGAGAGGCACAAAAACTTGACATAAACGTCCGTCTGTTCGTCTGTCCGTTCCTCAGGGCGCAGACATCATACCTCTCTTTCTCTCCCTCTCTCGTTTACTTTCCCTCTCTCTCTCTCTCGATCTCTCTCTCTCTCTCTCTCTCTCTCTCTCTCTCGTTCACTCACTCTCTCTCTCTCTCTCTCTCTCTCTCTCTCTCTCTCTCTTTCTAGCTCTCTTGCTCTCTCGCTCTCGCTCTCGTCCTTTCTATCGCTCTCTTTTTCCTCGCTTTCCGTGAGTAAACGACGATAGCTAAGCCACTCGATCGTATTTTCGCGCCTCTCCGAGGTACCTCGTACTTTTTATTCGCGGAACCATCCCCGAGGCAAACCCGAGAGTCCTCGAGTTCCCGCACTCGCGCATCTCTCAAACAGCCCTTCGGCCGACAAAAACTTTTTCCTTTGGATTCCAACGGTGTACGCGCGCACCACACTACCGTCCTTCCGATCGAAATGCCTACTACACCACCATGGCGTGGCGCGACTTGTCACACACGGTAGTTGTTCCTTCGATCGATATCGCGATATATATATATGTATATATATATATATATATATATATATACGTATATGTATATTTGTGCGTGTGCATGTCGCGACGTACTACGCGAGAGAGAGAGAGAGAGAGAGAGAGAGAGAGAGACCAGACGAGATATCGAGAGTTATCGAGAGAACTCGAATCGACGCTTCTAACCTTTCTTCGCACGATGGCGCTCGGACGATGCGTGCGTGCGTGCGTGCGTACGTGCGCGAGGCGCGCGAGCCTTCGTAAAATTACGACGTATTTTTATTGTCAATCGCGAAACCGAGAATTCGTTGTTTTGATAAATTTTTCTTTTCCGAAATCATCTTCGTTCGTTCGTTACTCGATTGTTTCCTTATCGACAATTAAATAATAATAATAATAATAAGAAGAAGAAGAAGAAGAAGAATGTCGTCTCACTAAACGTACACACCGCACCGTAACAACATTTCGTTTTATTCCACAAGTAACGACGATCGTGTAAGTAAATATTTCGAGGTAACGCGTTCGCGACGATACGGGGTAACCTTTACCACCTCGATCCTCGACGTTAATTTTTCATGGGAAAGGAGAAGTGTCCTCAATGGTTGATATATTTTTTTCACATTAATTTTTATACGATCCATTGGTTATAATTCATACTCCTAAACCGTAAGTGCCAAGGAAGACGCGATGGATCGCAAAGGAACGGTTGAAATCAATCAAGAAGGCAACGGCGTCACCATTTTGTCGTACGACGGTTCCAATTACGAACTGAAGCGTATTTCGCGCGGAAAAATCATTCCGCCATTTTCACATCGCTGCGATTTTCAAATTCCGACATCGGGGATGGATATGCATACTCGGTTAACATGTCGCATACAATCTTCGGTGAGTTTTATTTCGATATTTATTATTATCTTTCGGATTTTATATATATATATATATGTATATATATAAATATATATAGAGCTCGCTTAAAAGTATTCATTTAATTTAGGATATTGATTGGAGATGCAATCGTAACGTTACGTTGTTTTTTTTTTTTTATTTACATTTCGTTCGTCCTTACACTCGAGGAGGATTTGTCGAACAAATTTGTTCGTTGTCTTTTTATTTTTACAAATTCTTCCTTGCGTTTCTCAATTATGTTATTATTTATTACAAATACTGTAGAAGAGGAGGTCGGGCGATTGATTTGTTAGCGCCTGGGTGGGAAAGCCGGGAGCGGGGGAGGGGGGGGGGGCGAGGGGAGAATGGAGGTGCGGTGATTATTGGATGAATATTAGTTCGCGGGTAATAAATAAGTTAGTAAAGTGTTCCTTTTTTTATAAAAATTGTATAAAAAAAAGTGTCCCTTCTATCCGTAACGGAGGAGTCCCAAATTTAATACCGCTTGTTAGATAATTATAGATCGTTTCCGACGATACTATAAAGGAATATATGTTCCTTGTGTTATCTCGAGGAACGTCCCTTTCCTCGATTTCTCTCATTGTCCCTCAATTGCTGAATGATATCATCTATAAATAAAATTAAGAAATATTATAAATTAGAAATATGCTTGAGAGGTTTATATATATATATATATATATATATAACAAAATCTGATGCGATATACCGATGGAACTAAATGTGTGAAAGACATAAATACATATGTACATAAACACGCGCATACATACAAATTTATACTTTATATGAGATTACAAATCTCAATTTGTATGATAATGATATAAGGATAAAACGTTAATGATATAAATCGGTATTGAAACATCTCGCAGATAATGTTTATAAGAACTATGAATCGTTCTAGTCAGTAACTGAGAATTTATCAATGGAGATACACTGATTGGGTTGCATCACGAGTCGTACCATTTACATTATATATGTGTGTGTATATACATATATATCTTATATATTATATATAATATACATACATACATACATACATATATGTATATATCAAATTTACGATGTACGTAATTGCGTTCTTATCTTGCGTAAGCTCCTTGAAATTAGGTAGAACTTGGCGATTATTTAAGCTTTAATGTACGCACTCAAATGCATATTCATTTATTTCGATTTCTTCATAACTCAATTCATGAAAATTCTCGAATGTTCGGCGAACTTTTTTTCTTTTTTTTTTTTGTGCTTTTTTCTTTTTTTTTTGTATTGTTTCAAATTAAAATATATGTGGAGGATCACTGGATATTTTTTAAAAAGAACAAGAAAAAAAAATATATATATATATACCTAATGAGGATTTCATCGTTGATCGATTCGCTTGTACGTCGACCGATCCTTCTTCGTGTTTCGTAAAGATTCTCATGAGTACCTCGTTTTCGTCGTCCCCTGCAACGTATCCCAAATAAATTATTTATAACGTTACCAACGTTACCCGTTTAAATAGTAATTTTTATATTCGAATAAGGTGGCACTTACAATAACGTCGGATTTATTTTGATGTAAATAGGTCGGCCGGTCGAAGTTAACAAGTTTATTTTATTAAGGGCGTAAAGGGTCTCGAGCTCCGCCAATCTCTGATCAGACACGCGTTTCATACGTCTGCAACCGCAAATGGTACTTTAGGGATATTTCTTTTTTCTTTTTTTACTTGTTTTTATTTATTCATTGATTTTTTGGGAGGGGGAGGGGTTTTCCTTTCTAGAAATTAATTTTCAGTTGTGAGACTTTCAAAAAAGAAGAAAAGAATGTCGCAAGATTGAAACTTTCACAGGATTAATACGGCACGATGTGCAAAGATACATTATTATACTTACCTCAATAGCAAGCTCGATCCTTCTTCATTTTCCCCGTTAGACGGCAACGTTCCAATATTCGAGTCATTTTCTTTGTAATCCGCAGTTCTATTGAGAGTACGCGAATGGAAAAAATAACAAAAAAGAAAAAAAAACAAAATTAAAAGAAAAGAAAAAAGTGTTAGTTAACAAAAGATACGTCTCGTTCTTATGGCTTACGATATAATATTACTTTAATGGATTTCAATTAAATATTCATGAAGGACAGAAAGCGAGATAACGTTCTGATGTAACTTTTGCAAGTTTTGTGTAATAAACTTGATCTAAGTCTGTATCTAAGTCACAGAGGCAGGATTTATTTTTAAGGCTAATAGATTATAGTTTTTAAATATAGAATATTTCGATGCCATTGAATGTGTGTCCTTTATACCCCGTTTTTTTTATTTTTTTTTTTTACGTAAGGATATCATTCGTACTTTCAAAAGGGTCGTATAACGGGGATATATCGTAAGGGTTATAATAAGGGTTATATATGATAGAAATTATTAAAAAAAAAAAAAAAAAAAAAAAAAAAAAAAAAAAAAAAAAAAAAAAAAAAAAAAAAAATCTACCTGATTCGCTGGCCGTTAGCAGCTTCGAAGAGGATCAACGATAAAACGAAGATAGAGATTTTTATAACGACCATTGTGTTTTTGTTTTCTTTTTTTTTACGTTTGATACAATCAAAATATATGTATATGTGTATATATATATATATATATATATATATATATATATATATATGTATATATATAGTATAAAAAAGTAAAACTTTTAAAAAATCTTGCGACTCTAATATTCGCGGTTTAAGTTGACACAATGTTCGTAGCTCAACCGATTTCGTCTTAAGTCAAACTGTAACATAAAGCGGACATCCTCGGGAGTGTGTATATATCGTACGTTCCATATATATCCCCTCCACTGACACTGCCCTACGTTGCTTTTATCACTCATATATATGTATTCCACTTCTTGTTAAAGACGTGTGCCTCTTCTCTCTCTCTCTCTCTCTCTCACTCTCTCTCCTCTCTTCTCTCTCTCTTTTTTTTGTGAGTGTGAGTATGTGTACGTGTATATGATGTCTATATGTGCATATGTACGCGTGTGTGTATGTGTGTACGTGATGGAAGATAAATCTGTCCTCTTAAGCAGGTTTTTCGTAAGCGTACTTGTGGTGTTCCCGCGAATAAATGATTTTTCAAACGAAAAGATTAAAGAATTTTTTCATATCAAAAGTAGCTTCGTATAAAAATAATATCTGACCAATTTTTGTTTTATCCCCCGAACGACAGTTACAAACTTCGTTACAATTCAATTCAATTCGATTGATCACGTTACCGTAATGGCTTCGATACGAAATCTTTCGAATTTCGAAGGTAGCCATATTTTTATGGTAGCATCGTCGATATAGGCAAGAATAATCGTATACGTCGGTCGTGTACGACGTTTTATTTACGTACGTACGTACATATGAAAATAAGAAGAAATAATAATAATAATAATATGTTAATGACGTATTTTGAGAGAAGAAGGCGTGGTAGATAATCTATGTGAAAATTTCACAATGGACTTCACTGACTATATAACGCAAGTCGTTCTTTTATTTTACGATAAACCTGGACAATATCGAATAAATACCGAAAGGGTCCGTTGTTCGTTAGTTCGTTCGTTCGTTCGTTCGATAGTAACAGACGACGACGATCTTAGAGCGGAAATGAAAGATTGTGCAAGGGAGTGGTCCATCACGATATATGTTACGTTCAAATGAGAGGGAGAACGAAAGAGAAACACGGAGGGAGAGAGAGAGAGAGAGAGAGAGAGAGAACTTATTGCGCAGTTTATAATTGCGAAATGTAAGATCGGCCACGCGATCCGTTTCTCTCTTGATCATTTTATATCTTCGTCCTCTTACAATTAGACTGTTTGACTTCGTCAGCGTTTCTTTTTTTTTCTTGGTCTCCGCAGTAAGAAATTATATATATATATATATATATATATATATATCGCTCGAAATTTTTTTTCCCTATATCTTCGAAAATTATCGATTTCCTCTTGATAATAACAATATATAAAGAATTGCCTCTCTCTCTCTCTCTCTCTCTCTCTCTCTCTCTCTCTCTCTCTCTCTTTCTCTCTATGTTTCTCCCCTAAGATAGAAAAAAAAAATTCGGTTCGCGTTGAACGTCGCCTTCTCGTTTCCTACATCTCATTGGTTCACAAGTAGTTCAAAGCATTTTTAGTCAGGCAGTATCTATTTACCCCCCCTTCTCTCTCTCTCTCTCACTCTCTCTCCCTCCCTCTATCTATTTATCTCTCTTCCCTCTACCTTCTTCGCTCGCTGTCTCTCTCTGTCGCGTCGCTACGCCAAAACTTTCGAAAATTTTTAATCATTTCACGACGGTATTCATTTTAAAAAAAAAAGTTCTTTCCTTTTTACATATATCTTTTTTTTGCGCTCCTCGATAAAATATAATCAATGTACAAATTCAGAAACAATGATAACCTTTCTTGTTAATCAATTATTATAAGTTAATTATAATAAAATCAGTGATATCGCCCGTTGAACTTCATATTTTGTGCACGAAAGTTTCGTTAATTTGATTCGTTTAACAGAAAAAAAAAAAAAAAAAAAAAAAAAATTAAAGTAATACAATTGAAATTAATAATACAAATTTCTTTGTTATCGGTTAAGGTATGTAGTTTTTTAATGATGTTCACAGAGGGAGCTGAAAGGTATATTTTTAATTTCGTAGGTGCGCCTAGTTTCATAGGATTAAAAGAAAGGAGAACTCAAAATACGACTTTGGGTATGCATAGACACGATTATATTTTTATTCTTGTTCTGTCGTGAAACATAGATGAAATATAATTAATTCTTTGAAATAAATTATTTCGATCTTAAATAAATAAGATAATACATTTATTCACTGGAACGCTTAGTTGCCGTAGGCTTTTACGTGCAGATCGTTTCGTTAAATATTAAATAAATAAATAAATAAAATAAATAAATAATAATACATATATATATATATGTCTCTATATATATAGTCTCTTAAATAAATAATACGCATTAGATGAAAAGGGAAGAGCACACCGAATACGCTCGATAAAATACATTCGTAATTTTTTTTTACTAACGATCCTCGAAGAAGATTCCTAAAACAATCAGCCTTCTTAAACACGCACATAATACATAATTAATACGTCCAACGCTTACATTTATATTATCCATTTATAATATATTACAATAAGAATTAATTGAATAATTTAC
Organism: Dolichovespula sylvestris; assembly: GCA_918808275.2. Classification (NCBI taxonomy): domain Eukaryota; kingdom Metazoa; phylum Arthropoda; class Insecta; order Hymenoptera; family Vespidae; genus Dolichovespula; species Dolichovespula sylvestris. Next base: position 11,709,354 of record OU964962.1, on the reverse strand, counting down.
TTAGTAAGAAGAACGAAGTACATACATCAAGATAATTATGATATCGGATGGATATACTCGATAAGTGCGCGAATGTAATTTTAATTAATTTTATCTTTATGAATGAGAGAGGAATAATTGACGATGATGTTAAGAGCAATGAAGGTGAGATGTATAAATACATAGATAAAATAAATATGTGTTAAAGGAATGTGAATTAAATTGTGATTAAAATAAAGAATAATTTCTTTGATCTCCCTTTATCGCTTGTTCGCAGTATGGTATAATGACATTTTATTACGACATTGTGTAATACTATATTAAGAATCACGAACGTTCTTTTAATTAATTAACGATAATTCCTTTTTTTTTCGTTTCCTTTCCTTTCCTTTTCTTTTTCTTGTGTCTGTGTTTTTTTTTTCTTTCTTTTTTTCTTTCTTTCCTCTCCTTCTCCTTCTCCTTAGATCTTATATCGACGTTCACGTGATTATCACTCCTCGCATTTTGACTTCATTATCTTTATTACAGAAAACTATCTTTTTTTCATGTAATTATGCTGTCGTATAATACGTGCTCACATTAAAGCGAGAATTAGAGGAGATCTATTGAGATTGCGATTGATTATGATATAACAAACAATAAATAATTATTTTAATTTGATTAAATCATTCAATAAATAGAATAAATAAATTAAAAAAAAATGGATCCATATATATATATATATATATATATATATATATATATATATATACATGGATACATAAGTACATACATACAAACATACATACATACATACATACATACATATATATATATATTTATATATACTGGTGAATGCATCGAATACTGTTCTTGTTAAGATGTCGAATAATACTTAAAAGGAAGAGCATAGTATTTTTTTTTCTTTTCTTTTTTTTTTTTTTAAGGAAGTTACGATTGTTTCAGGTTTCCTCCCTTTCTATTCTTCTGTTTCTCCTTCTTCCTCCTCCTCCTTTTTTTTCACTAATTCACATTTTTATCCATTTCTCGTGTCACACTATCAACTACTATTTACGAATCACGACGAGACATTAAACTATCGTCGTATTTTCGTAGCTAATTATTTATGCTCTATGTCCGTTAAAGAGTACGGTGCATCAAGTTCGGACGGAGAACGGTCCGTAATACTGTATCAGGCGGTTTACGATTTAGTCGCTTTCTTATTATCTTCCTACCTTCGTCCATCCTACCTTTCTTTCTTTCTTTCTTTCTCTTCTTCATCCTCCTCTTCTTTCTCTCTTCCTCTCTTGCTACACTCGATTGTCTCGATTTTCGTTTCGCCTTCGAATCGATATATTGCAACATCCAATTAAACTAATACCGTCCCCCGTACTCTAGTCGATCGCTCGCATCCTTCTATAAATAAAAATGAGAAGAAAAGAAAAAAACACGTTTAATGAACGTTAAATACACGTCCGAGTCGAGCTCTCATTCGTTTCGACTCGAAATAGCGCGAAATGATAATTTTATTACTCTTTTTCTTCTTTCATTTCTCTCTCTCTCTCTTCCAATAGCAAAAATATCGATTGTTTATACGTCGGCTCGGGGAAAAAAAAAAAAAAAGAAAAAAGAAAAAAGAGAAAAGAATTTCCATCGACGAGCCGTCTAAGAGGATCACACGATTTATTTACTATATTGCCGCATATATTTCCGCGTTCCAATATATACATATGTATATTGGAAAAATCTTTCATCGTTCTACTCTTGCAATTCGAGAACGCAAATTGACTCTCCCGACTCATTGGAGAACAAAGTGCAAATGTCATTGGCGCGTGCCGATCATTTTACGTTCTTCTTTTTTTTTTCTTTCTTTCTTTCTTTCTTTCTTTTCTTTCGCTTTCTCATCTTTTCCTCTCTTTCTCTCTCTCTCTTTTTTTTTTCTTTTTCTTCCCCCTTTGCATTTTTTTCCTTCATCTCCAACTAATTATCGTTCTATTACGCATGCAATCTCGAATGATATACTCGTAATTATATACAACTGGAGATTATAATAGACGATCTCAGCGGATTCCTCGTGAAAGATTTGAAAACGACGGTCTTTTCGTTATCGGCGGCGTTAATGCGCGATCGAGATTTCTTTTCTCGTAACTAATCGTTCGCCAATAAATTTCAAGAAAAACATCGAGACGAGGGGGTGAGGGAATGGCGCAGGGGCAAGAGGGAGCGGGATGGGGAGGGGGGCGGGGAGAGCCGCATAATGAAGAGGGCTGCTTCGAAAGCGAAAAAAAAAACTTACCAATGGCAGAGATAGAATCTCGTTATTCTCTTCCGGTAGGAAAATCGAATCTCGTCCGTCTATTTGCCGAGTCTCTTTCAATTTGTTGGAACTGTCGTCCGTTGGTGATCTTCGCTTGCGACCTCTTCAAAGACAGAAAGAGAGAGAGATAGAGAGATAGAGAAAAAAAATAAATAAGATTAGAAAAAAAAAAAAAAACGATTAATAACGATCGAGTCCAGTCGGGGGAAAAAAAAAGATGTTTTATCATAATAAAATCGATGATATCATCGAGAGTCCCTTTTTCTTTAAACGGTTGACATTATAATTATAAACGGGTTCGAATGATCGAACGGTTTTATCGCGTAATTAAATCGTACCAACACCAATTAGCGAATATAAGAGACATAGAAATAATTAATTGATAGGCGTTTAATTATCGACGAAACGATACGAACGATCTCTTTGTAATTTTTTTTCTTTTTCTTTTTTTTTCTTTTTTTTTTTTATGTGTATATATAAATATATATATATATATATATATATATATATATATATATTTCTTGGCTTCGTTTTTTTTCTCTCCTTAAAACGACGAAGAACGATGATCGATCGATCGATCGATCGATTGATTGATTGAAAAAAAGAAAAGAACAAGAGGAAGAAGTTGCTCGATCGATGAAATCTAGATATAGATCGATATTGAATCGATATTGAATCGATATTGAAGATTTTTAATTGATATATACGATCTATATATATGGCTACGATATATAATAATATCGAGGAATATCGATAGTAATATGCCGACGTACACGTTCGAGATTAACGGATATCCAGTCAATGTGCTTTCCAGCATAAAAATGAACGTTATGGCATCAGCAGAAGAAGAAAACTAGAGAGAGAGAGAGAGCGAGAGAGAGAGAGAGAGAGAGGAAGAGATAGGAGAGACAAAGAGCAAAGGAGATCACGCGTAATTCTCGTGTCGGCGAAATGAAGAAGATGACATGTCCGCGATTGGGTCGTCTCAATCATACAATCGTTAAGAATTTCTAAATTTGAATTATTCATGAATGAAATTTGTCGAGCTATGAGATACGCGTTTGATATCATTTGAATATTATAATATACTTATTAACTTTGTCTTCTTCTTCTTCTTCAATTAATATTCTTCTATCTATTTCGTTCTATTTTTCTTCCTTTCTTTTTCATCCTTCCTTTTTCCTCCTTTTTCGATCGCGTAAAAAAGAAAAAAAAAAAAAAGAAAAAAAATCAAAGGACAGAATTGTGTTTTATTAAGTTCAAAGATCACAACTCGATGCCGAAATATCGTCAACGTGACGATAAAATGTTATGTTAAACGATGTTGTAACGCGGAAAAGTTCACACGTCACATTCTCTTTCATATGCGTCTTTCTCGTATCGTTATGGGGGTGTCCCCTACCACCCTACCACCCCCGCCCCTCTCTCTCTCTCTCTCTCTTACGATATCTACGTAATTCAATTTTCTCCGGAAAGTATGCTACAATATAACGGACGAATTAAATTCACGAAACCCAGATGGAAAGATACATAGATGATATCAATCCTCGGTAGACACGTACGTACGTACATCGCGAAATTTCTACGATATATACGGATAAAGCTTTTCATGTCGCGATGTGAAAATGTACCGGTTTTCGTTGTTGGCTTTCTCTCTCTCTCTCTTTTTTCGTTTGCGTATTTTTTTCTTTTCTCCTTTTTTTTTTTTTTCATTACATCACAACTCCCACGTTAATGTCAAACAAGGAAGATATTGTTTCGTGTATGGAAGATATATCACGCGAGAGGGGGCGGTGTGGGAGGGGGAGGGGGTTGGGTTGGGGGTTGAGGGGTAAAATCGTATTTCCTCGATTCGAGTATGAAAAGATGAGAGGAAATTGTATAGTTGGAGGACATTTTATCCTGATGAAAAATGCAATATAATATTCCACGTTAGAACTATGGGAAATTGTGGACTTCCCCAATTGAATTGAAAAAAAGAAAAAATAAGGGGGAAGAAAAAAAGAAAAGAAATCAAGCGGAAAACGAGAAGAAGAAGTAAAAGTGGAAGTAGTAGTAGTAGTAGTAGTAGTAGTAGTAGTAGTAATAGTAGTAGCGATAGTAGAAGGGATAGAAGGAATAGGAACGCCCATACAATCTATTTTCTTTCTCTCTCTCTCTCTCTAATATAAAGCAAGTAATTTCATTATGAAATCGTGATATTCAGGCTTTCTTATATTGGAAAAAGAATGCTCAACGATAGGATAAACAAATTCATGTTATCTCTCTCTCTTTCTCTCCCTCTCTCTCTCTCTTTATTTCTCTTTCGTGAATGCATACCACGAGTTATAGGTGTTGAATAGAAATACGTTCGGAGGGTATTCGAAGGAGAGGTAACTCTGTTAGAGACTCCATTACCGGTAGCTGCATTTTCTTCGCCCATTTACTACCTCCTGCTTATCTCTCTCTCATTCTCTCTCTCTCTCTCTCTCTCTCTCTCTCTCTCTCTCTCTCTCTCTCTCTCTCTCTATGCCTCTCTCTTCCTCCGCAGAAAGTTCCAGCTGACATACATTACACGTAGAGACTGGTGAGAGACGCGTTATCAGTTCTTTTGAAATACATCATCGTACGTTTCGTTCGCTCGGTACCTTCGACGTCTCGGAATGTCATTTGGCTTAGTACACAAGACACTAATTCTCATTATCCTTCCGCGTAACGCGACACGCCCTTCTAATCCTCGGTATCGTTAATTTTCTCCCTTTCTTAGCGTTAACCCTTTAATTTTATGCCCGCCTTTTCCACGCTATAACCATACCGTGTGTTAAAGAGTAAATGAGAAAGAAGACGATGAAGAAGAAGAAGAAGAAGAAGAAGAAGAAGAAGAAGAATAAGAAGAGGGAAAAGAAGAACGGAAAAAAAAACGAAAGAATGTAGCACGATCTTGTACGAGATATCGTTGTTTATGTATTCGATAATTAGTGGGACGTTGTAATGTCATTCGCTAATGTATATAGTGTCCTTGCTTGGATATAAACAGAGATGGAAAGTGATGGATAGAAAGAAAGAAAGATAGATAGATAGATAGATAGATGGACGGACGGACAGAAAAAAATAGAGAGAGAGAGAGAGATAGAGAGATATGTGCGTGTTGCCTACGTACGAACGTTAACGCAGAAGAAAAAGAAGAAGAACAAAAATAAATAAATAAATAAAAAAAAAAAAAGGAGATCGTCCTTTCTGATTGCGTAGGATTTTCCCCGGCCCATTTGCTTTTCCTTCTTCGCTACGATATTGTCCTCCTTTGCTTTATATTTCATTGACGATCTCAGAGGACACGTAACCGCCGCAGGATCAACGTTAATCCTACGAGTATGCTTTTGCTAATCTCCCGACGACGACGAGGACCGTATATTACGTACGAGCTGAGCCGCCCGCCCGCCCCCTCCCTCCCTCCCTCCCTCCCTCCTCTCCCTCTTCCCCTTGCTAAAAACCATACGCGCGACAGATCCTTCCACGGCGTTTAATCAACGTGTTGTATCTACGAAAAAATTACGTTCTTTCTTTTTTCTCTCCCTCTCCCTCTCTCTCTCTCTCTCTCTCTCTCTCTCTCTTTCTTTTGCTTCTCCGTTAGTCGTTACGAAGGGAAAAATTAAATAAAATAAAATAAAAATAGAACAAGAAAGAAGAAGAAGGAGAAGAAGACTTCGCGAGGTATAAAAAAAGCTTTTCACTATCTCTCTCTCTCTCTCTCTCTCTCTCTCTCTCTCTCTCTCTCTCTCGTGAATTTACAAATTCTAATATCATTTTGATCTTATTAACGTAGTAGTCGATCATTCGTATCTCGTCGAAATAATTGGAGATAACGATTCCCGTTGCGGGGAAGAGGGGGGAGGGCGGGGACAAGAAGAAAGAATGAAAATGAAAAAAAAAAAAAAAAAAGCAAAGAAACAAACAATCTTCGAGGATGGTGAACGAGATGCGCGTTCATGACGTCATACCCCACGGTCGATGCACGCGAGACGTTATCATAAGAGATATGACGAGGCGATACCAACGAGTAACAAGATTATTTTAGTATTAGGAAAAAGGGGGGAGGGGGGGGTGGGAAGGAGAAAGAAGACAAGAAGATCGCGCAACCTCTGGTAATTCTTGCACCAGAGCAAAAGATTTATCCCACACCTTTTTCTTAAACGGACTTACGACTCTACCTGATTGAAATCGTTCACTTAGTATCATATAGTAGGTATGCCAACGCGTTTAGTTACCTATACATACATATACACACATATATATGTGTGTGTGTGTGCGCGCGCGTGTATATGGATAAGTAACTTACTTGTTTCTTTAGTTTTCTAGAACGAATAAGGTTTCTTGATCTTGGCGAGTGAAAAAAAAAAGGAAAAAAATAAAAAAAGAAGAATGAAAAAAAAAAGCAAAAGGAAAGTCTCTTTTTGTCACGGAAAAATCGTTGAATCTAAGAACATACTGAATCAGATCTTGCGTGTGTTACCTTATACAGTCCACTCATGTTTCTCTTTGTCATATCGGAGAAAGGGATTCTCGAATAGAATTTTCTAATCTTTACGTTACGTGCATATAAAAATGTTTATATCTATATATATCTATATATATAAAACTTACACTTTCGCAGGATCGACATCGCCATATCCAACAGGTACCTTTATTATCATGCCCTTTATCTTCGATAATCCAAGCAACGTTTCCAATTCGGCGAGCCTCTGATCCGAGACTCTCTTGCGTCTGCTGTAATCGAAAGAAAGAAAAATATATATATACATATATACATATAAAGAATAAGATTTTTATCTATTTTCCTTTTTGACGAAACGTAAGAACGATGCGTAAATAGCGTTGGGTAACGTTAATTACTCGTATACGTATATTTAATCGCGTTAAATCTGACCTTTACATAGGCATCGCGTTTCTTTTTCTTCTTTCGTATTGTACGTCGATTTTCTACCGCTTTCACCGACCTTTTTTCTCTTTTTTTTTCTTTTTCTTTTTTTCTCCTTCCTTCTTCTTAAAGCAACTTTATGTCATAGAAATCGTCGTGAGAAGAAGAAAACGTTTCAACGAGCAATTATGTTATATATGTACGATTGAATACACGATGATCTTTTCACGTATATCGGTCTATCCGAGAGTATCTCGCAAGTATTATTCATTAGCGTTTTCTATGTACGGCCTTTTGCACGAACGTCTTTAGACTTTTTTCTCCGACAATTTTCACAACGCGCTTTCGCAAGCGGCCATTGCCACGCACTTACCTCGCGATTCGATCCAATGGATGTAATATTTTCTATGGAAACGCGCGATATACGTACGTATAACGAGGAGAACATTTTTCGAAGAAACGCGTCGTCATAGTTTCGCGCTGAATAAATTTCTTTTCCCTTTCTTACTTTCTTTCTTTCTTTCTTTCTTTCTTTTTTTTTTTCTCTCGAAATTCGACGCACGAAACGATAATCCTTACTCTCGTAGAAATTCGTACGGGTTTATTATTCTCTTCGTTACGTCACTCTAAAATATATATATATATATATATACATGTACATATATATTTCGCCCTACCCACCGTTCTACCCTCGGTACGAAATATTTTTTTCACTTTATTCAATATCGAAAACACTTTTATCCACGAACTTTGCACTTTTCATTTGGAAAGACAAAAAAAAAAAAAAAGAAAGAAAGAAAGAAAGAAAGGAAAAAAAAGCGAAAGAAAAAGGAACGATATCTAATCGTCGAGCTAATCATTCCGGCATATGTTCTCCAATATACGGCGGCAATATCGGATTGAAAAAAAAGAACGGAAAAAAAAAAAGAAAAAGAAACAAAAATTGTTATCGTCCTTCCCGACGATATTACTCGGTGCGAGAAACTTTTTTAATGAAAATGAACAAAACGAAGAAGAATTAAGAGAAAATTTGTCTTTTCTTTCTTTTTCTTTTTTTTTTTTTTTTTTTTCAAACAAAAATTCAACGCGAAAAAAGAAGAAGAGGAAGAAGAGGAAGAAGAAGAAGAATAAGAAGAAGAAGAAGAAGAAGATCTTAGTTCGAGGCTTACCTGATGATACCGGAAGGCCTGGCTTCGGTCGGTACGGGTATTAAAACCGTCATGAGAACGCTGAGTATCAGAAGAGTCGTCATTCGCGGCGACTTAACGCACATTTCGTATTTCGTCATCCTTCCCTCGAATAAAAAAAATTATTCGACGATGCACTCGAACGGAACTTTCTTTCTCGTTTCTTTTCTTGTTTTATTTTTCCTTTTTTTTTTTTTTTTTTTTTTTTCTTTTTTTCCTCTTCTTCTTTCAACGAGAACGACGCACCACGAGAAAGAATACGATTACTCTCGCGACTTTACCATTCACGAGAATGACAAGGATAGAGAGGGTATATTCTCGGCGGAGGGACGAAAAATAAAAGGGAAAGCAAAAAATGTGTAGAACAAGGTGAAGACAAAGAAGGAAATGAGGGAAGACGAGGGGAATAATTATTTAAGATGAACGATTTTTAACGACGTATCAATACGTAAAATCGAGTCAACAATAACTCTTTCTTTTCCACCGGATTGCCTTTAACGCGTCAGCGTGTGCCCCTTCTTCTCCTCCTTACTGCTTTTGTCTAGTTGAACTGTAGCATACCGTCACTCGGTTCGAGCATATATACTCGAGGCAGAGTTAGCGCCCCCTCCCTCCCCTTCGTCAATGCCATCCCCCACTCGCCCACACACGAGATCCTCCCTCACCTTTATCCTCCAACCATACCGGACTCCGCCTTTTTCTCTCCTTTTTTTTTCTTTTCTTTTTTTTTTTTTTTTTTTTTTTCCCGTAGGGGAATCCAACGATTCGTCATCGTCGTCATCGTCGTCATCGCGTATCGATTATCAACTTTATCTTTCGATGACTTTTCATGAAAGACAAAAAAGAAATACTACGCTCGTTCAATTGCAATTGAAAGTAATTTTAATTGATAGAATATAGGCGCTTATCGCGCTTAATGAACGTACTCGTTTACATCATCGAGAATAAGAGAGACAGAGAGAAAATAAAAAAAATATATATATATATATAAATAGAAAATGACAATACCGATCGGTCGGTATAGGAAAATAATCGATTCTAATCAATCATACAAGCGTAATCATTACGAAAGACAAGGATCTACGCTCCTTATGGTTTCGACAAAAAAAAAAAAAAAGATAAGGCTTTTCCATCTTTAGACATATTTTTTTTTTCTCTTATACTCCTCCTCCTCCTCTTCTTTCATACTCTTCGGCGTGTCCCTGGTTCGAGAAGAATGCGTAACAACAACAATCGATTTAATTAATTTTTTTTATTCTCTGTGAGAACGTAACAATTAATTTTTCATTCTCTGATATCCCTGGACTTTTTATATATATATATATACATACATACATACGTACATAAATACATATATATATATATTCCCTTGTAAATTTCCCCAGTAACCTACTCTCCTCTCCCTTCTCTTAACAAGTTTTATCTCGACGGTTGATTCCACATATTTAATGGGTCTCAGTTGCGCGGAGAGAAGGTAAATTTCTTGTTTTTTTTTCTTCTTCTTCTTCTCCTTCTTCTTCTTCTTCTTCTTCTCCTTCTTCTTCTTCTCGGAACAATGACGCAGCTGCGAGAAAGGATTTTCACACGCGGAAAGGCTTACTTAAACCCGTTAGTTATAAGCGTCGAGCGTGTCATTACTTATGAGTATACCTCCGGGGTTTCGATAGAGACAATTTTATTTTCGATAAGACGCCAAGCTTTTCCTCTCCACCCCCGCCTCCCGCCCCCCTCCGCCCCGCCTCCTCCCCCAATAATTAAAAATAAGCAAAATACATTGTTAATTTTCGCGCTCCGTTCGATTTCCAAATCGGAGAGTTAAGATTTGAATCGATCGAACGGTTGAAATCGAACGAACGAACGAACGATCGATACGTATTACCAATGGAAAACGTTTAATAGCCATTGGATGCCGGCTGATTCATACGAATTAAAATATATGATAAAACAATAAACAATACCTACGCGCGCGCGTACAACGAGGCAGGCCGGCCCGCGCATTATATATAACGTACGTACGTACGCGTTTGTCCACGAAAACAGAATATATATCCTTCGTATTGGCCCCGTAATATATATGTATTATTTACGTATATACGCGTGCGTGTATGCGTGCATATTCACCTGATATCTCTCAATGAACGATACCGCGGATCGTAGAAAAAAATTAATCGCGCGTTGGCCGGACATTCCATCGGCGATAACAAATTTCGCCCGAACGTTTGAGTAATTACGTTGGATCGTGTAAATTTTACGAGAGAAAGAGAGAGAGAGAGAGAGAGAGAGAGAGAAATTTGACGTTCGTCGGTCGTTATATAATTTTAAACTTAGATCGATCATAGAAATGAATCGTACCAACGAAATGTTATGTACTAGTTTCGTCATTTCGCTTTCCAATGAATTACGATTCGCACCTACGATGATTTCGTCGAATTTCTTCGTGGAATCGATTAGTTTCGCGTTCGTTTACTTTCACGAAACGGTTAGATGGATGACGATGAGGTCCGTTCCTTCTGGCCCACGAAAACGGTATGACGTCGTGAAGAAATCGAAACGTCGTCGTTGTTTGTTATTATATCTCATCTCGTTTGCTGCTTTTTTCTATTCGACGTCAGAAATTAAATGACGAGTATCTCCTATAAAGAAATTAACGTTTAATATCGCTTATCGCAAAGGATGATTGTTAATAATATATATATATATATATAATATTAAATGATATGCGTTGAGCCTATCATAAATTTTGTCATGTACGTACGTAAAACACTGTTTCTCCAATGAACAACGTTTCTATTGCACTATTTCATGAAATCTCATTAATTTACTGCATACTCATCATCGTTGATATGAACGTTCTTTAAATAAAAAAAAAAAAAAAAAAAAAAAAAAATGGAAGAGACAAAAACTAAAAAATTTATTCCGTATATATTATCTTTATTCAACCAACTATTACGTTTAACCTCCGTGATAACAACGAATCTCGGCTAAGCTCTTTGATTTACAATATTTTCTATTAAATCAGCAAAACGGGTATGAACGTTCATATTACATTTTAATTCATAGATTTTTAAAGATACTATTTATGTTTGTGCACGATAACGCCATTTACTGAATCATTTTTAAACGTAGAATTTCCGGTTACGTGTCATCGATATCTCATCTTTATCTTTGCATTTATATATATATATATATATATATATATATATATA
>OU964962.1:11680292-11695292 GCA_918808275.2 Dolichovespula sylvestris | reverse complement strand
ACCCCTTCAATAGTCGGCCATGTGCGAACTTCCGAACGGGAAATAATTCAGCGAGCTAATTTTGATACTGTCTCATTTATTTTTCCTATCTTTTCCTCCTCCTACCTCCCCCCGCTCCCCCACCACCCATCCCCCACCATCTCTCTGTCTGTCTGTGTGTCTATGTGCGTAAGTCTATTTCCTCAGTCAAAGGAAGAAGCGGCCACGCCGAAGAAACAATAGGACGCAATTAATTTTTAACCGATGCAATTTCGAACGGTCTAATCATACTTTTATTTTTATTCTTTCTTTTTTGTTATTTATTTTTTTTTCTTTCTACTATTTTAACAAATACGACACACCTTTACGAAATTTTGTCGATCGCCATATCGATTGCCGGGCGGTGGGAGGTAGGAGGAAGAAGGGATCAGCAAAAAACGGACGATATTTATAACAAGGTCTTTATTCTCTTTTCCTCTTTTTTTTTTTTTTCCTTTTCTTTTTTTTTTTTTTGCTTTTTCTTAACAAATATGTATATATTTATTTTTTTCTTTTTCTCTTTCCTTTCGATCTTAACGACACCGAAGTATTCCCTTTGCGTTTATGCGCAAAAAATCATACGACAGATAAGGGGAGCATAACTTAATGGATTTCGATATGGGAGTGTGATGCATAACGCGTGCGTTATCATTACTTTCGAAGGAAAATGCAATAAACGTGTCGCCTTTACGACCCAGACGGAATAACTCGTAGTATTGTCAAGGGATATTTTATTCCTTTGTGGCGATATATAGTATATCTATGTAAACGTGAGTGTGTTTGCGCGCGCGTGTTTTTTTGCGTGTGCGTGTATGTGTGGAAGAAAGAGTATGGTAAGAGGACGGATAGAGAGAGAGAGAGAGAGAGAGAGAGAGAGAGAGAGAGAGAGAGAGAGAGAGAGATAGAAAGTTTAGGAAACAGTAGTTAAGTGTCAATTTAATTTTATCCTATATTTCGTCAAAATTATTATTTTACGAATTTTTTATGCATCTTTTTTTTCCTTTCTTTTTTCTTTTTTTTTTTTTTTTCTTTTTTACGAACACGCGAAGTTCATCCCTGTGACGTCAAAACGACGTACAGCAGCGATACATCCTCGGTCACGTATAACCATGGAATAATATTTATCGCCCATAGAAAGAGCTCGTCCGATGCTTTTCTTTTCTTTTCTTTTCTTTTTTTTTTTTTCTTTCTGTTCGTTCTGCATAATCATTCTAACGCGACATAAATATTTCGCAAAGTTACCTAAGAACCGTTCCGATATTCATCGTGAATCATCGTGAATCGACATATTAATTTTTTAACAGTATATCCATATCGTTATCAGTGTGCGTCGTCAACGAGCGTGTTACGTGCGATATATATATATATATATATATATATATATATATATATATATATATACGTCGTATGAATTATTGAATGTGAGAGAAATGTAATAATGTAAAAAAGGGAGATATGGAAAATTTTATTCCAATGGAACTTTTCGTCGGACGAATTCTCTCGCCCTTTTTTCGCCCCTTCCCCCCTCCCCCTTCCCTTCGCATGTGCAGGAAAAACATGGTGTATACTCGATTTGATCGTCTATTAGAGGCTTCTTGCAATGCGAGTGTGTTGTGTGTATATATAGGAAACGTCGAATTATGAAATACAAATTCTATTCTTCGTCTATCGCGCGTCTCTCTATCTGTTCGATTATATCGATTTGTAAAAATTAGATATGGACCGTTGAGAAACGTTGGTGGAAAGCTTAAGAGGAGGGAGGAGGAGGGGGGGGGGGGACGAAGAAAAAAAAGATTAATACACTTCGATACGCAAAATTCGTTCGCATTTTACGCGCTCTCGTTTACATACATACATTCGTTGGTGTTCGTATTTCAGTGATTTTTGAAAATTTTAATGAAATTGCTCGGTTAATGTGATAAGGGACGAAGTAGGGTATGACAGCCATCGTAAAGTGTGTGTGTGTGTGTGCGTGCGTGTGTGTGTTTGTAGAGAGAGAGAGAGAGAGAGAGAGAGAAAGCAGAAGAATGTACTATCGATGAGTGTCGACTACGTCACGAATTTTTTTTGCTTTTCGTATATTCTCTCCCACTCTCCCTTTCTCTCTCTCTCTCTCTCTCTCTCTCTCTTTCCCGATCAAGATTAAGACTCAATGATTATATTTTTAAGAACACGCCCCCGAGAGAGAGAGTGAGTGCTGTCGAGATAATACCGTATTGCGTCACGCGTACGTGCCTCCGTTTTTATGTGTGATTTACCATCGCGCATCCTATAGACCATATATATATATATATATATATATATATATATATATATATACACATACATATACATATGTACGTATTGTATGTATATGTTTATCCATCCGGCCGTATCCATCTAAACGATATGATACATATAGAACCCGTCGAAAATCTTATCGTTTTATCGTTGAAAGATTAACGAACGGGAGATCGTTATCTTCTTCAAAATTCATTCGACTCATTTGACTTGGCGCGGAGGCGAGGTAGAGGGGGTCCTTGCCAATTATATAATTTCTCGTTAATTATAAAACTTGGATAAAGTCGATGACCGAACAAATTGCGTATAATAATTTTTATAATCTTTATCGTTGTTGTAACTTTTTACGAACTAAAAAAAAGGAGAAAAAGAAGAAGAAGAAGAAGAAGACAAAAAATGGAAAAGAAAGAAAAGAGATGGAAGACTCTCGTTCTTCTTTCTCTTTCTTTCGTCTATCTCTCTCTCTCTCTCTCTCTCTCTTTTTCCCTTTTAATATTTCATCGTTCATAAACGCGAACACGACTTTCATTGGTCGCTGAAATCATCGCACACACACACACACACACACACACGCGTATATAGAATTCGATATATGGTCCATCAGGTCGTTTAACGATAACCCGATCTAGTTTTGAAAGTTGACGGTACGTATAACTTAGGGAATCGGAATGAGAATAGGGATTTTTGAGATCGATATTTCTTTACGACTGACGAATAACTATTACTCGTTAATACGCGTTATGATACTTACGTACTTTCCGTTGAACGTTATTCTTTACGAGTACTCTTGCTCCTAAAACGTTACCGATCATAATATGACGTCGTTATGGTTCTCGTTAAAACGGAAGAATCATCCCGTGGACCGGGTCCGAGGTAATCCATTTTTGCGAGTTTACATCATCGTCAGTTTTCTTTCGAACGTCAACGCGCAAACATCGGCTATGGGACACAAGCGTGTTCGCGTTTTACTTTTTTTTTTCTTTTTTTTTTTTTTTTTTTTTTTTTTCGATTTTTGTTCGTTCGTCGAAGATCCGTGGGTCGGTTGTTTGGTTCTTTTTTTTTCTTTTTCGATGTAATCTCGAGATCCTATAATCCGCGTTAATCTCGCGAAGAGTTTGGTCGTTCGATAAAATCGCAATTAAATTGCGATTATTAAACCATATTTCGTTTTGTTCGACGAAACTCCTTTTTGTTTTTATTTCTTTATCTTTCTTTTTCTTTTCTCTCCAAATACGTACCTTCACATTACTGCTCGCGCTCCGTTGGCAGACACAGGGACGAAACGTTAAAGTAACATACGTTTCCCCGAAGAGTATGAAAAAGAAAAGAGATATAATAGGAAAGAAAAAAGAAAATTAATAACGATAATAATCATTGAATATAAAAAAACAAATATATATATATATATATATATATATTTATTCTTTTCGTACCGTAACGTAATAGAGACGATCATAGTCGAGATAAAGAGAAAATAGAAAAAAGAAGAAAAGAAGAGGGGTACTTCGTATAAAAAGGTATTACACCGTATGGATCGTCGATCCACCTCCACATGGGTTTGATCGAATCGCCATGACACACTTTTCATCCTTTTATTAATCATCGAATCAAGAAATTTATCCTTATGTCATAGTTATCGGTTCGCAAAAACATCAATGATGATAAAAACTACCGTCTCTCTCTCTCTCTCTCTCTCTCTCTCTCCCGATACCGTGAAGGAAACGGTAAGGTCAGTTTCCAGTTCGCTTTTCTATATCTTTGTTTGTCTCTCTCTCTCTCTCTTTCTTTGTGTAGTATGTATCTGCGTCTCTCTCTCTCTCTCTCTCTCTCTCTCTCTCTCTCTCTCTCTCTCTGAATTAGCTTCGTGAAGTCTCGACGCGATCGGTCAAGAAACTCTCTCTCTCTCTCTCTCTCTTTCTCGTCGGTACTCGTTCTTTAGCGTCCGGCCGAGAGAAGAGTAGAGGTTGACGTCACGTGGAATTAAAAATAGCCGGGAATAACTTTATTTATAGTAACGCGAAGAAGTGAGCAAGCGAACTAGCAAGAACGAGACGGGACGAGACGAGACGAGACGAGACGAGACGAGACGTGACGAGAGGAGAGGAGTGGAGAGGAGCGAGGAAGAAACTCTTGTATGTTTGTGCATGACATAATGGAGGCTCGGGTTATCCCTTACTTATGTGTGTATATGGGTGCGTATACACGTGTGCGTCTATTCGTACAAACGAGCGTTCTGAGGTACGAAGCTTACATACAATCGCGCAAAGGGAAAAAACGATAGAAAAAAAAGAAATTAATTTTTTACCTTCGATTAACATACAAAATGTCTCGAATAAATCTTTAAACGGACGTAAATAAACTTGAAGCTAATTACATTGGAGATTTTAACATTGATTACCTGACGAGCTTGGATGATATATGTCGAAGTTGCATTGATCAATGATCGACGATGGTCAAGGACAGACGAGTTGTAGTTCCTTATTGTTCGTTGATCGAGAGGATTTGTAAGATCAAAATAAAATCGAACATAAGCGAAACGAAACGAAACGAAACGAAAAGTTTTGCGAACCAACTTAGAAAATATTTCGAGGAACGAAAGTACGATTTACATGACGATCAGCACGCAATCCCCTTCGCGTGTACGCTTCTTCGTATTCCAATTCGAATGGATTTCTTATGTTTATATTACAAATTGCTCAGCTTGTTATAAACGAACTATATTTATTACTTATCTAATAGATTCTTCCCAGATGATTCTTATGTTAATATAAAATATTTTTTTTTTTTTTTTTTTTTTTTTTTTTTTTTAATTGCATACGGACATTATTATTATTATTATTATTATTATTCGCGCGATATATATGTATGATCTTCCAAATCTTTTCTGTCGTTAGATATTTACAATGCATATCATTGGAAATACTTGTCTAATATTCCATTAGTTATACTCAATGCAATGCCAATTTGTTGCATTAATATGCGCTAGCACGTACGCCGTGTAAAATAATGTTCCTCGAATAAATAAACATTTCTTTGAGACGTTAGAAATATCAAAAAAAAAGAAAAAAAAATATTTCCCATTTCCAAATTACTCGATTTCGCGAGTATATGCCATAAATAACATCTTAAAAATGTATAAAATGTATCACATTTATAAATGTGATTTGTTAGATATTCGTCAACCCCTGTAGATATGTACATACGTATAACATTAGAGCAAGCGCGTTGATCGGGTTGCAGTCACTCCAGGCTCAGTTTAATAAATTTATCGTTATCGGATACGAAGACAGGTGAAAAATATAGAATTTCTAAGTTCCATAAAAAATGTTTCAATCATTTCTTATATGATTAGACTTAAATTACTTTTCTGTTTAATTAATTTTAACAACGAAATAATTATAATAATAATAATAATAATAATAATAATAATAATAATAATAATAATAATAATAACAATAATGGTAATAGAATATTTTAAAAAAGGTAAGATTAAAGTATAGCTTCTATCTGAACCCGTTTAAACTATCTTTTCGAACATTTCTTACACAGTACGCCGAACTTGAATTGATTATCCATAGTTTCGTACGTTAAAATTTATGCATGATCCGTTGCCGTATTCATTATCATACGTGATCCGGATATCCCTAGGTCAAACATTTTTTATTTTTCCAAACCGATGTTTTTCTTAGTTCATGGTTTTGACTAGGATGAAGAGGTACGAACCATCATACGTGATATTTCGTATAAACGTGTCCGAACGTATCTCGTTAAACGTACGACGTTTATAATTTTTATGAGCGCGCATATTCGTAAACTTCGGATACCATAACATTCGGATGGGTTTTCAATCGCACGTAAACGTTCCGTACGATGGAAAGTACTTGATGGTAAATATTGTAAATGAAACGTAAAAAAATAAAAGCGTACGCAAGGAAATTAAACGCTTTCCTATTACTCGATTGTCGTGCTTCTCCAAACCGTTTCAAAACCGCAAACTGAGAATACTCGCGGTAACAAGCTTGGATGACGTTAGGAAGCAAGGAAAGAGAAAGAGAGAGAGAGAGAGAGAGAGAGAGAAAAAGATTATATCGGTTATCTGGAAAACAATGAAAAAAAAAAAAAAAGAAAACAATGTACCCGCTAGAAAAACGAGATTTCCTCATAAATATTATAGCTCGCCGATGAGTTAAGTAGTAGGTTATCCCAATAAAAATCTTTCAGTCGTTCACGCTTTATCATCGAATCATTGTTATTCGGTAAAAAAAATAAAATCTGTGTGTGCGCGCGCGTGTGTGTGTGTGTGTACAAGACAAATTAGTAAATAAAATTCGTTTGGTCCTCGAAAGGTAGTAGAAAGTCTTACATCTTGTAGTATGCAGTCGATAGAAGAAGTTGAGGGGAGGGGAGGGTAAGGGAGGGTGGGGGGGGGGGGGGGGTAAATGACCGGTGCAAAAGGTATATAGTAGAATATACGCGTCGGAGAGATCGCATTTAAGGAAGAGAAGTGATACGTAATTGCATTACGCTCGAGTGATATACTTCCATCATCCACACACCCTCCGACCAGTAAATTCATTCGTATTGCCATCGCTATTGTGAGAAAGTTGGTTTCATATGTAATAAGGAAACATCGAACTGGGTAAGATAATTAATAACACGATAGAAAGAATTAAACGAGTGTTTATTTTTTTTTTTTTTCGGCGCGTACACGCGAGTTAATGCGCGAAATAAGTTCTCTCCCGTCTTCTTTACGTTACAACGAAGCGCACGTCCAATTTGGTTGCATCATGCTTTCTATATCGAAGAAATTCACTTTCTCTGGGTTTATCCAATTTCTCTATCTCTATTTCCTCGCGTGCGCGCGCGCTTCATCTCTTTCTCTATTGTTTTTCGATCGTTATCGTCGTTCGATATCCGCGATCATATTTGAACGAACAGAAATTTTCACGAATTTCAAAGATGCATCGCCGACTTCTCGAGTAATTTTCAATAAAAATGTCAAAACGAGATAGCCGGTGTGTACCGTTTAATGGAAAATTATTCTACGAGACAGACAAAGTATTCCAATGAAGCGTACATGTACATGTACACACACACACACACACACACACACACACACACACACACACACACACACACACATCTGTGTATGTGCAACGTGCATATCCGTAAATCTTTTTTCTTTTTCATTCGCGTATTCATTCACGTATCCCTCTTTTCTTTTTTTTGGCGGGGGGGGGGGGGGGGGGGGGGAGGGGAGGGGAGGGGAAGAAAAGAAAAAGGAAAGAAAAAAGAGAGAGGGGGAGGGGAAGAGAGGAGAGGAGAGGAAAGAAAACGGAAAGATACGTATGCGCGAGAAAAGGTATAGATAGACGAGGACAAAGTAAAAATATACGTACATGTATAATAATAATTATTCGAGACGAGGTTAAAATATAAACGAAAGCGCAACCCTAACAGAATTGACCCTTAGAGCGGGTGTACCATCTGGCGGTAAAACGACGTACTATACCATCGAAGCATGGAGCGATTCGCAGGCGTGGACAGATATTCAGTTTTGCCCCTTCCGTCCGTAAAGGCAGGTCGAAAAGGGGGGTTTTTAATAAGAAGAGGAGTTCGTTTGTTATAGATCGTTCGTTTTTTTTCTTTTTTTTTTCTTTTCTACCGGTACATCAATTCGAACTTTTCGTGTGGCCACCCACCCCTCTACACCCGACAACCACACACCCGCCACCGCCACCACCACCACCACCGCCGCCGCTACCGCCGCCGCCCTGAGAAAGAAATGAAATAATAATATCATTGGTAGAGTATCATCTGTTTACGAGTAACAAGGGTGGTTCGATTTTGACCGGATCTCTCTTCGGGGTTTGGTGGACATAGGAAGAAAGAGTATAGAACGAGAAGGAACAAAACCATAGAGGGGAAAGGTACGAATGATGCATATATATATACAGATTTGAACGAGACGAACAAACAGGGTACGTTATCCGTATTCTCTTATTTTTCTCCTTCATTTTTCTTCCTTCCTATCCTTCCTTCATCTTCTGTTTTTTTTTTTTTTTTTTTTTTTTTTTCTATTTAATAATATATACAATCGAGACTTTCTCTTTGTCATATTTATTTTTCTTCGTCTCCCACCCCCCCTCTCTATCTCTCTCTCTCTCTCTCGTAGATTCCACATTATCTTCCATTTTATTTTGACTTTCTTTCCTTTCCTTTCCTTTCCTTTCCTTTCTTTCTCTCCTTTTTCTTTTTCTCTATACCATATCGAGTTTTTTCAACCATAGTCACACGCAGAAGCAATTGCGCACGTCTCTACTTCCTCTCGATGGACGCGCGCGAGCACATAGAGTACTAAAAGTAGTTTTACTAGTATATGCAATATATATGTACGTACGTACGTATGCAAGTGTGTGTGTGTTGTGTGTGTGTGTGTGTGTGTGTGTGTGTGTGTGTGTGTGTGTGTGTGTGTGTGTGTGTGTGTGTGTGTGCGTGTGTGTGTAAAAGAATATCATGAAGTACAAGGTTGCACGTGTCCGTCACCCGGCCGTCGATATATATGCTCTATCGACAAGGGATATAAACTCTTTCTGGAAAAATATGCCGTAATAATAATTTCCTAGGACGAAAAGACAAAAGATATATATATATATATATATATATATATATATATATATGTTTTCGAAAATATCATTGTTCGGTCCACCATTATCAGGGTTTCTCTATCTTATCTCCTTTTTCCTTATTATCGTCTAGTCTTACGTTTTTCTTTGTTTATATTCCTCTCTCTCTCTCTCTCTCTCCCCCTCTCTCTCTCTCTCTCTCTCTCTCTCTCTCTTTCTCTCTCTGTTACGTTTTTTCGTAAATGATTGACGCATAAGGTATGCGAGTATTTTCGATATAATTTTACGTCACAAACGTTTAACGTTTTAAACGTTTATCGAATTCTCTCGCATAAGTCTTTTACATATTGGAAGTTCTCATTTTAGAGATCATTGGGAGCGTGCGTACGAGAATCTCTCTATGGCTCTGAAAACATAAGCAAGGAAAGTTTACAGTAAGATTAAATCCGATAGAAAGCTCGAATGGATTATATAGGCTCACAATCATTATCATTCAACGTATCTGCGCGCGCGCGCGTGTATATATATATATATATATATATATATTTATATGTCTCCGTCTCTCTATGTGACTATGTGTCTCTATGTGTGGCGCACGCTCGTAACGTTACGATGAAATGCAACCTGTTAGACTTACGATGGGTAGCAGTATGTATATATATATATATATATATATATATATATATATATATATATATATATATTCATGCGTACGTAACAACGTTCGATAATGCAAACGACACTGACGGATCAATTAAACTAATTAAAACATTTTTTTTCTTTTATTCTCTCTCTCTCTTTTTTTTTTGCTATTGTTTTTTTTAGTATAATATATACGTAAGCACGTAATAACGTTCGATAATAGGAACGAACGAATACAGTCGAATTGAACGTGGTTAGCAAGAATTTTTGTTATGTCTCTTTTTTTCCTTATTCTTCTTCTTCTTCTTCTTCCTCTTCCTTTTCTTCTAAAATCGAAATTCGGTTTTTTCATTCCAAACGCGAAATTACGATTGTTATTGAATTCCTTTCTTTTTTATTTTCTACTGCTAAGAACACTCGACAATTTCAAACCTAACGAAGTATAATAGGTTGCGTGTATACGTTATATGTATAGGAGATAAGATAAGCCCGAAGAAAAAAATCGCTATACAGCTTTATCCTTGGACAAAATCAATTATTCCAAAGACGGTAAAACGATTTAATGACGATAGAATCAAACAAAAAATCTCACTCGTCCGTCGGCCCTTCACCAACAAAAAATTTATTTGTATCGATTCGGAATGACTATATATATATATATATATATATATATATATATATATTTTGCTAAATATTAATTATATATAAATTAATATGTATAATTTTGAAAAGTGTGCATATATATATATATATATATATATATATATATATGTATATATATAGATATATAGATTACAGCTTAAAATTTAAATTAATTATGCCGGAATAATTTGTCGAGTCAAATCGGTTCAGCGTGGCATCGAAGAAAGAAATTATTCAATATCAATCCTAGGAAAAAAATCTTCGACGAGATTCGACGATATTGATCATGGCTTGTCGCGTACCCATCATCCATCAAATTCTTGTCAAAATCGAATGCAGACGAATTCGACGTCGGTATAAGACGAAACATTATCGTGGGTGAATCGATGATCGTCTCAATTGTTTTGTTCTTCCTTTTGTCTTTCCTTTTCTTTCTTTTTTATTAATTTTAACTTTCGATCACGAGGTTAAAAAAGAAAACAAAACCAAAAAGCAAACGAAGAACTTACGATGCAAACTTAGATGGTGTAAGAAGTTAATCGTTTATGTAAAATACATTGTCGACACTTTTTAGATACATATATGTATATATACAACGCGATGATAAGAAAAAAAAGTAAACCTCAACGTCAAGTTAACAACGATTTTTATTGTTCTTAGGTTTTTCCTTTCTTTTTTTTTTTTTTTCTATTTTACGAAAAATATGGACAGATAATTCTTTCAGAGATAGTAATATTTCTCTCTTATTTTTTTTCTTTTTTTTTTTTTGTTTTTTCGTGCATTCAGCAAATCGTAATCGTTTGTACGCAAGCTATATTTCGATAAGCCGACAGGTATAATATATATATATTGTTAACGTGCGCCGTCCGTCATTCGTGGAATATTCAATATATATATAGGGTGGCTCTCTTTCGAAGTGGCCCTATACTCCCTTTTTTCATTTGATTTCATCGTTCTACGTATAACCTCGTCTCTTGCGCCGAATGTCTGCGCTTCGGTACAACGTCGATAAAGCGAGAAATCGATTCGGTTTTGTCGTCTCATAGTTTCCTTCATATTTATTACGAAAAAAAAAAAAAAAAAAAAAAAAATACAAAAAAATAAAACAAATAAAAAAAGAGAGGAATGAAGAAGGCTCGTCACATTAAATAACATGCGGCGATTATATTCTTCGTCGTTTGATTTAAGAAAATCGATGCAATTTTTTTTTCCAGATGTTTCCTCATTAAAAAATTTGTTCCTTTTACCTTCTTCTTCTTCTTCTTCTTCATCTTCTTCATGTCTCGTGTTAAATTCACTTATTCCCTTTTTTTTTTTTATATTCTCTTGTAAACGCCTTAACCTCTCGCATCATATTATATATATAATAATATTCATAATAATAATAATAATAATAATAATAATAATAATAATAATAATAATAATACATAGAAATCTAAATTAGAGAATAGTAATTTCGTTTGAGATTGGATTAACGTAGACAGGTCCCTCCTCTCCTTCGTAATGGTAATAATAACGTTGAACCAATGAAAACGAAGAATAGCTTTGAAGGAAAATCGTGAAATCGAGAAGTTCGTCAATCAAACGTTTAACGAGGGATTTTCAAAAAACATCTCTTTTTCCAATTACGTAAGCAATCCTAAGTACGATAACGAACGCGCTGAGTATGCGAAGCGAAAAATGATGAAACGAGGTGCGAGCCAGCCTCGTGACTTACCCTGAGTCACGAAAAAAATCAATAATTTTCTTTTCGTTCCCATTTACGGTTCGATTTTCTTTTACTTCTTTTTCATCTTCTTTTTTTTTTTTTTTTTTCCTTCATATATACGGTGTTTCAGAAATAACTCGCCGAATTATTTTATACTCTGTAAAGACGACGAAAAAAATAATGAACGCCCGTGTTTCGTTCGAAACGAATTATAAGGATATCATTTTGAAAGCTTTCGTATCGATCGTTTGTCTTTTTGTTGTTGTTATTATTATTATTATTATTTTTTTTTTTTCTAATCGAGAAAAATAAAATAATAACAACGTCCGATTACCAGAGACGCGTTCATCATCGAATTGTTGTGTGTTAAGCATATCGACGTCCGCGCATTGATCGTCGAAGACGGTTCGACGAAGCCTCTTGTTTACTTACAATGAAAGGTGAATAGAGAGGACAATTATGTGAAACGTCGAATGTGTGTGTGTGTGTGTGAGGGAGAGAGAGAGAGAGCACACATACACTCGGGCACACATTGTCCGTCGTAAATAAACAATGTTTATAACACGAAATAGAAGCGTTTTTCTCGAGCCGCGTTTACATGACTCTATTTTTCGATCCTCGATATAGTTAGGGTAAAAAAATATATTTTTAACGTTTGACGAGGCTATTTCACTGAAACGTTCTGTACAATACAAGAGAGAGTGCGCGTTAAACATAACATACATTTACTATAACGTACATAACATTATACTATTATATATACATATATATGTATACTATTCATATCATGTGCGTGTATATATATATAAATAAGATAATCCATAACATTCCTCTTTCTAAACTATTCAAAGTATAATAATAAACAAAGAAAATATTTAGGCGGCCTCCTTTAGCTGAAACACCCTATATATATATATATATATATATATATATATATATATATATATATATATGATTTTTATAATAAAACTGTGACACAAAATTTACGAAGATTGTATCTTGCGTGTGCATCTGTTTCTTTCTTTTTTTCAACTTTTTCTTTTCTTTATTTTTTATTTTTTTTTTTTTTATATTACGAAAGGGATGATCTTCAAGAGATAAAATAAAGAATAAAATAAAATAAAATAAAAGGGAACATGTGCAGGTAAAAAAGACGTAGTTATGGTATTCTTAATGTATTAAAATAGGTAAATTTCGAGGAGCGTGGCACTTTGTTAATGTATGCTTTCTAACACGAATATCGTTAGTTTCTTACTTCTTATGAGAGTAAGAGGAGTGAGGTATGGGGGACGGAAAGGGGAAAGAAGAGTAACGGTTCAAGATGAAAGGTGAACGTCTAGTAAGATATTCCATGTAACAAAATCTCTTTGCCCAAGGTGCTAACTCTAATGACTATTGTAATTATTATAAAGTAGAAATAAGTTAAAAAAAAAAAAAAAGAAAGAAAAAAATACATTTTATCGATTTAACATCCAGTTCCTTCGAATTTAACCGGGCAGTCTCTTCTGTGTATAGTTCATTTAACATTTTCATCCATTGTGCAATCCTTCTGAATTATTAATGAAAAAAATAACCGTTTAATTTATATAAATAAATATATATATATATATATATATATATATATATATATAAAATTTATGAAGATTGTACCGTACACGTGCCTCTCAATCTTTTATTTTTTATTTTTTTGACATTACGAAAGGGATAATCTTAAACATAAAAATCTTTAAAAATAAAATGAAAGGGGAACATGCGCAGGTAAAGGAGACGTTCCCATCGTGGTGTTCTCATTAACATATGTTAATTTCGAGGAACACGTGGCACTCTTCGGTAATGTCTCTCGAAATATGTGATACTCTTAATGTCTTCACGAACGGATTTCTCATAATTAATTTTGTCATTAACGTACCTTATTTTATCCGATTGCATATATAAATACGTAGGAAGCCCGTATTTACTCCTTGTCCTTGAATGGTGGTACCGTCTTGTTTCAATACAATTTTTTTTCCGGGTCGTTTAAAATTCGGACCATTTGTGCGATCAAAAAGAGTAGTTCTTTCTTATTTTTTTTTTTTTTTTTTTTTTTTTTTTTAATCGACAACGAATCATCATTCACGCGATCGGGTTTTAATTCGTTTGTAAATATTTCGCGACGTCAAGGGGTAAAAAAGAAAACAAAAAATACAATTTTTATTTTCGACGTCGGTCACAGTACACAAGGCGAGCTATGCGCGAACATAGTTAACATAGAGAGAGAGAGAGAGAGAGAGAGAGAGAGAGAGAGAGAGAGAGAGAGAGAGAGAGATAAACGTGAAATATAGGTTATGGAAAGGGTGGCAGCTCAGCTCGATATTTATCATGTACGGCGACATCGATTATTTTCTGGTATGACATCCCAGATACGCACGTCTACATACATTGTCGAAACTGCATATATATATATATATATATATATATATATATAGAGAGAGAGAGAGAGAGAGAGCATCGTTTCTCGAATCGTTTTCCTCCGCAATATTCTGCATTCGTAAAAACATTTTGCGATTAAAAGAACGCGCCTTATTATTTGCGGTAACGTGAGAACGATCGTTCGCCGGCCATTGATTGTGCACGATAGCGTGCGTTGGTACTGTGTAAACTTCTTGTCATCATCATTTTCCCGATCAATATCGTTTGACGTATCTACATAGTCATTACAATGAAAATTATTATCAGCGATCGTATAAATCGTATTTACTCTATGGATAATGTATTACGTATATATGTCGTATAATATATATATATATATATATATATATATATATATATATATATATATATTAATATTTTCTGATAAAGATTGAGAATAATAATATAAACAATATACCTTAATGTAATACGTACGATGCGTCGTACGCTTTATTGGAATTAGCAAAATTTTTTTTCTTTTTTTTTTTTGTTTTTTCTTAAGTGACATTACGTCCTCGATAAAATTTAGGAAGGAAAATAAACGTCTCGTCGGGGAAAAAAAGTGTCGACACGACGAGAGCATTCGAAAATATTTTTCTTTTGGGAGTATCGCCAGAGACAACGCTCCCGCGGTCT
>OU964962.1:11580292-11675292 GCA_918808275.2 Dolichovespula sylvestris | reverse complement strand
TTTTTTCTCCAATGACCACGACAACTTTGTTGACGAATTGTATTTTTCTTTCTTTCTTTCTTTTTTCTTTGTTTTCCCTTGTTACAGGCTATACTGGCTGCGTAAAATGATTCAGGTCTTGAGCATCTTGGTTTTGTACAAATTATTGAAGTACGTTGGTTAGTAATACTTTTTGAAAAAGCATCTTCAATGTTCGTCTTCTTTGAACCGAATGATCATCGATCGAATGTTATACGAGGGGAAAAAAAAAAAAAAAACTATCGTGGCCAACAAAAAGTCATTATTCATTTTTTTTTTCTTTCTATAGATAGTAAATTGGTGGTTTCGTATCATAACTAATTCTTTCTTTTCTTTTCTTTCTTTCGATGATAAAACTATTAACTATTTTACTTACTTATCGTAAGCATCATATGGATTGTATCGCTACATCTGACAAGAAAATTCGAATAGGGGGAGGAGACCGCTGCTGAGACTTTACAAAGAAAAAGAAAGAGAAAAGAAAAGATTTCTTCTTGGTCCTAAATGCAACGTCCACAGATTAACTTGATCGATATACATACAATACTTCTCTTTATAGGAGCAACAATTACGCTTAACACTCGAAAAAAATGTACAAATTTGACGTTATAGATAGAATTATATTAAATGGCAAAGGCGAACCAACGAAGGACCATCGATTTTCTGAACGTTTCGATTTTGAATAATATTAATGCATATCGTATTTATTGTAAATTTATGAGAATCGATCAGAAATTTCGCATTCACAAATGTATTTCACTATTTACTCATAAGCTAATTATTAAATATTGGTTGTATTATACGAGGACAAATAAATACGTTTGAAATACTTTTAAATATGCCGGAATTTGGATTGCAGTTTAAGTCTAAGCGTGTTTTTAAATGGACCAAAAAAAAAAAAAAAGAAAAAAAAGAAAACAGAAGGAAAATAAATTGAGAGAACCGATCTATATAAATAGGGATATACATGAATTAAGTTAAAATTAGAAAACGCAAGGGGGAACGAATATGTATTGGGGAAAAAAACAAAGGCGTATATCAGATAGTAAAGTAGAGAATGCTGAAGGGAGAACACGATTTTTTCTTGGCAAAAGTTTCGAACTGGCGTATATAGAAAGTGAGGATTTACTGAGCTATTTGCGATCCTATTTTACTTTTTTATTTATTAGACGACGAGGCATCGTGCAAGTTAAGGAATTTACGATGTCAAAGCTCCGAAACGAAGCATCGAAGAGGTATTTTTACGGATAGGTGCGTGTGTACGTTCCTTGTATATAAAAAGAAAGACATTTCGTGGATTTGGTTCTAAACGAGGAACAACTTATACACGAGTAAATAAGTTATCAAGTTTCCTTGTTTAATGAGAAATCGCGAAAATTGAATCCCATATGCGAAGGACCGTTGTTAGAACTTTTATTGATTCGTTGGGAAAGATGACAAAGTGATAATTAATTTTCGACGCTTAGAGAGTCTTGAGAAATCCTATATCGATTTACTTTAAATTTCTATTGGAAATAGTAGATCCGGTCATTTAGAATTAACAAGTAGAAAATATCAGAAGCATTATGTTTCGTTGCACCGAGATAATTAAGTTCTTCTATGATAATATGTATTATTGAATATTGCGCCAGGAAATATGCAATACTCCAAACTCCGTCGATAACGCCTTATGCATGATAGCACCGTCGTACATATATGTAACGCCATATTGCCTGTTACGAGGGGATATAATTATTGACGATTATTGACGATACACGGAAGCATCATTATCAATCAATGAAATATAGAGTGTTGTCTGTCTTTAGGTTCGCAAATAAACGTACCAATTAATAAATAATCGACAATTAATAAAGTATAACAAAGAAAAAAATACTTAACGAAAAATCGTTGAAAAATGTTCGTTATACGATTGAACGAACGACTGGCCTTTAACACAAATCCGATAAAAACTTTTAAGATAATATACGATTTTATCGACGCTCAACGATCCAGTTTTATTTTTAGTAAAAGTAAGAAATCCGAGTTGGATTAAGAAATGAAAAAAAAAAAAAAAAGAAAAAAAGAAAAGAAAAATTAATTAAATTCGTTTATAACAGCAACGTGATTTTACGATTGAAACATGCGCACAAGTATCGTCGTGTATGTATACATAAACGGTCTTTGCATGCGGCTAACTTTATTACGATTCTCAACTGAACTGTATTATATTGTGACGAGAAGGACCACCGTAGGTGGTGGTAAGGGGTTGTCAAACGTGCGTTCGCGGGTTTTCCCATTAGTAGAGAGTATATCAATGGTGTATTAGTAACGAATTAACGTTTATACGAAGGATACATAATTGATGGAAAAGAGACGATGCATCAATAAGAGCGGCCACTAACATAAAGTTTGGAACTAATATCAATTGGAGGATTTGCATGATTCACGGCCAAAGTGCCGTGAATTGATGGTTGATGGACTCGAACGCGTACACCGGCTATGTCAACTACGTGTAAAATATTTTTCAATATAATGAGCGCATGGAAATTACTTCAACGACGATTTTACGATATTATTTCGTACAAATATTCGCTCCTCGTAATACTAGTAGCATTTACGTGCATCTTCATCGGTATTATACATTTCGGAGAGGTTAGAACGATCTACCAATCATATTCGCGAACGTATATTTATTTATTTATTCTTTTTTTTTCTTCCTTTATATATATATTAATTTATATCTTTTCATTTGTTTGATTTTCTTTTTTCACCTTATCCTCTGTTCATTCGAATTTATCGATGAAAACTAATAAACTAACTGTTATCCATTGTTACGTTATAACGTTATCTTCCCGATAAACTTTCCTTTATTTTGGAGGGAAATTCATAAAATTATAACCGTCGTTTTGGGTCTTAAGTAATAAGAATATTTTTTATCGTTCCTATAAGAAAAAACAAAAGAATAATGAAAGGAATTTCATTTCATTTATAGAAAATCTTTATTTGTAATATATTTATACAAATATATATATATATATATATATATATATATATATATATATGTATATAAATGATTTATTTCAAAACTCAAAAATTTGTATTTGTAAATTTTCTAAATATTCTTTTAGGTTTGGTTGGCATGGAGTAAAGAGAAATACGAAGCTGTTTTTCATTCCTTCAATGATAATATATTAGGAAAATCTTTTCAAAAAAAATTATGTCAGCATGTACCTATAGACGTAGTATATACATGGGTGAATGGATCAGATCCAAATTTTATAAAAAGTCTTCAAAAGCATATTCCTATTACTGATAGTAATACAGTTTCTTCTAGATTCAGCGACAAAGACGAATTACGATATTCTTTAAGATCGTTAGAAATGTACGCACCCTGGGTCCGACACGTTTACATCGTCACCAATGGCCAGATTCCAAGTTGGCTGGATATGGACAATCCTAGGGTGACTCTCGTTACTCACGAAGATATTTTTCTGGACAAAAGTCATTTGCCAACATTTTCTAGTCCTGCTATTGAAAGTCATATTCATAGGTATACGTCATTTAAAAATTAATTCATTTCATTTTTCTATATATATATATGTATATATATACATGTACGTTACACGTTTAAACGGTCGATTTCATATTTCCAGAATTCCTGGTATTTCTGATAAGTTTTTATATTTCAATGACGACGTAATGCTAGGCGCAGAAATATGGCCGGAAGATTTTATAACTCAAGCAGGCGGTCAGAAGGTGTATCTGGCTTGGTGGGTTCCTGACTGTTCCGATATTTGCCCATGGGCATGGGTAGGAGATGGATCGTGCGATCCTGCATGCAATACGACGCTGTGCGAATTTGATGGTAATCTTCTTTTCAAACCTATTACCATTACGCTTATAAGAGATATCGTAATGTCTTTCCTATTTAGGCGGTGATTGCAATTCTACATTATTATCCACCGACAGTGAGCCATTCGAGGAGGAAAGCGATTATTCGTATAAGTACTTACAGGTTGTAGGTGAAAACAATAAATCAACTACGGTGTCGTTCGATGACACAGAAACAAGAAATAGTAGCACGACGGTTGCGTGGCTGCATACCATATCAATGACTCGTAGAACGTTAAGTTCGAAAGATCATAGCTCATCTACGAGCAATCTTACAAAACTTTTCGATATCAAGGAGTACGATGATAATAATAGTAAAACAATAAAACTCGGCGACGGTAACGACATACCCGAAAGTATATTTGCTAATTCTAATCATACAAAGCTGCATATACAATTCAAACGCTACCTCAATGACGATATAATTAATCTGGTACATGGGAACAACAGTATGAAGTCGAATAAATTGAAGTATAGCGAACAATGGAAACGTAAAAAGAGACAGCTCGATACTTATGCGGAGTCCTTGCTGTACGTCAATAAAATATATAATATAATTTACGGTTTTGACAGAAGAAAAGTTCCGGCCCATATGCCGCACCTGATAGACAAATGGATTGTCAATAGTATGCAAAGAAAGTTCGAGTCTGATTTTATTAAAACTTCTAGTCATAAAGTGAGAAATGCGGAGGATATGCAATTTGCATTCTCATATTTCTACTTTTTAATGAGCGAGAATCTTTATATACCCGTAGGAGATATATTTGATAAGTTTGATACCGATAAATCGGGGTAAGAAATGTCGATATAATAATTATTTAACTGCCAATATAACGATTAGCTTGTAATAATTATTATGCGATAATGTCGTTATCTATTTTTAGGACTTGGTCTGATAGGGAAATACGTACCCTTTTATCTAGACTGTATCCTTTACCGCTGGACTATAATTTAGTTATAGAATTTGAAAATTCTATCACGAATTGCTCGAAATATCTGAAACTAAAGGAAGACGTTAAGGCACCGCCTGGTGAAAGATACTTGGATTCTACGCTCGTAAGTGGGACTATAAGATGTGTAACAAATACATTAACAAATTATTCGAACGAACGTTATAGTTCTTTCTTTCTTTTTTTTTTTTTTTTTTTTTCTCTAAATATATAGCCCGTAGTGTCTAAAGAGTTAATATCAAAGTGTGACTGGGTGGCGTCCAAGATTGAGGCTAGATTTGGCGAATCTAAACGTTACAAGCACGAAGTGATAAAAGCTGGAAAAAATGAGATATTTGAAATGTTAACAAGTAACGTGTCTCTAACTGTTCAGCTTTTGGATGAGATTAGACGCGATCCAAAGTAAGTTTGATTTTTCATTTTCAATTATAATTTATTGTATATATACATATATATATATATATATTTTTTATATATTACAGAAAATTTATATGTTTAAACGATGACATGGATCCGTCTCGTCATTCCGAAAACGAGATCGTTCGAGCATTATTAAATGACTTTTATCGTTCCTTGTATCCTTTGAAAAGTACATTCGAACTACCTCCGCAATTTCGTAATAGATTTTCATATCGTGAAGAACTTATCGAATGGCGTACGAATCGTACAAGAACAAGAAATTTATTATTGATACTCATAGTTTTTTTATTGATCGTTACGCTATATCATTTGTCGTATTATCACGTTCGAAGAATATTTAGAATTCGCACATTGCCAACCCTTCTCATATAAATGAATAGAATATTGTTACGATGAAAACTTTCGCATAAATGGAGTTTGATAAATGTAGGACAAAGAGAGAAGGTTAATTATTTATAGGGAAGTCATGAGAATTAATCACATATTAACTCAGGAAGATATTAATTATATGTGTCCATGTGCAATTTTTTTAATTTTTAAGAGAGAGAGAGAGAGAGAGAGAGAGAGAGAGAGAGAGAGTTACTCCAGTAAACGAATTTATCGTTCAATCATAGTATCATTCTCACATAGGAATTTTTCATTATTAAATGTATACAATTGGTAGTTGGTTATATATGCACATATTTACAACGAATTTATATATATATATATATATAAGAAAAAGAAAAAAGAAAAAAAAAGGTCCCACACATTGTTATTAGATAAAATAATTACGATATATAATTGTTGGAAATATGTGATACACATGACTTTGAGAGATTTTTTTTCTAAAAGATAAATAACAGCGTCTTGACTGTGATATATATATATATACATACACACACACATATATATATACACACACACACACACACACACATATGTATGATAAATATTAACAATTATCTTTTTACGAAATATAGATGGAGATGTATGTGTGTGTGTATGTGTGTGTGTGGGTGGGTGTGTGCGCGCGCGCGTGTGATATTGTTGATCTTCTGTAAATAACAAATTTTCATAGATGAAAAAAGAATGGAGGAATAGTTATGCAAAAATGTTTGATATAGCTTTACTCTGTTTATAGTGTAATCAAATATTTAACTACATCTAGATTGTAATGAAGAAAATATTTATCAAAATATCCGAATAACTTGGAATGCGTCATTGATGAATCCGTCAGTTTGATTGCTTGATTTGTTCAATCGACTAGAATATGTTTGTTAATCGTGAAAATTAACGCAAACGCTGATAAACATTGTTACAAGCGTAATTTATATCTGTTAAACGTTTAGAATGGATGTTATATTACACCTATAATACCAACGTATTCCTTTAGCTCGTTATAGTTTTCAAAGCGCTACATTAATATTTAACTAAGAAATTAACTAAAGACTTAAGGACAAGCCAAATTTTAATTTGTACAAATAAAACTTTCTATTTTTGTGTTCTTTATTTTTTTTTTCTTTTGTATTCTAGTAAGATTGGTATATTTCCTTTGTGATCGATTATTGTTATGATCAAATCGTATGGCTCATGTTTTAATGAATAAATCTCGAAGGTGTGCATTAAGAAATAAAATTTGCATATCTATATCTCTCTCTGTATACACATATATATACATATATATATATATATATATATATATATATATATATGTGTGTGTGTGTGTGTGTGTGTGTATGTGTGTGTTTTAAATAAATTAAGAAACACTAGTCATTTTTTTTTATATCTAGATAAAATGTTATTTGTATTCAGGTAAATGATGTTAAACGGGAAAAATCGATTCATTGTACATGAGAGATATCGTTAATAAAATATATTTATTAATAATAAGCCCTGAATATATATGTATACATACATATATACATATATATGTATGTATGTATATACAGAACTGTATATGTACAAAACGTATGTCAATAACAAATTTTGTGTACTTAAAAAAGGGGGAGAAAACAAAACAAAACGAAAGAAACATATTCTAACGAAGAAGACAATACTGGTGATATTAACAACAAAATAATCTCGATATATGTCATTGTGCAATTATAAAAAAAATATCATGCGATGTGCGATCCTAACATATAATACACATATATATGCATATGCATCTACATAATATATACGTACATACGTATATACGTGTGTGTGTGTATGTGTGTATAATATTTGTTATATGATGACTGCACCAACATATTATATGCCAAATAAACAATATATCAATCTTTATACGTATGTATTGCAACGGCTTTGAAATAAACTTGATTTTTATCATGCTGGTAAAAAGAAAAAAAGAAAAATTAAAATGATAATTGACAAATGTGAATAAAGAACAAAAAGAAAAATGAAACGAAAACAAAAACATGGCGGATGTAGAAAAAAGAAAAAAAGAAAACTAATTTATAATCTTTGAAAACGTTTTAATATAATATTTCTTATTATTATGGAAACAGTAATTTTTATTCGTCAACTATTCTAAAATATTTATATATCAACCAACTAGTAATTTTATCATTCAAATACACATCGTATTTACTAATATCATGATTCAGATTGTTTTTGCTTACACAAGGGAGGACATTGGGGATGTCGAAGATTTCGCGGACCGACCATCCCTTCTTGTAATCTCGCGCATTCGCTCATCCATATGGCAACGCTTGCTACTTCTTCTGCGGACAAACGAGGCCCTATACCTGTAAAAAAAAAAAAGAAAAAAAACGTATCGTACAAAATGTATGTAATCTATTATGTACAAAATATATATATATATATATATACACACACACACACACGTATCTTAAATCAGATTAACCTAAACCTCGTAAAGAACGTGACGGAATAAATCAAAACAACAGTCAAAGTATCCGCAAAACGGAGAATCGATCGACGAGGCAGAGGGTTTAGCAACGATCGTTGAATCGTTAAAAAATAAAGAGAAATGAAAAAACAAAGAAGATACCTGGAATATTCGGATAATACGAAATCAATCGAGTATCGGCGATTCCAATTTTCTTTCTTTCCTTGATCAACGATGATACGTCGTCTCTTTTATCGGACGAATTACCATCGGCATTTGCGTCGTCATCGCGAATCATTACGCCTCTTTCCTTGTCTCCTCCGCCGTTTATCGATGACCTTTCATCGCGAGTGGTATCCTTCGAATTCGACGATTTGCTGCTCGGTTCCATCGTAACGTCGGACGCATTACTACCGTCTTCCTCGCGTTTTAACGTACTACCATTGTCCGTCGTCGATTCGGTGGTTATTGCGTTATTGTCGCTCGAAATTTTATCATCGACGTTTTTGTTATTGGAATCATCCTCCCGCGTCGAACAACTCCCGCTAATTTCCGGCGTTGGTATCGCTATGACGAGAGAGAGAGAGAGAATCGATTAGAGTCGGTTATTATATTTTATTTGATTCGTTATTCGAGGAAGAAGAAGAAAAAGAAGAAGAAGAAGAAGAGGGGGAAAAAAAAGAACGTACAGGGTGTATAAAAAATATCCGAAGGTATAGAAAATGCCCCTTGTGATAGTCTTTACGACATATTTTTTATGTACACCCTGTACAATCGAATGTATTATGATACACGTATGTATTACGTAGTATTATAATATATCATATATACGCGTATGTATCGTAATAATGTATATTACAATACATACGAAGAAAGAAAGACGGGCTCGCAATGTTTCTTTATTTTGGAAGAGAACGAATGAAAATGAAAATGATAATGATAAACGAACGGAGAGACGTGACGATATTTACTATTCGAGGAATCGCCGGGTGCTTCCTTGGAGATCAAATCCAAATCTAAATTGACATCGGCCTCGGTATCCTGACTTGCCATAGAGTATAATCGATCGACTGACGACAAATTGTCGTCGATGGATTCGCGAGCTCTCGACGATGCGCCATCGTCGTTCGTCGTCGACTCGTCGAATACGAGAAATTCCGTTGGATCATCTTCCGACGTACATCTTTCGCCACCGTCGCACCTAAGACCGGCCAAGTATCTATAAATAAGATTTGAAACAAACGTTTCTACCATATACGCTTTATCCACGATCTGTCGGGGAAATGTATTCGAATGTATTATTTACAAGATTTTGCTCTTTTCTTTTTTCTTTTTTTTTTCTCTCTCTTTGCTCTTTTTTTTTCGTTTTAAAAAACACGCGCGCGCGCGCAAGCACACAGACCCATAAATTTCCATGAATAATGTAACTGGAACCATGGCCGATCCACCGTCAGGTTCGTGGGTAAATAATTCGCAGATCATAATCATCGTCTCGCGCAAACTAGATCCCAATAGGCCGACCGCTATTGCCAGGAACTTCTTAACTTGGCACTTTCGACGAAATTTCCCTATCATCATTATCAGATTCAATTCTTTGCGATCTAGACACAGGCATTCCCAACGCCGTGAGATAACGTCGATCGACAACGTTTTGTTGTAATCTAAAACAACAATCAAACGAAATACATTTTATTTATTCATCCGTCGTTCGATCGTTCAACTTATTTCTTTATTTCTTATTTATATATATAATATTTGAGCCTGCCGTTATAGCTTTTGCCGAAAAGATTACAACCATGGAAAGCAAAAAAAAAAAAAACAAGAAAAAGAAAAGAAAAAGAAAACGGAGAAACGCGATGGAACAATATAAATCGCCTTTTTGAAAAAGTTTCTTTAAAAGTGAATAGACTCAAATGTAATAAAAGTATAAATTCGTACGGTGAGCATAAATTTAACGAGAACGGTCTTAATGTATTCGTTATTACAGAAATAAATTATTTTTTTATTCGATGATAATCGGCCGTATAAATTTTGCCGTTTAATAGTAGTAAATAACGTAGAAATTAGGGAGTATTTATTACGAGTGTGAAAGGCGAAGACTTCATCGAGCGCTTCAACGTATAAATTTAAATCCATTCGAAAAAGTCAAGATAATCGATTTGGTTTGTGAACGGCTCGTATATATATATATATATTTTTTTTTTTCTGTTTCTCTCTCTCTCTCTCTCTCTCTCTCGCTCTCCATTTGTATCTAAGTTAATTAATTACATATTTATGTTAACCATATACAAAATGATATCATTCGATTTTATTTATTTCATTTATTTCTACTTGCATTTCCGTCTTTATCTATATTAAGTAAATATACAGGGTGTTTAAGCTAAATACTGCCTAAATATTTTCTTTGTTTTCTATGATACTTTAAATGGCTTGAAAAGAGGTATGTTATGAATAATTTATATATATATATATATATATATATATATATATATATATATATATATAATAGTATAATGCTATGTATGTTATAGGCGGCCTCATTTAGCTGAAATATCCTTTATATATATATATATATATATATATATATATATATATATATATATATATATCTTAGTTATTTACAAAATTAGATATATCCAACGATTCAATATTTTTAAAACTTCTTTTACCTTTAATATACGAACGTTTTTATCTTTATTTCGAGAAATCGAATATCCGTCATATGTATGCGAGAAGAGAGAGAGAGAGAGAGAGACGATGATGGTTCAATGATTTCTATTTTTCTTTTATCTTTTTTTTTTTTTTTATGAATAACACAATCGGATAAGACAATGAAAGAAAATTTAAAACGAAATGAACAGCATTATATATATATATATATATATATCGTACCTCCGAATTGACGTAGAAGAACTCTAAGGAAGCTGAGCGTCAGGCCAGAGGCGGTACTTGGCGGTGGATATTCGAGTCTCAATTTAACCGGTGGTTCCTCGCCGTCGGCCAAAGCTCGAAAATATGCGCTGGACCATCTCAAAAGATCGTACGGTTGGGTACGAATGGCGGCCTTGCAAAATTGCTTCAATATCGTCGGCAATCTCGGTGGTATCGTTAATTCCTGACCGGATATCGCTTGTTCTATCAACGGCATTTTCGTTCGAATTTATACGATCGATCGATCGATCGATCAATAAATCAATCAATCAATCAATCAATCAGCGTAGGTTCGATCACTACAAACGTA
Organism: Dolichovespula sylvestris; assembly: GCA_918808275.2. Lineage (NCBI taxonomy): Eukaryota > Metazoa > Arthropoda > Insecta > Hymenoptera > Vespidae > Dolichovespula > Dolichovespula sylvestris. Next base: position 11,663,957 of record OU964962.1, on the reverse strand, counting down.
CTATGTTACACGACAATCTCCTCGAATACGAACAATCAAGTTGGAATCGGGCGTATATACTCGGCACGATAATAACATAATACTAGCCATGGCGCTTAGGCTCTCACATTCTTGTTGTCCTTTCTTACTGTAACTGCATCACCAAGGAAACGACGTTTGGCGATACGATATTGCCGCGAAAGGGGAAATCAATATTGTTAGCGGGCGAACGGACTGCACGTGTTCTAATTTTTCTTTTTTTTTTTTTTTTTTGGTTCAACGACTGACCAGCGATGGTCTCTCGTCAAAAAAGAAAAAAAGAAAGAAAACGATATTAACACGCGCACAAAATATTAACTCTTTCGACTCTAACGATGTATTCGTGATTATAAATTAAACCAGCGGAGAATTTTAAAAGTAATTCGTAACACGATTCAGGTGTGAAAATTTTTCAAAAAAAAAAAAAGACAACAAAAAAATATAATAAAGTAAAGAAGACAAGAAAGGAGAAAGAAATAGGACGAAAGATTGTATCGTTTCGAACGTTAAATGGTTAATTATAATCTTACCTGTTTTTATAATAACAAGAGAGCATGTATTGTTGTATTATCCATGACGCATATATATATATATATATATATATATATATATATATATATATATATACAGACACTTCCCCTGCACAATACCAGGGTATATCTCGGCTCGTTAATTTTTATCAAAATAGGGTTGTGATTATTACCACCATGCGGGTGCATGCAGCTTTTGAATTTGACCGCACTCCATAGCGTGGAATCCCACGATTCTCTTCGTTGGCGTACTTTTTCCGTACCAGTCATCGGACTCGTCATCGCTTTTAGCAAAATTAAGTATCCCGTAAAGAGAGTACTACCACGATCCAGAACGGTACCCGTATATATATATATATTTTTTTTTTCCTTAACGTTAACGTCGATGACGCGTCACATGGTATATAGCACGCGACTTTTAATTATTTCATTGAACGGCCGAAGTGTGCCTAATACACTAATCCTAGGGTCAATCAAACTCTCGTTGGAATGATTCGAAATTATTTTATACGCTAGAATTTACTTTTACATGTTTGTATATATATATATATATATATATATATATATATATATATATATATATACGGGATGTTTCAGCTAAAGGAGGCCGCCTAAATATTTTCTTTGTTTTTTTTTTCATACTTTGAATGATTTAAAAAGAGCTATGTTATGTATAGTTTATATATATATATATAAGTATAATGTTATATATGTTATAGTCGGCCTCCTTTATCTGAAACACCCTGTACATATATATGTATGTATATATATATATGTGTATGTGTGTACACTCCGTGCACGTATATCAAGAACGATATTAACGAGTAAACTAATAAGGAAATTATTTCCAAAACTAAAGAAAGTTACGACGTATTCTTCGACCACGACGAAAGAATATCAATGATTTTTCATCGAGATCGCATATGGTAGCATCTGCGCGCGCCCGCGTATACACATATTTCCAGCTTGTACTCCCTTCGCTTGAGAAAATCCGAAAACGAAGTCTCGACAATACCACCAACGGTTCTTCAATCGTGAGAAACGGACGGGGAGGGGAAGTGAGTCTTTCAAAAGGAGAGCATTTTCTTTTTTGGCGGGAAGTTTTATATATTGTTAAGTACGTACGTACGTACATACCGTATATCCATTTTCCTTTCAATAGATCTTACGTATACGTGTATATATATATATACATATATAGCTGTGTTGAACGTGGATACATATTGAATCAACGTGAAAATTCGAGGTCGAGGAGTTCGCAAGAATTTTCACACGCTCTTTCTCGAACCCCCTCGCCATTTTCAAAGAAAAAAAAAAAAAAAAAATAAAAAAAGAACCCGTTCGTTTGATATTACGAAACGGGATGATCTTCGAGAGAAAGAAAGAATGAAAGAAAGGAAGAAAATAAAAAATAAAATCGAAAGGGAAGAAGGATGAGCCGGTAAAGGATCGTTCCCACAGTGTTTCGTTCTTATGGCGTTCTTATTATGTAAATTTCGAGGAGCACGTGCCTCCTTGGTTAACGTCTTTTCTAACACGTAGATCGGTAGTTTCTTACTTTCTATGGGAGAGGAGGACAAGGAGGATGAGAGGGATGAGGAGGATTGGGTGGTAAGGGAAGGAAGAGGAGGAAAGAAGAGGAACGGTCCACGCGACAAATGGTCAACGTCTAGTAAGACCTGCGTAACTGGATCCAAAATCTCGCCCGAGGCCAATTCGCACGGCTATTTAAATTACCGTGAAGGAAAGGAAGAAGTTTAAAAAAAAATAAAAAAAATGAAAAAAATACATTTTATCGATTCAACTTCCAGTTCGTTCGAATTTAACTGGGCGTTTCCTTTTATGTCAGTTGTTCATCTAACGTTTCGTATCCATTGTGTAACTCTTTTGAATTATTAATGGAAAGAAATAACCGTTGCATATTAATATACATACATACATATATATATATATATATATATATATATATATATATATATATATATAGAATGGATGTATTTAATCAGGCTTTGTTTTTTCAGATTTTTGTTTTGTTTTGATTTTTAATCAGGTTTTTCGCTATCAATTAGGCTAATATCATTCTCATTCAAGGTTTCATAGAATTATTTTTCATTTCGGAGAATCCGACGAGGAGGAACGTAAGAATAACGAAATGCGTCGTGTCTTTCGTTACGAATATGAAAATATTAATGAAGAAAAAAAAGAAAAAACAAAAAGAATGATGCGAGTAAAAATCAAGAACAATTCATCGTTGCGAACGACGTACGACACGAAACCAATAAATTTCTTATTCTTTTCGCAAATATAATTTTTAAATACAAATATATATACAAACATATATATATATATATATGTGTGTGTGTGTGTGTGTGTGTGTGTGTATATAAGACAAAATATCTAGGAGAATAACAGTAGACTGAAATACATTTTCTGAAAAACACAACGGAAAATTTCATTACGGTTAATGGTTATTTACATTATTTACATTATATACATCCTACCCGAAATACACACAAAACGACAATTAAAGTCTACTTTCTTTACATATATATGTATATATATTTTATTATTCAAATATCCAATATATATATTTAATTGTTCAATATCAATATATATATATATATATCAATATATATATCAATATATATACTATATATATATATTATTATTATTATTATTATTATTCAATTATCCAATATATATATTTAATTATTCAATATCAATATATATATATATATATATATATATATATATATTATATATATATATTATATATATATATTTAATATATATATTTAATTATTCAATATTTATTTTATTATCCAATATATATATTTAATTATTCAATATTATATATATATATATATATATATATATATATATTATATTGATATATATCAATATATATACGGTATATATATATATATATATATATATATATATATATCTTATTATTCAAATATCCAATATATGCATTTAATTATTCAATATCTATATATATATTGTGTATATATATATATATATCTTATTATTCAAATATCCCGTCGGATTCGCCGTACCTATACGAGGATGATCGCAATGGAAAGTATCAAAATTAAGATCGAATATGTAACACATTTGAAAATATAAAATCATTCTCCCAGTATCCTTTTGGATATTAGGATTGGACGTCGGTTGGGCCACGGTTTGGATCAAAGTCTTGCTTATCTTAGGCGAATGGCACCTGGAAATAAAGGGATGCCGAGGTGGAGGGCTGGGTTACTCTCGGATGAATCCGTGGGGTTCGTTCCCATCGTCGAAAAGGGAATGTGACGGGGTTGTGGAGGGTTGGATGGAAGAAGAAGAAGGAAGAGAAAAGCGAACTCTGACGCAACAGGCACGAGACGCAGGAACAGGTATGAGGAATTAAACGACCGACCTACGGACGGATATCTGTTAAGGGGGTCGATTTCTCCCCCCCACGTCTCCTCCTCCCTTCTCTCCACCCCTACCCTCCTTTGTCAGGGTGAGATCACGAACGACGTTTGTTAAAATAGGGGAATAGAAAGGGGACCGGGGGAGAAACAGAAGGAGAAATAGAAGCGTAGAAGAAAAAGATGAAGAAGAAGAAGAGTAGTGGTAGTAGTAGTAGTATTAGTAGTAGTGGTAGTAGTAGTAGTAAAAGCAAAAAAAAAAAAAGAAGGAAAGAAAGAAGGGGAGAGACCGGTCCTGCAAAAGGTAGTATTGTGTCGAAACCGTTTTCCCAGGACCTCCTTCCTCCTCTTCCCCCTAGGATTACCAATGAGACCCCACACACATGTACGGCCTTGGCTAGGGCCCTTTCTTGGGCAATTGGCGGTGGTATATAAGGGGCTGGCATTGGCAAGTAGAGGCACAGAACAGCTCGATCGTTCGTGGAGAGAGCATCGGGAAGAGCATCGTAAGAGTATCGTGGCTCTCTCTCTCTCTCTCTCTCTCTCTCCCTCTCCCGTCTCTTCCTGTCATCCATAATAATCGTCGTCGTCATCGTCATCGTCAACGTCATCATCTTTGACGATTAAATTAACGGGAGTCAACCGGAAGAGGAGCGGAGGAGCCATGATCAACGAACGGTGTTAACGCGATAACCGAAGGAGGAGGAAGGAAGGAGGAAAAGGATAACGAAAGCAAAAGAAGATGTATCGTCTAACCGGAGGTGTTCCTATTCTTTTTTCTGTCGCAGATCAATCCACCATCTTGGACCGAACGATAATCGTGAGTATTGTCTCGGCTTTATTTTTTTTCGGTCAAACTTACATCGAACGATCTTGGTGCTTCGATAGACTAAACTAAAAAATAAAATGATTTTTTAACGTCCTTCAGTTACTACGGTTTTGTTCCGTTGTTTTGGCTTCCATCGCGAATACGTCGAATACGTTGCTCTGTTTCGTGAACTCTCATTATTTTAATTAATTATATGTATATGTGTATATATATATATATATATACACCTCGTATTTTCTTGTCGTATTATTTTCGGGGCACACTTTCGAACAAACTCTTTTGAATATTTACGAGGGGTGTTTACGAAACAGAACACCGTGATAAAATTCTATCGTCGAAATTAATTGCACTCGAAATTTCGTCACTCGGCCCTACTCCATCCAAGTACCAAGATCCAATACAAAATTATTTAACAAAATTTTGGTCGTTTTTTTTTCAAATTTTCACTCCTTAGTTACGTCTTTTATTTAATTTCCTATTTTTTTTTTCTTCTTTTTTTATTCATTTATTCATTTTTTCTCCAATCTCGCTCCGACCCGCCTGCCCCCTCCCCTCTTCATTAGTTCAGGCTCACGTTCCTTTTTAGTTCTTCATGTTGTTCGGTTCAAAACATTTTATTTATTTTTTTTTTATTTTCCTTTATTTAATTTCATATTTCCAAAAGATGCACACGCACGCACGCACGCACGCACGCACGTACGCACACAAACTTGTCCGTTAGAAAATAGATATGTAGGATACAAACTTTCGACATCTATGTCTAAATTTCGAACGTGATACCCTTCTTAATCGATAAACGATAGATCAGTAATTATTCCGACAATTGTGAATCATGTACACGCGCGAGATATCTGACGATAATTTTTTTTCTTTTTTTTTTTTCTTTTCTTTTTCTCCCATATCGCCTTGTACTTTTCACAAAAAAAAAAAATATATACATATATATATATAGACGTATTAACTCTTAAATATCTTCTATGTTAAATGTTAATAAAGTAGTGAAATTATTTTTATACGGGAAAAACTATTACGATAGGTTCTGCACGATAGTATAAAACACGTGTGAATAATATTTCTAATAACGTAGATCGTAAAATACAAGAAAAAGAAAAAAGAAAATAATAATGAGAAAGAACGAAAGAAAGAAAAAAAGAAAGAAAGAAAGAAAGTGATCGATGAACGGCAAGAAATCAATTCGTATTTCGCGCACCCGATGCACGTTTAGTATTTTCTTTTTGTTATTATTATTATTATTATTTTTTTTTTTTTTTATTTATTTATTTATTTATTTTTTTTATTATTTTAGTTTTACATTTTCGAATGTAAGCACGCCGCTTGGTAGTACCTAAACACGTACCTATTCTACTGTACATTTCGATAACCTCGTCTCAATAATCCTTTTCGATAGATAGTGTAATAACACAAAAAAGAAACTTTTTTTTTTTCCCCCACTGTACAGACTTGAGATATCGAATATTAGCAAGTAGTTGAGGAATAATCAAACGTTGAATTTAGTGGTATAATATGTAAATTAAATTACTATTAACGTAGTTAGAAATTCGGATTTTAAGAGACACTTCGACGGACTCTGTTTTACCGATGGATGCCTTTTTTTAAACGAACAAACAAACAAACAGACGAACGAACGAACGAAAAAGAAAGGAAAGAATAGAGAAAGAAAAAATTGATACCGTCTCATGTGAAAGTAAATATTACATTTTATAAATACTATCATTACGAACGGTTTATCCTTTTTGTTTGAATTAACAAAAAAGAAATATATATATATATATATATATATATATGTATATGTATATATGTATATACATATATGAAATAGAGATAGAGAGTTAAAGAGAAAGAGATAGATAGATAGACAGAGACAGAGAGATAGAAGGAGAGAGAGAGAGAGAAAGTAACAGAAACGAATAGACGTGAAAAAAAATTTTTTTTGAAAAAGGCATATCATTGGATATACTGGCCAAGTTGTCATCAAAACTATATCCGATCGTATTACAGTCTGATAGATCTTAAAATTATTTAGAGAATTTATATATGATATACACATATATATATTATATATATATATATATATATATATATATATATATATATATATATATTTACATCCTTCTTATATTATTTTAATTTTTTTTATTTTTTATTTTTTACATACACACATATAATCGATAGATGATATGAGAGATAATACGGTCGACGATCGAAGACACATCGAAATCATTCATAGAACGTGATTATAGATCATTATTATTATTATTATTATTATAGAAAGATCTAGGAGTTAATGATATATAAGACTGATTTATATGTTAGATAAATTAGATTTTATTCTTTCACAATGCAGTCCACCTTTTTATATACCGACATGATACAACATAACAGAATGGTTACAAAGATTTTCAACCAATATATATAAATCTTCTATATTCTGTACTCATCATCCAGTGACATATTCGTATTTTGTTTACTTTTTTTTTTTTTAAATTTTGAAAGAGTACAAAAACGTACACGAAAATTCGAATTTGCCAAATTGTTGTTTATCTTTTTTCTTCAACAACTACTCAAAGGAAAAAAAAATAAAGTCATATTATTCCAACGAATGAAATGATTTTATATACGGCAATTGAATCATACGAGTTACAATTGAATCGTGCCAAAAAAGCTGAAAATTTGAATTTGCAAAATTGTTATTTATTCTTTTTTCAACAACTACTCAGAGAAAAAAAAAACAAAGTAATGTTATTCCTCCGAATAAAAACATTTTATGTACGACAATTGAATCATAAAAAAAAAAACTGAACATTCAAATTCGCACAATTTTTATTTTTTTTCAACAACTACTCAAAGAAGAAGAAATCAAAGTCATATTATTATTACGGATGAAAATATTTTATATACGACAATTGAATCATAAAAAAAAAAAAAAAAAAACTGAAAATTCAAATTCGCAAAATTTTTATTTTTTTTCAACAACTACTCAAAGAAGAAGAAATCAAAGTCATATTATTCCTACGAATTAAAAGATTTTATATACTACAATCAAATCATACAAATTACAATGGAATCATAGAAAAAAAAAAATAACGAACATTCGAGTTTGCAAAATTGTTGTTTATCTTTTTTTTTTTTTTTGAACCACTACTCAGAGAAAAAGAATCAAAGTAATGTTATTTCTACGAATGAAATGATTTTATATACGACAATTGAGTCATACAAATTACAATTGAATCATAAAAAAAAACGAACATTCGAATTTGCAAAATTCTTGCTTTTTCTTGTCTTTTTTCTTCGACAACTACTCAAAGAACGTACGAAAAGATTTTATATACGACAATTGAATCATACAAATGGTCACTTCGTCATAGAATATAAAAAGAAGAAAGTATTAAGAGACACAAATGCAAACCATAATAATATCGACAGAAATAAAAATTAATATTACAAATGGCGCAGTTGATCGTTCTAACAAATTACATAAAAACCATACTTCGTGTGTTTCACCGTTATCGAAATTTTGACCGTCTTTTTTTTTTTCTTGACAGACGAAAGAAACATAATTTCAATCAAACGAGGGTACTCTGTTTTTATAAAATCCGAATGAAATAACTGGATTAATGATATTTTTTTCCTGTATTGAGACATGATTAGTAAACGAACGGATAAATTGACAAAATTTCGAATTTAATTAAACAGGTAAACAAAAGATGTCGCAGAGAGTTAACGAAATAATTTTGGTTTTAATTCATTATCAAAAAAAAGAAAATTACAAATATTCTCGACATTGAATCGGACCACCATACTTGTCTCGTTAATTATTACAAACAGTGATTTAATCGATGGAATGATTATCAGTCAATTTTTCGAACCAAATTTTCGGCTTATTCGAGTTAATTAAATTTTGCAAAATTCACCGACTCTTTCGATCATTGTATTGGATTACTAAATTAAAAGTTTCAGGAGATCACTGATGTCTATGAAAATTTGCAAATAGAATTTACGATCAGATCACTTTCAGAATCATTACAATCAACACGTGTATAGATACTTCGGTATTACAATTCAGACATATGTTCGTAAATATTATTTACATATGATAGATGGATGGCTTATCAATCGAAAAAAAAAAAATAGAAAATAATTAGAACGAAACATTCTTTGGACATGGTAATTTAAAGTAATATTGCAGTGATATTTTTGATTTTATTTTTTCCATGACATAAAGTGCAGTGAAAGATATTTTGAATGGACTTAAATATTTCGCAAAAATGTTGAGCCACAGAAAGGGAAAATAAAAAAATAACACGACTTGGAGTAACAAAAACTTTTGTCATTTCGAAAATTTTGAGCCACAGAAAAAATAAATAAAAAATAACACGACTTGGGATAATAACAAAATTGATCATCTTGAACATTTTTAGCAATAGAAAAAATAAATAAAAAATAACACGACTTGAGATAATAACAAACTTGATCATTCTGAATATTTTTAGCAATAGAAAAAAATAATAACTTGGAATAATAAAAACTCGATCCTCCTGAAAATTTTGAGCAACAGAAAAAATGAATGTCAGAATTTTTGTTATAAAAAAAATTTGATCATTTCGGAAACTTTTAGCCACAGAAAAAATTAATAAGAGACTTGTAGTGATAAATGCCTTGTTCATATATAAAATGTTTGGCCATAGAAAAAATAAATAAAAAATAACATAATATACAGTAATACAAAACTTGTTCATTTCGAAAATTTTTATGCAGAGAAAAAATTAATAGCAGACTTGGAGTAATAGAAAATTTGTTCATTTCGAATACTTTTAGCCATAGAAATAATTAATAACAGAATTGGAGTAATAAAAGACTTAATAATTTTGAAAATGTATAACCATAGAAAAAATAAATAAAAAATAAAACGACTTGGAATAATAAAAGATTTGATGGTTCCGAATATATTTTTTCAATTTTTAGCCATAGAAAAAATAAATAAAAAATAACACAACTTGGAGTAATACAAAATTTAATCATTTCGCAAATTTATATCAAACAGAATGAATTAATATCAGAATTAGAATTACGAAAAACTTGTTCATTGAGAAAATTTGTAGCCATAGAAAAAATAAATAAAAAATAACATTACTTGGGATAATAAAAGATTTGATGGTTCCGAAAATGTTTAGGCATACAAAAATTAATAACAAACTTGGAGTAATAAATACCTTGTTCATTTTTTCAATTTTTAGCCATAGAAAAAATAAATAAAAAATAACACAACTTGGAGTAATACAAAATTTAATCATTTCGCAAATTTATATCAAACAGAATGAATTAATATCAGAATTAGAATAATGAAAAACTTGTTCATTGAGAAAATGTGTAGCCATAGAAAAAAAAAATAAAAAATAACATTACTTGGGATAATAAAAGATTTGATGGTTCCGAAAATGTTTAGGCATACAAAAATTAATAACAAACTTGGAGTAATAAATACCTTGTTCATTTTTTCAATTTTTAGCCATAGAAAAAATAATTAAAAAATAACACAACTTGGAGTAATACAAAATTTAATCATTTCGCAAATTTATATCAAACAGAATGAATTAATATCAGAATTAGAATAATGAAAAACTTGTTCATTGAGAAAATTTGTAGCCATAGAAAAAATAAATAAAAAATAACATTACTTGGGATAATAAAAGATTTGATGGTTCCGAAAATGTTTAGGCATACAAAAATTAAAAGCAGACTTGGAGTAATAAATACCTTGTTCATATCTAAAATGTTTAGCCATAGAAAAAAATAAATAAAAAATAATACAACTTGGAGTAATAAATGACTTGATCATTTCGAAAATGTTCAGCAACAGAAAAAATTAATATCCGAATTGGAGTAATGAAAAACTTGTTCATAGAGAAAATTTATAGCCATATAAAAAATAAATAAAAAATAACACTACTTGGACTAATAGAAAACTCGATCATTTCGAAAATGTTTGGCAACAGAAAAAATTAATATCAGAATTGGAGTAATGAAAAATTTGTTCGTCTCGAAAAATTTTTTAGCCATAGAAAAAATAAATAATAAATAGCACGACTTGGATTGATAAAAAAAACTTGTTCATTTTGAAAATTTACAGCAACAGAAAGAATTGATATCAGAATTTGAGTTATAAAAAACTTGTTCACTTCGAAAAGTTTCAGGCACAGAAAAAAATTAATAACAGATTTGGGGTAACAAAAAACTTGATCATTTCGAAAATTTTTAGGCACAGAGAAAATTAATAACACACTTGGGGAATTAAAAACTTGTTCATTTCGAAAAATTTTAGCCATAGAAAAAATAAGTAAAAAATAACACGACTTGGTGTAATACAAAACTTGATTATTTCGAAAATTTATATAGCAACAGAAAGAATGAGTATCAGAATTTGAGTTATAAAAAACTTGTCTGTTATAAAAAACTTGTTCATTTCGAGAAGTTTCAGACACAGAAAAAATTAATAACAGACTTGGAGTAACAAAAAACTTGTTCATTTTGAAAATTTTTAGCCATAGAAAAAATAAATAAAAAATAACACGACTTGGAGTAATACAAAATTTAATCATTTCGCAAATTTATATCAAACAGAATGAATTAATATCAGAATTGAAATAATGAAAAACTTGTTCATTGAGAAAATTTGTAGCCATAGAAAAAATAAATAAAAAATAACACTACTTGGGATAATAAAAGATTTGGTGGTTCCGAAAATGTTTAGCCATAAAAAGAATTAATATCAGACTTGGAGCAATAAATACCTTGTTCATTTAGAAAATGTTTAGCCATAGAAAAAATAAATAAAAAAATAACACAACTTGGAGTAATAAAATACTGGATTATTTCGAAAATTTATATAGCAACAGAATGAAGTAACATCAGAATTTGAGTTATAAAAATCTTGTTCATTTCGAAAAATTTTTAGCAACAGAAAAAGTTAATAATAGACTTGGAGTTATAAAAGACTTTGTTTATTTTGAACATTTATAGCCATAGCAAAAAATAAAAAATAAAACAACACGACTTGGAGTATAATAAAAATCATTTCGAAAATTTGTAGCGACAGAAAAAATTAATATCAGAATTGGAGTAATGAAAAACTTGTTCATTTTGAAAATTTTTATCCATAGAAAAAATAAATGAAAACCAACACGACTTGAAATAACCAAATCTCGATCATTCTGAAGATATTTAGCCCTAGAAAAAAAAAAAATAAATGAAAAGATATTGCATTTGGATTAACAAAGTAATAATAATACAAAGATTTGATTAAACATATATATTTTTCAAAACTTTATTGATCAGAAATTACAAAAATATCATTACTGGACAATACAAATCTGAATTATTTACGTAGCCATCAAAATCCAGTCTCATTGAATCAATTATAACTAAATATCAACAATTACAAACAGTCCACAATTTAAATATTACTACCGATAGGCATCAAAAAAAAAAAAAAAAGAAAAAAAGAAAAAGAAGAAATACTAAATTGAAGAAAAATTATTTTGACAATCATTCAAATTCGCTTTCAGTGATCTCCCGAAAAGAAAAAAGAAAAAGAAAGAAAAGAAAAAATAACTTTACCGACACCTAAACCCAACCACTCTAAACGTAATCGAATTTGACAGAACATTTCTATAATACTCGTATCATGGACAAAGATTTTCCGATTAACTCATTATACCGTTAAATTATAAATAAAATCTCGATAACGTCACTCTCTATCACCGTGCGTAATAGAACAGACTTTCAAGAGTACGGTTTAACACTCGAACGTCATTGATCGTTGATGATTGAAATCGTGAATCGAGGCAGTTTATCAAAAAAAAAAAAAAAAAGAACAGAAAGAAAAAAGAACTATGATTCTCATCTCATTTTAAAATACGCAAATTTTAATGAACGATTCGACTGAAAAAAAAAATAGAATCGGAACGATGAAAAAAGGGAAAAAAAATAAACGGTTCACATATTAAAGAATCTGTTGAATGATATAATAATAATAATAATAATAATAATAATAATAATAATAATAATAATAATAATAATAATAATAATAATAATAATGACAATAGCAGTAATAACGTTGTCATTTAAATGTGTGTTCCGTCACTTCCCGTAAACAATTACTACACGGCAATATGGAAATAAAGATTAATTATACGGATATTTATTCATCCATTGTACGAGTACTTCCGTAAGAGCAGCCGGCGTGCAACGATTATTCCTATTTCCATAGAACCTTTCGTAAACCGGAAGTGAACCACCCCTGGATCGTATTCTCATAGAGTAAATAGCGCGAAACGAACGTTTACCACCCACACCCCACCTCCCGCTTTGATTTCAGAACTTTCCAACGAATAACATTCACTGCCAATTGTCTTTACGAGAGATTTCAAAAGAAAAAATTCGATTTACATTCTGACGCCATTTCGATCGATCTACCGATTTAATTAAACGCGATAGAAATTTTCGAAAAGGTTTCATTTTTTTTTTTTCCTTTTTTGATCGATATTATACAGAAAAGAAAAAAATATATATATATATATGTATATATATACTGTTAAAAAAAAAAAGTATGTTTCTCTAAATGTCGTCCGATATTATTCGGATCTAATTCGAATTATTATTCGATTATCATTAAATTCATTTTAACGGACATATTGCAACGTAATCATTCATACGAAAAAAAAAGATACATACACACACACACACACACACACACACATATATATATATATATATATATATATATATATATATACAATTCATATTCCGACTGAAATAAAAATAATATTTTTTTTTGCAAAGTGGATGAGCTTCGATCGAACGGCAGATGATGTACCATAAAAACTACCGTTTTTTTTTTAACTTCACAAAAACATGGAACGGTCATTTTCTTTTTGTTTTCTCTCTCTCTCTCTCTCTCTCTCTCTCTCTCTATAAAATATAACAAAAAATAATCTGACGTAATATTTTAATTTTTTTTTCCCACCGAGAAAGTGACGCAGAAGCAGGATGAATCGTCGTTTCGGGTATGATTTTTCACGGAAGCGGTGATGTGGTGGGGCGGAGGGGTTTTAGAAATTTGAACAAAATTCGATAAGCCCAGAGATTTCATTTCTGTAACCTTTCTACCTGCCGAATAACTTGCCCATCCAACCGTACGATATAATAATATAGTAACACACGTACCAGCGTCATTACACCCTTAAAGATTTATGTGAATTTGATAACAAGTTTAAATTATAATTTTGAAATTCGACGACAGTTATATGCATGTTAGATCTTTTAAAAGTAGATTTGATTTAACGAAAGATTGATTTACTACCTTCATCCAAAATTCTAAATCCATAGGGGATCGATAAAAAAAAAAAAAAACGGATTTGATTTTATATATATATATATATTAGAATTCACGTGACGCTTATAACGTAACGAACAAAAATGGTTCACCCTATTTTTCATGAAGGAAGTGTCCTAAGCCGAACACAGATATGAATAATACCTTAAACGTTTCCGTTCAAATTATATCCTAAGATATTCCGCGTTGACTGTCGACGTTCATCGGAAACAATACGAATATTACACGAGCAGAAAAAGGAACGAAACAAAACACGCAAAAGAAAGAAACAAATAAAAGATTCAAAAAAATTCACTTCCATCGCCGCTCTGTTTAAGATAAATTGAACGTCCGCGCTTGGTTAATAAGTCGGTCATGTGCGCGGAATGTGCAAACAGGTTAAAAAAAAAAAAGACATATAGAGAGAACAAAAAAAACCCTAGAAAAGTAAATGGAAAATAGTAACAGTCGCGATAGAGGTCGATAATTTATAAAAAAAAAAAAAAAAGAAAAGAAAAACAAACCGAACATATATATATATATATATATAAACCTTCGAAGATACACAAGCCTTTTTTTTCTTTTAAAAACCGATCCGAAAGACCAAGTAATTCGAGAAGAAAATTTGACAAAGTTCGAGCTCGCTATCGACTCCTGAACCCTTTGCTTTGTTTTTTTTTATTTTTTTTTTTTATTTCTTTTTACGAGACCACAGCTGGGCCAGTCGAAAATAGGGCGGCATAGCGAAAGAGAGAAAAAGAAATTGAAGAAAGAACGATCGCAGAAAAAGACAAAAACAAAAGAAAGAAAAAACAAAAATAGAATCTGTAAAGAAAAGAGAACAGATGCAAGGAAGGAAGGATCTCGGTGAGTTATTCGCGCTCGCGAATCCGTACGATTTATTAACAAGCGGAAATGAAGATCGAGTTCTCGTTGAAAATTGGTATATAGGAGAGAGAGAGAGAGAGAAAAGGGGGAAAATAAAATAAAATAAAATAAAATAAAAGAAAAGAAAAGAAAGGAAAAGAAAGAAGGAAGAAAGAAAGACAACAATAAAAAAGAAAAAGAAGAAAAAAAGAAAGAAAGAAATCTGACCCTTTGACCGAAGAAAATGACAAAAGGGCTAGCGAGCCCTTTACGCGAATACATACGCACACACACAACACGCACGCTCGCATATACATATATAATGTATATATATGCGTGCGTGCGTGTGTATATATATATATATATATGTATGTATATGTATGTATGTATATGTATGTATGTATGTAGTGTAGATATTTGAGTAAGGACAAAAGGACCAAGTTTTAAGTTGACCCTATCCAACCGATAAATAAAAGAATTTCCTCTCTCGTTTCTCTCTATAAATCTTACGTTTGAAACGCACGTTACCACATTGAAATTAAACAAAACACCATGTACTTCCTTATTGCACACGCAGCAAACCTCGCGTTCCATTATCCTATTCGATTACGTTATATAATTTTAATGGTTCTCTTAATGATTATATAATTTTAATGAGCAAGAAATCAACCAACGAACCAACGAACCAACCAACCAACCAAACAAACAAACAAACAAACAATCAAACAACCAAGCAAGCCAGTCAGTCATTCAGTCAGACACATTCCCGATTCTCATCGGTCTCCATTCTGGCAAATGCAAATGTAAATGCAAATGCAAATGCAAATGCAAATTCGTCCACTGAAATACCGACTTGTGTTCACGCAACCCCTCTTCTACACACACTCTCTCTCTCTCTCTCTCTCTCTATCTATCTATCTATCTATCTCTCTTTCTCTCTATCTCACTCTCACTCACTCACCCTTCTCGTATTCTAAATTAGTCCAAAGTATTGTACAAATGGTGTCTTAGGACTTAGATAGAAAGAAAAACCATTGAATCTAACTTCGTACCGATCTAACATCCTCCTCTTTCGATAGAATTTTTTTTTTTTTCTTTCTTTTCCTCCCAGTGTTTCATTCTTTTTTTTTTTTTTTTTCTTTTTTTCCGTCAACTCGTACCTTCTCGTCATCGCCATCGTCATCGCCATCGTTATCATCGTCATTCCATCGTCGTCATATTTTCTCCAATTTCAACGTCTTACTTATTTTAACCTCAACCCGCCCCATCCCCAGCCCACCCCCTCCCCTAATATCTTTTTTCGTAGCTAACGCTCACACATTTTCAGGTAACGACGCTCGACAAATCCTATGGCGATCAACACGAGGAACTTAATTCAAATGGAGGGGGCCACCATTAAATTCGACTGTCGGGAGCCAATGAGGAGGACGCTGAGAATCAACGGGTACAGCTGAAAAGGAGACTAATCGATGCGTACAATAGCAATCTCTGCTCGGCCCTTCTGAGAAGAGGAAAGAACGAAGAAACGGGCGGGGTTGGGCCTGGTGCGGTGGGGTGGGGTGGGGTGGGGGGAAGAAGAAGAAGAAGAAGAAGAAGAAGAGGAGGAGGAGGAGGAAGAAAATTAAAAAATATTCATGGCGATAAGAATCGTTGGAAGGCGATGAAGATGATTCGAGATGGCTAATTTCGAGATGACAAATTCGATAATGACTTATCCCGATCGTCAAGTGGATTGTTATTATTGTTCAACGTTTTACGCAGTACTTTTGTTTTCTCTCTTTTTTTGTTTTCTTTTCTTACTTTTCTTTTTAAGGAGAACACTAGGAAGGAACATTCGTTTAGCGATAATAGAAGAATCTCATTCATCCTACTCGATGGCCGATCCCCTTTTCTGTTGCTTTGTTATTCGTACATTAGACGGAACTCGATTCGCACTTATTCGGGCGGGGGAGGAATAACAGGAATAACTGGGAAAGAGAGATGGCTGACGATTGATTAAACGTTAATCTGTTAAGGAAGATGGTTGTTGCTTTGAAATAATAAATGATAAAAACATCGTTCCGTTGGAACGTTCCTGCAGACGCCATGAAAAAAAATATATATATATATGTATATATATATATTCCTCGCAAGATAAAACTGTTCGTCGATATATTCGACGAGGATTTTAATTATTCGGATATAAACCGACGAGGGGTGGGGGGGGGGCTGTTACGTCAAGAGGAAAAAAAAATATATATCCGAAGGATCGTCCGATCGTTAAAAAGTATCGTCATTATGAAACGAAATATGTATATGTATACAAATTCCGAAGTAACGTCTAAAGGAGTATCCGAGTAGTGATATAGATAAAAAAAAAAAAAAAAAAAAAGAATAAAAGATCAAAAGGGAACTCGCAGATGCAAGTTAACAATTTCCAAGTTTCGACAATGCAAGTGTCGAATATCAAATATCTAAATATATTCGTTTGTTCCGACGAGCAAGGATAATCGAAGATAATTCAAAGAACGAAAAGACAAGTTCGTAGAGTCGATTGTACCTTAAAAATAAAAGGAATGAAAAAGGAAGAAGAAGAAGAAAAAATAATAACAAATAGCAACGAGGATAAAGTAGATTCGTTGAAAATATACATTAAAAGTATCTGTAAAGAGAATCGCGTCGAGGACTAACGAAAATATCTGCGAAAAAGAATCGTAAAGTTGACAAACGAAAAGATATCTGTGCATTCATCGAAATATCTATTGAGAGAAAACAAAAAATCTAAACACCAATCGAAATATCTACGAGAAGATCACAGAGAATACGGAAGAAAATAATCTAAATATCAGTTGCAATATCCTGGGAAAAAAAAAAAAAAGAAATCGCGAAGAGGTCGAACGAAAATAATCTAAATATCGATTGGAATATCTGAGGCAAAAGAAATCGTGCGAAGATGACAAACGAAAATATCTAAATATCAATTGAAATGTCTGCACACACACACACACACAAAAAAAAGAGGAATCGTCAAAAGGATGAACGAAAACATGTAAATATCAATCGAAATACTTGCGAAAAAAGAAATCGTGCCAGGAGGACAAACGAAAATATCTAAATATCAATTAAAGTATATCTGTAAAAATGAATCTTCAAGAGGATTTAGATGAAATCATCCGAATGTTAATTGAAATATGTGAGAAAAAATATAAATCGCGAGGAATGCGAACGAAAATATCTAAATATCGATTGAAATATCTGCGAAAAAAGGAATTCGTCGGGTAGATAAAGGAAAGTATCTAAATATCAATTGAAATATCTGCAAAGATAAAAAGAGAAGAAGAATCGTCAAGAGTATAAATGAAAACATCTAATTATTAATTGAAACATCTGCAAAAGAAAGAATTGAATCTTCAAGAGGATTTAGATGAGACCGTGTAAATGTCAATTAAAATATGCGAGGAAAAATAGAGATCGCGAGGAATGCGAACGAAAATATTTAAATATCGATTGAAATATCTGCGGAAAAAAAGAAATCATCAAGAGGATAGATGAAAACATCTAATTATTAATTGAAATATCTGCAAAAAGGATCATAAAGAGGATAAATGAGAATATCTAAAGATCAATTGAAGTATCTCCAAAAAAAAAAGGAATCGTCAAGAGTATCGATGAAAAGATTGAAATATCAAGTGCAAAAAAAAATGAATCTTCAAGAGTATAAACGAAAACATCTAAATGTCAATTGAAATATCTACAAAAAAAATGAATCGTCAAGAGTATAGATGAAAACATCTAAATATCAATTGAGATATCTGCAAAAAGGATCATAAAGAAGATAAATGAAAATATCTAAAGATCGATTGAAGTATCTCCAAAAAAAAAAAAAAAGGAATCGTCAAGAGTATCGATGAAAAGATTGAAATATCAAGTGAAAAATCTGCAAAAAAGATCATAAAAAAGATAAACGAAAATATGTAAATGTCTATTGAAATGTCTGCAATAAAAAATGAATCTTCAAGAGTTTAAATGAAAACATCTAAATATCGATTGAAATATCTACAAAAAAAAATGAATCGTCAAGAGTATAGATGAAAACATCTAAATATCAATTGAGATATCTGCAAAAAGGATCATAAAGAAGATAAACGAAAATATCTAAATGTCGATTGAAATATCTGTAAAAAAAAATGAATAATCAAGAGTTTAAATGAAAACATCTAAATATCGATTGAAATATCTACAAAAAAAAATGAATCGTCAAGAGTATAGATGAAAACATCTAAATATCAATTGAGATATCTGCAAAAAGGATCATAAAGAAGATAAACGAAAATATCTAAATGTCGATTGAAATATCTGCAATAAAAAATGAATCTTCAAGAGTTTAAATGAAAACATCTAAATATCGATTGAAATATCTACAAAAAAAATGAATCGTCAAGAGTAAAGATGAAAACATCTAATTATCAAGTGAAATATCTGCAAAAAGGATCATAAAGAAGATAAATGAAAATATCTATAGATCAATTGAAATATCTTGCAAAAAATTAAGGAATCGTCAAGAGTATAAATGAATACATCTAAATATCAATTGAAATATCTGCGAAAAAATGAATCATCAAGAGGATAGATGAAAACATCTAATTATTAATCGAAATATCTGCAAAAAGGATCATAAAGAAGATAAATGAAAATATCTATAGATCAATTGAAATATCTTGCATAAAATTAAGGAATCGTCAAGAGTATAAATGAATACATCTAAATATCAATTGAAATATCTGCGAAAAAATGAATCATCAAGAGGATAGATGAAAACATCTAATTATTAATCGAAATATCTGCAAAAGGGATCATAAAGAAGATAAATGAAAATATCTAAAGATCAATTGAAATATTTGCAAAAAAGGTTCATAAAGAAGATAAACGAAAATATCTAATTGTCGATTGAAATATCCGCAAGAAAAGGGTATCGTCAAGAGTATAGATGAAAACATCTAAATATCAATTGATATATCTGCAAAAAAATGAATCATCAAGAGTATAGATGAAAACATCTAAATATCAATTTATATATCTGCAAAAAAAATGAATCATCAAGAGGATATATGAAAACATCTAATTATTAATTGAAATATCTGCAAAAAGGATCATAATTAAGATAAACGAAAATATATAAATATCAATCGAAATATCTGACAAAAAAAAAAAGGATTCATCGAGAGTATATCTGAAAACATCTAAATATGAATCGAAAAATCTGCAAAAAAAGAGCACAGAAAAGGATTAACGAAAATATTTAAATATCAATCGTAAATATCTGACAAAGAAAAGGATTCATCAAGATTATACATAAAAACATCTAAATATCAATCGAAAAATCTGCAAAAGAAGATGACAAAAAAAGATTAACAAATATATTTAAATATCAATCGAAATATCTGACAAAAAAAAAGGATTAATTCAAAAAAAAGGGGAATCTTCAAGATGATAGATGAAAACATTGAAATATCAATCGAAAAATCTGAAAAAAAGATCACAAGGAATATGAACGAAAGCATCTAAATGTCAATCGAAATATCTGCAAAAAGAAAGATCGTAAAGAAGAAATCACAAGAAAGAAGATAAATAAAAAATCATAAAAATGAGATCACAAAATGGATCAAGAAGGAAGTATCTAAATACCAATCGAAATATCTGCATGAAAAAAGAAGAACAAACGAAAATATCTGAATATCCATCGAAATATCTGCAAGGGGAAAAAAGAAATCACGAAGAGGATAAACGAAAATATCCAAAGAACAATTGAAATATCCACGAAAACGACAAAAACGACAAAAAAAGAAAACGAATCGAAAAGAAGGTAGACGAAAAGATATTTACGAAAACGTCTACGTCAAAAAGGTATTGTTATTTTAAAATTCCCAATGAAATCCAATGCTGCACTCGTAAAAGCAAAAAAAAAAAAACAAAACAAATTTCGAACGAACGAACGAACGAACGAACGAACAAAAAATAAAAAGAGACAAATATACAGGAAAGGAAAAACTCTATTTAGGGACTCTTTTCAGACCCTAATTCATCGATAAATTCATCAAATATTCCTCGATGATCACGACAGAGAATGAAGAGAAATCATTGTACGCTGATCTTCAAAAATAAATAATCAAAAATATCACATACGTCACCTGGTAAGAGATCTCGTACCTCGACGACAATAGAAACGATTCGATCAAAAAAAAAAAAAGAAATAATAAAAATAAATAAATAAATAAAAATCGCTTTGGAGCGTCGCTTTGCGGTTACGTCGTTCGTTCAAAATCAATTCAAAATACATCTGTCGAAATATCTCGCAGCCGTGACTCACAGAGAGAGAGAGAAAAACGATAATCGATCCGTGCTTGACGATCCAAGTCGGAGCCATCGAAAGCAATGAAAAAATTAATAACGATCGTTTGCTCGCAGAAAGTTCGATTTATTTGATTAATCGGTAAAGAACAAAGAACACAAAAAAAAAAAAGAAAAGAAAAAACAAAAAATAAAAAGAAAGAGAAAAGAAAATCCAATTTCAAAGAGAGCGCACGCACAAACAAATGGATTACGTTTTATTTATTTTTACGTCTTTTAATTTACAGAAAGGATAGACAAGATCCACGCTTTTTTGTTGTTAAAAAAAAAAAAAAATAAAAAATAAAATAAAGAGAAAAGGAAGAAAGAAAGGAAAGAAAAAGCACAGAATTAAAATCTCCGTTTTTAATCTCGAATGAAATTTTGTCGTCGACACCTCCACAACATGAATTAACACGTCGAACGTGTGTCAGTGTATTCATTGAAAAAAACAAGAATAATGGATAGAAAAGTTCTCTGACGTCATCGAACGATCCATATCCGGACTCGTTCTTATCTCTCCCTCTCTCTCTCTCTTTTTTCTTTCTTTCTTTGTCTTTTTCGTTATCAAACGCATACGATCATTAAAGATATTTGCAAGAGGACACGAGGATGATATCTACGAATCATCGTGGCCCATCGATATCACGAATCATTTTATACAAAATTATTTTAATGGATACTGTATTGTTAATTTTCAATTGGCCAATAGGATTATAATTGGATATTTGGACTCTCCATCGAAACGACGATTCCGATACAAAGAGTCAAAGCTTATTGTCAAGATTTTTCATTCGTCTTTGTGTGTATATATATATATATATATATATATATATATATATATATGTACATAATATATATATATATCATATATATACTAAAAATACAAGTTAACAATGTTAACGTTTCATTCACAGAAGACCATAAGAAATAAGAATTAGTTCGAAGACTAAACATGCAACAACGAGTAATATCGTCGAAAGTTATAATTCAAAGAAACAATCATTATTGTCAACGACAACCTGAACGTTTTATTTTATCACGATGGGAATGTTTGATTGTTATAGAACAAAAAAAAAAAAGAAAAAAGAACAAAAATATAATAGAACGATGTGTCGTCATCAATTACACCGAGGCTAAACAGAACGGAAGAATCAGGAGAGAAAAAATTTCAAGAGGAGCGTCACCTTGCTTCGTGATTTTCATAAAAATAAAAAAAAAAAATAAAAAAGAGGTACAATAAAACAAAACTTAAAAGAAAATAATATCTCGATAACGTCCGAGCAAACAGGACGAAACGTTTTTAACGATACTTCGTAAATCAAACTCTCGAAAGATTCAAGAGATATAAAAAATCTATTATTTACATTTCAATCGAATACATTCGTTCGCAACGAAAAATTTGAAGGATTTAATCCTAAAAAAATATATATAGCACGAGCGCTGAGCGAAGCTTCGAGAGATCGACGAATCTAATTATAAATTAGATATTGTTCCGATCTTAGAAAACCCATGGTCTCACCGATTGTCAAAAAAGTTCGATCCCAATCAATCTCTCTCTCTCTCTCTCTCTCTCTCTCTCTCTCTCTCTCTCTCTCTGATCTTATGGGATGCATTAAAACAGATATTATGTTTTTTAAGACATTTTGTCTTCCTCGTACACGTCACCCCCGACGAATAAGATGAAAGGAATTAACGAAGACAGAAAAAAAAAATAAAAAAAATGAAAAAATAAAAAAAAAAAAACAGAAAAAAAAAACAGAAAAAGAAAAAACAGACCAAAAAGCAAGATGGACGAGAAAAGTGCATCTCTGAAAAAGAAATGAATTTCTTGGGTAACGCTCGAGAAAGACGAAAAAAAAAAAGAAAAGAAAAAAAAAAGAAAAAAGAAACTGAAATTAAATCCATCCAATTACGGCGTACGGACGGACACTTGGCTGTCGATAATATGCCAATATGGCAACGTTACGAACGCTTAAGCCAAAACAAGAAGAAGAGTCAAAGAAACTTCTCCAAAGATTTAGTTACACTTAGGCATTAGAAGCGGAAAACACACGAAGAGGGAGGAAACATTCCTTTCGATCATCGTGGGACTACAATTCTTCGAGATTGACCAATCATCGTGGGACGTAATCCATCGGAATAACACACGGAAAAAAAAAAAAAAGTAATATATATTTTATTTCTCTCATTATTTTTATTTAATATTATACTATCTGTTCGACGTCATTTATTCGACATCGTTGAAAAAAAATATTGAAAGAAATGATAAATAATGATCAATGATATGATATATTTATGGTATACCAGCAAGTAAATCGTTGAAAAAAGAACATCGATCATTTTTAATCGATATCGTGCATCTTTAATCCAAATCGGTGCCGATGTTTTTGACGAAAATTCCAAACGAATGGAAAACAAAAAAAAAAGAAAATAGTGAAATATTCAATTGAAAGCTTCGATGACGAACAGATAAATATTAGATTTATTAAAGTAATAGTCTCGTTAGATATTATTTGTATATTACGAAGTTTTATATTTTTATTTAATTTCGCGTCAATACGCGACGCTCTCGATTTATTTTAATGTAATTAATTCATATGAAATAACATTAGACGATTTAGAATCGATTAATGATAGTAAAAACTCATCACGCAGAAGCTCTCTCCACGAAAATCGTAAAAGCTGTTTAGTCGTAAGCATAGAGTAGGTTAACGTAACTTAATCTTTTATTTTTATTTTATTTTATGTTTCTTTCGTTTTTCGTTTCTCTCATTCTTTCTTTCTTTTCCGTTATTTTCTGTTTTTCCATTATTTTTTTTTTTTTCTTTGTTTCGTTTTCTAAATTTGATCAGACAGACCTGAAACAGCCGACGCGACGGTACTTAATTACGCAAACAGGAAATCTCCTTACGACAGAAATTCAAAAAGGGATACAAAAATTTATATTGAAGTAAAAATCACAAACGCGCAATATTGAAGAATTAAAAAAAAAACAGAAAAAATAAAAGAAATTTAAACAATTTTTTGTCAGCAGTTTCAAGGTATTACGCGTTTTTCAATTCTTTTTTTTTTTTCGTTTTTATTTCTTTTATTTTTACAAATTTATTTTTTCATTTTTCTTTTATTTCGTTTCGTTTCGTTTCGTTTATAAAAAAAAAAAAGAAAAAAAAAGAAAAAAAAAAACAAGACAAGAAAAAACGAAGTATACGAAGTAGAAAAAAGAAAATCCAAAAAAAAAAAAAAGGAAAAAAGAAACACTTACCTCGGCAAATGAATCAAAAAGTAATATTCTGATTCATTATTACTATTATTATTATTATTATTATTATTATTATTAGTATTAGTATTAGTATTATTACAAAAATAAACGCGAAAAAATATTCCGGTTGTTACTCGATGAACATATTTTAATACAAATCATTGTTAAAGGTTTTTTTTTTCTCCGAAGTAAGGAAAATAATTATGCCCGATGTGCGATGTTCGATTGAACGCGATGAAATATATTTCTTTCTTTTTTCTTTTTTACGAAATAAAACGATAACGGTCAAATATTATCTCGATGATATATATTAACGAGAACGTTCGTATTTTATTTCGTAAAAAATAAAAATTTGTTCTATCAAATATCGCGCACCCCATACTAAGCTGAAACTTTTTGAACGATCCATAAAGTCATCCGTTTCAAAAAGTCGGTATTTAATTAGGTTGCTATTATTTCAGTATTTTTACACACACACACACACACACACACACACACATGTGTGTGTGTGTATGTATATATATATTTATTTATAATTTTTATTTTCCTTCAAGTAAATTTTTCACTTCATTTTCACGATCGCCGAAGTGTGTTTTGTAAAATGGCTCGTTTCTTTTCTCACTTTAATATCATTTCGATTAATTATCTCCGAGGCTAACGACGTTTGATCGTGACTTGTTTGTTTATGGAAAAAAAAAATTTTGTTCAGTATAATTTTGTTCGATCGTTAAAAAAAAAAAAAAAAAAAAAAAAAAAAAAGAGAAAAAGAAAAATACCATTCATAAATTTACTCTATATAACATTTTCTTACGGTACATGTAATATCGTTTAAATTATGATAATTTATTTTGTCCGTAGACGAAACATTTTTATGTTTACCACAAATATTTTCACGTATACATTCTCTATCACAGCCAAGTACGATCAAATTTCGCGATTTTGAAATTTTTTGTTATTTTATTTTATTTTTTTATTTTTTTTTTTTTTTTTTACTTTTATTGAACGCCGACATTATGAAACTATAACATTATGAAAATATAACAGGCATTAAAATAATATTTTTTTTTCTTCTTTTTTAAATTCACGAATTTAGATTTAAGGGGAAAATTGATTTAGAGTAAAATTTCAATAGTATAAATAAATTCATTCGGTTTCTGCCAAAGTATCTTTAGATTTTATAGTATGTATATATATATATATATATATATATATATATATATAAACATTTAGAATAATATAAACATAGATTTATATCATAAATAACAGAACATACATATTAAACGTATGATACAGTTATAAACAGGATAATTTATTATAGTTATTTTAACATTCATAATATTTTAAATATTACTTTTACAAAGTTCTTTGCTCCTAAATATCTCGACAAAAGGGAAACGGACGAGAAGGAAAAGGAAATAAAAAAATAAAAAAAATAAAAAGCACGCAACATACAGAGACGTATTGCGCCGTTAAAAATGTAAAAAAACGATCAATTGATTAATCGATCGAAATGAAGGAAAATCGATTACGATCGATTTAATTCCTGATCGTTATTCTATTTTTATTATTCTTTTTTTCTTTTTTCGTTTACATGTCTTTTCAAAAGCTTTTCTCTTACCGTGAATCAACGAGCACGTATTTTACATTAACTTTTTAATTTTTAACTTATATTTACGTTTACATTAAAGAACTTTACGTTAAGAATATATTTAAGAATATATTAGAACACAATAACTATAATTATTATACTATCGTTCCGTATCGAGACGATATATATAATTAATCATTTTTAAATTACAGTTATCAAATTAAATTAACGAAAGGTGGGGGCCCCCTACTAAATTTCATCATTCTTTTTGTTTAAAAATTTTTTTCTGACATAGGTGACGAGTTTTTTTTTTGTCCTTTCTTTTTTGATCATCAATAAATCAATTCAATTTCGTCGAACAAAAATTCTCGCACGTCGATCCAATGCACAAATTTAATAGCGCCAAGATTTTTGTTTGTTATCGATTCCGTTAACGCGGAAGGTTTCTCGTTGATTTTTTCGTTAATAATCTCGTTGAATTTCCGTTTTTTTTTTTTTTACAATTTTCCAATTTGTTCTCTCTGTTATGTTATTATCTGTTTTCTCATTGATCGTTTCGTTAGAAAATTCGTGAACATTGGCGTTGCATGGTTACGTCGTTGAATCCACTATGTTAACCCCCTCCCCCTCCCCCCTCCCCCCATACAACAAATCCCATACGTCCTTCTCGTATTCCGTTTGATCCAAAAATTTCGTTACAATGAGAATTCTCTGTTTACAAATGTTGTAAATTTTAATGGCTAATCCCATTGAATTCTGTTAAGTTTTCGTTTTGTTTGACGTTGTTGTGATACACCCGTATTTAATCGTTAATTCATATCACCGTACACCGCCTCATACGTTCATTATTGTTTATCGTTAATCTTGTTGAGTTTCGAATATCGTTCCACGTTACAGGCAGAGTTTCTTCTGAAATTTAAGTTTTTGTTTGGTCGTCGTTGTTTAAGAAAAAAAAAAAAAAAAAAAAAAAAAATAGACCCCGAAAGAAAAGTACACTCGCTTTCATTCGCATTCGTCATTAGACTCGATCGAATCGTGCAAATTCAGTTCCCGCTTCGAAATTTTCCGTAAGACGATTTATCCGTTGACAATTATGTCTTATGTTCCGTTCGTTTATAAAAAGAATAGAAAAACAAAAAGAAAAAGAAAAAAAATCGAATAATAATTCATTTTCGTTACCGTCGAAACGCTTCGAATTGCTCCGAAATTTTCCGCAAGACGATTTCTCCGTTAATAATTAAAAATTATGTTTTCATCCGTTCGATTATAAAAGGAAAAGAAGAAAAAAAAAAAAGAAAAAAAGAAAGAAAAAAGAAAAAGAAAAAAAATCAAATAATCCATTCTCGTTACCGTCGTATCTCCATCGTGTTAACCTTTTTTTTTTTTTCTTTTTTTTTTTTAACAATTTTCAAAGGTTTTGAAATTGGTTGAAGTTACTTGTTCGTCACATAGTTACCTTGTCTGTTATAATCTGTTTTTTCTTTGCATCATTACGTTTGTTGGTTGACTGTATTAATCTTTTTTCTCTTTTTTTTTTTATAACTATGTATTAAGTTTTCATTCATAGAGAAGATCAGAATTTTTCTCGAACGTTTTAGAACGAAACCACTACCAAATAACATCCGTTAGTGACTGATCGACATAATTCAAAGTTAATGACAATCACAAACCATGAAATTTAATCAATTTTAAAATAGATTATTTCTTTTTCGTTTTTTTTTTTTTTTTTTTTTGAAGAGAAGAGAACAGAAATTACACGAGTATAAATAGAAATATCAGTCATAGTTCCTCCTTTCGGTTGATTCCAGGCATCGAAGTAAAATCTTAACATTGTTTGTTTGTTTGTTTGTTTGTTTGTTTGTTTGTTTGTCTGTTTGTTCGTTCGTTCGTTCGTTCGTTTGTTTGTTTGTTACGAAAAGAGAAAAACGAAAAAAAAGCAAGAGAAAAAAAGAAACACAAAAAAAAAATCGGCGTAACTGTTACCCCCGTTTTACTTCCGTATTATATATTGTTTATCGTTGTTATCAAAAAAAAGAAAAAAAAAAAAAAAAAGAAAAAGAGAAAAAAAGTAAAAAAGAAAAAGGAACCTGTTAACGTGTTGAGCAATCACCAGTGTGTTACCTCGAAAATGCAGAAAATTATACACCGTTGAAGAAGAAAAAAAAAAAAACGTTTTGTTTGTATTTGTTAATCTGTTATGTTGAAAAATTTTCACGTATAAATGAGCGCTCGATTTGAACGTTTACATTCGACGATGCCGATTCACAGAAACATTAAATAATTAAATGAGACAAGACCTTGGTAAGGTACCACAAAAAAAAAAAAAAAAAAAAAAAACAAATAGAAACGAGTATTGAACGTAAAAGTCAGAAACGCAGGAAATTGTGCGAGAAAACGTTTGAAACTGTTTGATTTTGTTTTATTATCATTGTCATTTATTTGTTTCCTTTCTTTTTTATATATATATACATATTAGACCGTCGAACGTCTGGGTGGCGCCCCCCCCCAACCCCCACTCCCTCCACCTATCTTCGTAAAAATTTCAATCATTATCGTTTATCTTATAGATTCAAATATATTTTGGTTTCACCTTTAGTGCCTTATACATATTATACGTTTCTATCGTCTTAAACGTAATTTGGCAGAAACCTGATTAGATATTAAGCGGGGATACATGTAAAACGTAGAAAATAAGTAAATTTAAAGTGTGAACCAACGTGCTATTTTACGAGCATGAACTGTGTATACGTGCGTACATACGTACATACATGCATACATATAAATACATTTGAATACAAATTAAAAATAAAAAATATCTACATAATAAACCTTGTATTATTTCATTTCATTTTTAATAATCCAATTTTAAAATCGTTCCTATCCGTTCCTTCGTCTTCTCATTTAATAATAAATAAGTTTTCATTTAATTCGCTTTGTAAATTGATCATTCGCATTGTAAATAATCGTATAATAAAATAATACGAGTGTAGTCTATAGAACGAAAAGAAGAAATTGTTGCGCCCCTTGGAATAGGCAACACCGCCGCCATGCAGCTACGTTTCGCCGCATTACATATCATAAGGCGCTTAATAAAGTTTCTTACCGATACACTATTTTCTATATTACCGACGTTAATAAAGGACGTTGTCTTCTTCTCTCTCTTTAACTACGACGACATATACTATAATAAACAATTTCGTTGTTCATATGAAAATTTTCATAGTTTCTTCTTCTTCGTAAATAATTAATGGCAAATAAATATTATCACGTGAAAATCGCACGTATGTTAAATCCTAAATGAATTCTCTGTATCAAGAAGAAGGGAAAATTTAATGTCCAATAATTTTAACGCTGCGATAACATTAAAAAAAAAAAGAAAAGAAAAGAAAAGGAAAGGAAAAAAAAAACACACACACACACACACAAATTGCGATTGACGATATAATTTATAATTATTCGTAAATATTATCTCACAAATTCAATTCTAACATTCTTATTGTGTACTTTATCTTCGATCGGACACTTCTAAATAATTTTACTCGGCTTGTTTATCGAGAACGTCGAAGGGTAAAAGAAAAAAAAAAAAAAGAAAAAGAAAAAAGACAGAAAAGAAATCTCCGGTGAAGAATGAAAAATATCTCAAATGCAAATCGACGAGGACGAAAAGGAGATCGGACGAAATGATTGTACCACGACTGACTGTCAAAGAGGAAAGGCGTGCGTGCATTTGACTTTCAGCTTTGAACGTTCGATCTAGATAGAACGATCGAACGTTAACCGTTAAATCCGATTCGATCTCTGTCTTCTTCTGTATATATCCGATTGTCTAACAACGGCCGATACGTTCGAAAACGTATAAGAACTTATTGAAATTCTAATACATATATCTAATATTCTAATACATATTCTAATATCTAAATTCTAATATCTATATATTCTAATATCTATATTTAGAATATAGATATTCTAATATCTATATTCTAAATTCTAATATATATATCATATTCTAATACATATCTAATATATATATATATATATATATATATATATATATATATATATATATATATATATATTCGCTATTACACGTAGGACTATTTGCACGGCGTGCATTAATTCCCCTGTCGTGTGCCAAATTGAAGAAACATTAGATCCTTGTACGCAACGCGTCGACTATACGATTTTTAAACGATACGAAATTCAAGACAATTAATTTTCCTCGGGATGATTGACAAGAATTAGCAGTTTTCTTTTTTTTTTTTCTTATTTCTTTTTTTTTTTTTTTTGTATGGTCGACGAACAGAACGAAAGAAAAAAAAAAAAAAAGAAAAAAAAAAAGAGAGAAACAGATAATTTTGTTCGTGAAATGAAATTTGAACTTTCGACACGGTGTTTTAGACAGGGGAACAAATTTTACTCGGACGACCATGAAAGTTAACGTTGTAGGAAGAAGAAGAAGAAGAAGAGGGAGAGAGAGAGAGAGAGAGAGAGAAAGAGAGGGAGAGAGAGAACAAAGACGAATGAGAATAGAGTATTTTGAGTCGGGTGCTTAGTTCTAAAATTTTCTGCAGAGGATAGCATTTTCGTAGGTGGTATTATGCACGGAGAGCACGTAAAAATCGTTCAACGAAAAAATCCCTGACGCTGGTCGACTTTTTGAAGTTACACGTGCAGAAGAAAAGCGGGTGTCGTTGTAGGAAAAAAAAAATAGTAAGAGAGAGAGAGAGGAAAAAGAAAAGATTATTTTCTCTTTGTGCTCAAAATAAAAGTTACTTGCTTCATCTGTTCGATGATAATTGATCATTATCGTCGATGTGTCGATATATCTTTTCTTTATTTTTTTTTTTTTTTTTTTTTTTTTTAAATTAAGTAATATTAAAGAGAGTACTATATTCTGCCGGGTTCAAGGGTAACCAAAACGCATTATTCATATTGCGCATAATAATAATAATGATAAAAATAATAATAATAATAATAATAATAAAAATAATAGTAATACTAATATGATAATAATGATACTAATAAAATAATAATAATAATAATAATAATAATAATAATAAAAATAATAATAATAATAATAATAATAATAATAAAAATAATAGTAATACTAATATGATAATAATGATACTAATAAAATAATAATAATAATAATAATAATAATAATAATAATAATGATGATATCAATCATAACAGCGATGATAGTAGTAGAAAAGGGAGGGTGGGATGGAACGGAACGTTGCAGTAACAAATGACAAAAATTTCATAATAAATCGAATATTATAAGGAATTAGAAAAACAATTTTTCGAGAGCGTCACACACACACACACAAACAAACGAGGACGACTTAACGACGACGAAGGCCATTCCATTCCGATTTTCTCATTTTCCATCCATCCCTTACGTCGCGTAGAATTCATTCTGCGCGTCCAGTCGACGTTATCTCTCCGAAGGTATCGCATAACTTCGATGGTTATAGTCCCATGAATATTTTTCCATGAGATTCTTCAAAGATAATACTTCGAGGGAAAGCCGCGGCGCGATGGTTTCGTTTATTATTAACAAAAAAAAGTTCTGATCGTTGCACGATAAAGTAGTGACGAGGGTAACTGAAAAAAAAAAAGAAAAAAAAAATGACGAAGGTTTTCGTAAACGTGGCCGGTCAAATAAGAAACGATTGACGAAAGGAGATAAGGATTATAATTAGTATATACATATATATATTATATTATAGTAATTATTTATATATGCGTGTGTGTGTGTGTGTGTAATAATAATTAATGTATTCGCGAAAAGTTCGAACAAAATTTACTTCGGTCGATTATTTAGATAAACCTTAATAAACAATCGCGAGACAGAAAAAATCGCTCGGGAAATACGACCGAAAGGTGAAGTTATGGCGTGGGGAAATATGAAAAATTACAACGAAAAATAACAAAAACAAAAAAGGAAATAAGAAATAAGAATGTTGATCAGATCCATTCGATCCGGACGATCGGGATCACGAGAACGAAGGGAGTGACGTTTTTATATTACCCCCCCCCCCTCCCCCTCCCCGCCCACCCACCCCGTAAACGGGAGAAACGTTTCTCGTTTTTGTTCAAAAAAAAAAAAAAAAAAAAGAAAAAAATTAAATCACATAGATCGAGAGGAAGATCTACTTGATATCGTGGTTCCCCCTCCCCCCCCCCTCCTCCCTTTGAAGTAAATATCATGGTGTCAACCCAAGTTTCTTCCGTATTCTCGTGTATTCATTTCAAGAAAAAAAAAAGAAAAAAACACAAAAAAAAAATGGAAGAAACTTATGGGACACCCCGATGCGTCCGTCAGTCGGCCATCTTTGATCTGCACCTGTGTCAGACGCGTAAAGTATACGAAGAAAACGCTTGGATCTTTTTTCCAGAGTTCCTCTCTCTCTCTCTCTCTCTCTCTCTCTCTCTCTCTCTTTCCTTTCTCTTTTACATTCGTCGATCTTTAGGAAACATAAAGTTAGCCTCGACTTGACCGAACGTATCCAGGAAAAGGATGATAAATGTTACGTATTTTAATCGGACTTGCGATGACGAAAGGGGAACACGTTGGCATAACAAATCTACGGGAATGTGATATGTATGATATGTTTGGACGAATGGGATGTAATCTTAGGAACCTCGGGGAATTGATAATCCATATATTATACTACGAACGTATAGATATACGATACGTATGATAATAAAAGGGAAGAGAAAAGGAGATGGAAAAAAAAAGGGGAAGAAATAGAAGAAGAAGAAGATGAAGAAGAAGAAGATGAAGAAGAGAAGAGAGAGAGAGAGATAGAGAAGGAGAAAATACATAGACTACGAGAAGGAGGAACCATAGTGATCGATTGTTTTCAAGTTAGATCGAAGAGATTTAGGTATGCGTTTTCTCTCTTTCTCTTTTTTATTATTGTGTGAGAAAGCATACATAATCGGCGTATCATTAACGCGAGAGGAAGAATCTGTGGGAAAACATAATTCGTTTCGATAAGATTAGATGGTAAGATAGGGTAAAAGAGAAGACGGTGCGATGTGGTGTGCGTCTGTCTCCTCTCTCTCTCTCTCTCTCTCTCTCTCTCTTCTGTGTGTGTGTGTGTGGATCCACTGAAGAGAGTCGAGAGGACATGGCGGCGTATATATAAAATTGGCGATGGACCTCCCGTGCGTTTCAGTCGGCCGAAAACCCCCGTTAAACCGTAGACCTCTTTTTCCATGCAAAATTCCTCCCTTTTCGGTCCTCCTCCTCATCCATCTCACTCGCTACTCTTCTTCTTCTTCTTCCTCTCCCTCTGTTTATCATCTCTCTCTCTCTCTCCGTCCCTCTCTATCCCTCTCTTCCTCTTTTGGTACTTCTCCTTTCTCTCTCCCTGTTCTTCTTCCAACACGACTTCCATCTCGGTGACGTAGAAAGAGGACGGAGACGTTCTCCAAGTGGGTATCCGTGCAACGCGAGTGCACGAATGCAACAGAGTCCTCCTCCTCCTCCTCCTCCTCTTCAACCTCCTCCTCCTCCTCCTCTTCCTCCTTCTCCTCTTGCTTTCTGATCTCTTTCTCCCCTCTCTCTCTCTCTCTCTCTCTCTCTCTGTCTCTCGTTCTCTTTAGGAGCACACGTCGTCAGCGTCTCCTCTTCGCCCTTTTTATCTCTCGTCTCCGTCGCAAGGACGCTCGTGCACCTTCCTCTCCTCCTTATACTCTTCGCCCCTCGAACAACTTCTCTTCCTTCCTTCCTTCCTTCCTTCCTCTTTTTCCTCTACCTCTTTTCTCCACTCTCTCTCCCTCCCTCTCTCACTCACTCACTCACTCACTTTCTTTCTTTCCTTCCTTCCTTTTCTCGCCTGACATCCTTCAAGTTTTGTTTTGCACGTCGGCCTCCTCCTCCTCCTCCTCCTCCTCCTCCTCCTCTTGCTTCTACTTATCCTTCAAGCTCCCTCTGATCTTCTTCTTTTACCTCTCGTTTCGCTACTTCGTTAATATCACGTCGCGATACTCCCTTCTACCTCTTTTCGTCTTCTCCTTCTCGTCTTTTCTCATCCACTACCCACACACACACACACGCACACTCTCTCTCTCTCTCTCTCTCTCTCTCTCTCTCTCTCTCTTTCTCTTTCTAACAGCGAAATCGGCACCTCTCCTCTATCAACTTTACTACACCCTCCCTCCCTCCCTCCCTCTCTCCCTCTCTCTCTCTCTCTCTCTCTTCCAACAATTTAAAATCATCAATTCCGTCTCGTCGAACCCGACGAAAACTTCGTGAATCGCGAGAATTAATACCGTAAACATACGTAATTATTTGTTACGACGAGTGATCTCGTTGAACTCGTATTTAATAACGTATCGTTCGCGGTACGCTCACCGAATTGCCCGAAAGAATTGACGACTCCAACTTCGTGAGCCATAGTGGGGGTAAACGTATAGGGGAATCGGGAGTCTCAGGTCTTGTTCATGAGCTGCCTGTTAGACGCCTCTACTTTAGACGTTCGTTCGCCGGTTGTTTCTTCGCTCACGCTTTGCGTCCTCATCGAGACGAGACGAAACGAGACAGGACGAGCAACAAGAGTGAAAGAAATTAAATAGAGAAAGAGAGAGAGAGAGTGAGAGAGAGGGAGTGGGTCGTCCCAACGTGAAAATTTTGTGCTTCCATCGCCGACGAGAGACAGCGACGACTCCTCTTTTTTTTTCTGGACTTTGGGACACGGGATAGTAAAAGAAAAAAAAAAAAGAAAAGAAAAAAAAATAAAAAAAAGAAAAGAACAGAAGATGATCCTTGGATGGTACAGCGTCCTCCTCGCCACCCTCTTTGCTTTTCTAATCTACGTCGCATTCTTCTGGAAAATTAACTGGATCAGAGTGAGTTGACGTTGTTTTTATTTTCCTCGTAGACACCGGTTCGCGATCGCAGAATTTTTTCTGATAGTTTTTAACGCGCATGGTTATAGAGTTGAATTGTACGTCGTGACAGTCGATCGACATTGTCGTTCGTTTGTCTTTCTCCTGTGTTATTTGAATTTTTATGCAAATATTGTATGTAATTTGTTTCGAACGAGCGTCGCTGAAGTAACGTAAACGTTCGGTCGAGGTATACGGTGAAAATAATTCTGCGATTAATTCGTTATCTGGTTATTCGTTAATCGTTGAAAATCATTAAATTCGTATACGTATATGTAAATGAATAAATGTCATCGGTCGCTCATCGATAGATATTATATACATAAATATTATATACGTAAGAAAATATTCCAGTTGTTCGTTACTCGTACGAACGATCATTAAACGTCTGATATTGAACGATCTCCATTTATGAATATTTACATCTTATTTAAGACACCAAATATTCTTCTAAGAAAAATACATAACGCTAATTAACGTTAGAGTTACATTTTTATAATTATTTGTATAATAACATCGAATGATGCGCCTAGGTGGATGCAACACTCGCGACATCTTCCATAATATTGCTTGCGAACGCCATCTATCGGTAAAAACTCATTTTCACACACTTATGAAGGGCAACAGAGTCATACATATGTGTGATAATTATTGCCTATCGTAAGGGTGAAAGGATGTTATTTTCACTGATGGTGCTCACAAACGTTATTACCGTGAGATTTGAGGTGCTGCATATTGTCAGGCGCGCGCATTGGTATAATTATTATTATTACATAAATAATTGCACGCGAAGCAAATAAAAAAAAAATCTGCCGAGAATTTCGAGTCTTTATCGATTTAATTTAATCCGACCATTTGATTTTTTGTTTACCTTTTTCTTCTTCTTCTTCTTCTCTCTTTTTTTTTTTTTTTTTTTTTTTTTTTGAACATAAAATAAGACTTTCGCCTGTTGTCGTTGTCGTTGTTGTTGTTGTTGTTGTTGTTGTTGCAAGGACTTGCGACGTCAGAACAAAATAAAATACAGGAGGATGGAAAAATTGCCGCCGGTCTATCCAAACGGATGGTTCGCCTTGCTCGAAAGTTCACAGTTGAAAGTGGGACAAGTTAAACACGTTTCGGCTCTTGGAGAAAATTTTGCCGTATTTAGGTGAGCGTAATAATTGATTAAAGTTGATATACGAATGAAAAGATTGATTAGCGGGATGTGTAGAGGAGGGACGCGCACGTCGATTTATTGAAAATAAACAAATAATAATTGATTTAAATAATTCCAAAATGATGACGATAGTAATAATGTTAAGTCGTGTGCATACGAAGGACCGAGAAGGGTATCGTCAAAATTCTCGATGCGTATTGCCCGCATTTAGGGGCAAACATGGGCGAGGGTGGACGCGTGAAAGGGGAATGCTTAGAGTGTCCATTCCATAAGTGGCTCTTTTGTGGTAACGACGGTCGTTGCTTGGATATACCTTATGCCGATAAAGGTATTGTTTTTTTCTTTCTCTTTTTCTTTTCTTTCTTTTTCGTTTTCTTCTTTTTCGAAATATTTTTTTATCGCACAATACGTACATAAAATTGTTGGCTTTGTTTCAGTACCGAATGTTGCCAAAACGAAGGCATGGAGGTGCTGCGAGGTTAACAAAATAATATTCGTTTGGTATCATGCGGAATCGGCAAAACCAGATTGGCAGCCGCATCCCCATGAGAAAATATCTAATGGGACTTGGCGGTTTCAAGGTCGAAACGAATTTATCGTTAACTGTCACATACAGGTTCGAGAAAGTTTACATTAAACATTGTCCCCATTTCGAGTATCATTTCAATGATAGTTAGATAATCCGAATTATATTTTTTTTCTTTCAAAAACGTATAATAATAACGTCGAGGAGGAACTTTCGATAGTCGGCATACATAGGTTGAGATCGAGAGAGGGAAAAAAAAAGAACGAGAGAGAGAGAGAGAGAGAGAGAGAGAGAGAGAGAGAGAGAGAGAGAGAAGAAAGAAAAAAGAAAAAGAAGGAAGAAATATTTCGATTTCGATTTTCTCGAAGGAAAGTAAAAAAAGAAAGGAAAGAAAGAAAGAAAGAAAGAAAGAAAAAAATATATATATAGAAAGTAACGAAAACGATCGATTCCAGGATATAGCGGAGAACGGTGCCGATCTGGCGCATCTGAGCGCGGTCCATGGGCCGGCATTGTTTCTCTCGGAGGACGTGATGCGTTTCGTTCGTCACAGATGGTCGAACGCAAGATGGACACCGCATTCGAGCGAATCCAACGATGATTCATCTGAAACGTCGATGAAGAAAAACATCCCGGAAGAAGAGACGACGTGGGAGGACGATTTAACAAAGAGAACGTCAACGACCAGGTCGGGGATTAACGGAGATTCGAGGAATATTTTGAACGGTAGAACGACGACGACGACGACGACGACGACGACGACGACGACGATAGGAAACGGACAAGAGAATTCTTATAATCCCGAAAAGCATAGAGCTAGTATGACTCTTCGTCACAGTCTATTGCTTCTCGATCGATTCGACGTACTTGAGCTGAACGTCAAGGTCGAACAGATCGGTCCAGGATACGTCGAGTTATTCGTCGAGACAACGTTCGGTAACATGTTCATCGTACAAACGGTCACGCCGATCGAACCATTGTTGCAACGCGTATGTCACATCATATTTTCCCCGCCATTTTTGGCCCCCTATGCCAGCATCGTCTTTCTCGGTGAATGTTTGATGTTCGAGAGGGACGTCGCCATTTGGAATCACAAGAGATTCGAGACCCGTCCTATCCTAGTGCGCGAGGACAGGACCATAGCAGCTTATAGGAAATGGTACTCTCAGTTCTATTCGGCTAATAGCCCTACTTATCAGACGGCAACGAAGAGTTTGCAGTGGTGACGTAAAGAAATCGATCGGTTATTATCGTTCGAGAGCAATCACGACCGAGGACTCGATCGATTTCCCTTCCCTTCCCTTCGTTGTTAAACAATCATTATTCGATCGTATAGAGATCGTATAGGGAGTAATTTTACGTCCTTTTAAACATAAAACCATTAACGCGTTTAACGTCGGGGTAATCATCGAGTATGGAGTCTCGTAATATTTGTAAGTTAATTTACGTTATCTCTCTCTCTCTCTCCCTCTCTCCCTCTCTCCCTCCCTCCCCTTCCCCCGGTAAGTAGCAATGTATATAATAATAAACTTATCGTCTAAGTCTAGTTTAAGATAAGAGTAAGTGCAATTCTCCCGATAATCATGTCGCTTACGTGCGTGCGTATCCCCAATGTTAACGCATAGGTATAAGCGTAAAGCTAACTAGGCCGATGGAAAATTGGATTGTCGAATAAAAAAAAAGAAAAAAAAAAAAAAGAAAAAAAAAGAAAAGAAAAAAGTAAAGAGGGAGCGATGAGATTACGTCGCGAAGAAAGAAAAAGAAATTTCGCAAAAGTAAGACGTATGCAATTTCGGTAGCATAAAAATATGAG
This sequence comes from Dolichovespula sylvestris, assembly GCA_918808275.2. Lineage (NCBI taxonomy): Eukaryota > Metazoa > Arthropoda > Insecta > Hymenoptera > Vespidae > Dolichovespula > Dolichovespula sylvestris. The sequence goes on along the minus strand of OU964962.1, from coordinate 11,625,297 downwards.
TATTTATGTGGTATATTAACAATATACAAGTTTATAGGTACAAACGTTGAGAATAACTTTGTTAAAACTTAATCCCATTCTCCAATGTACATAGCACGCGGTGCAGGAGGTATCACGCCTCTCGTCGGGATGGGTAATCTTCCATATATATGGTTGTACGGCGATTCGATTCTATTATCCGTGTCTGGAAATTCAACGAATTTACGTTTACTTCGAACGTTCGGAATGATCGGATAAAAGATAATGAGGATATATATGTGTATATATATATATATATATCGCGCGCGCACAAATTACAATTACACGATACGACCTATGACAAACGTATTTTAAAATATACAGTAAAACGGAGAGGCACCGGTCGATGACCGGTTCTTCCTTCCTTTTTTCTTTCTTTCTTGCTTTCTTTCTTTTTGTTTTTAATTACGTTCAAAAAATAACGCAACTCTCTCTCTCTCTATCTCTCACATACACACGTTCTCTCCCTCTCTCTCTCTCTTTCTCTCTCTCTCTCTCACGCCATTTCTTTCATTCTCATCATCCTCGTAAGAACAACACACAGTGTTTCACGTTTTTAACGTAGGTAGACGAGACACGCTCGTATCAGCGCGAATCGAATTTTTTATTTTCCTTTTTTTCTTTTTCCTCCCTTTTTCTTTTCAAACCGACAAGCGCCGACCCATATTTACGTACCGAGGCCACTCTCAAAACTTCTCGCGTGGTACATGATGTGCGGCCGATTCGTGGGAACGTGATGCCCGTATATCTGAGACGATTGACTACTCGTATATACGGAGCCGGCATAAGATGGCGCGGGTTGGGGTCTGATGTGTCCTCGAGGAGTAATACCTTTACCTTGTCCGTTTCTTGCCATCTTCACGAAATTAGGTACGCGTGCGCGCAATCCGCAATAATATGGATCGTCTGTAAGAAAATTCAGAAACAAACAGACTGTATCTGACATCATCTGCCACATTGAAACGTAGAGCGATTGATCGTTTATAACCAACGTGTATTTATTTGCTACTGACCGACTACCAAAAAAAAAAAAAAAGAAAGAAAGAAAAAGAATTCCAAGGGGGATAGTAATAATTCCATTTCGTTCGTGTCTCACCATATTTTTTTCTATCGTCGTTCTTGCTCCTTTTCTCCTCGTTCGCCATACCGGCAGGCTTTATCGTTCTCGAGTAATCATCCTCGATGTCATCGTAATCGGGCTGCGTATTAAAACAAAGATTCGTCTATAGATGTTACAACGAAAGATTGCAAACTTTTCAACGTTTCTTCCAACGAATTTCGTAAAAAGAATTTTAAAAATATATATATATATATATATTAAATATTAATATACATACAATATTTAATATTAAATATACATATAATTACCTTGGGTATGTCATGACCATAAAGATTTTCCCTGGGTGGTAATTTAGGTGGCCTCTCGGCTCGCCGTTGCTGATAACTCGTTGACTGCATGTAGATTTGTTCTCGCGAATCTCTCTCCGATTGCATTAATTCACTAGGTCCGACGGATGATGAAACGCCGGCGACGCTGTACGGATCCTCGTCCGGGATGGGTATCCTTGGACGATTCTTTATATCCACGGGCCTTTGCAAGGCTAAAACTGAAATACGGATCGTTCGAAGGATCAAAAAATCTAATCGAAATCCATCGAGAAGGATCACATTCCAATGATTAACTCACTATACGGTAATTAAATCGAAACGAAATGTTAATATAGTAAATCTATCGGGGTTATCTACCTGGTGGTAGTTTCGACTTGAGCATGTCCAGTCCGACGACGTTCACGATCAGAACCCAAACTGGACACTGAAGTAAATCCGCTTCCGTTCTCACGAATACAATAGCGCTTAAACATTGCATCTCCAATCTTCGTCTGTCTGGATAAGCTCGACGAGTCTCGCGGGATAAATTTGTTTGAAACTTGTTCATGTCAAACAACTGCGAGCGAAAAATCATGGATTATAAGTCTATTCGATAGATTCAATCTACCTTAATTATCGTATATGTATTACGTATTTTTCCATAATCATCCCGCCGAACAATTCACGTTCGCTATTAAATATCGTGAATGTGAAGAAGAAGAAGAAGAAGAAGAAGAAACAAAAGAGAAAAAAAAAGTAGAAAAAGAAAGAAACAAGGAAGAACGACAAAGAAATATATCTATTACCTTTCCCGGTTTCTCGTGTTCGAGGGCACCCTGTGAATTACGTATTATCTCAGGCCCGATAGCGTTATCCTCCTGATTGGTCGGTTTGATGTAAACATTATTTTTACACAACCTCTTGATAAGTATATTCCCTTGCTCGTCCATTTTAATTTTAACACCTTGATTGATATGACGCTTCGCCTCTTCCGTCTTCGGATCGCGCATTGGATTATCGAAACCGCAAAGTCCTATCCTGTATTAGTTCCACGAAATAAGAGATACGTAAGAAAAGCGAATTAGCAATTAATACGATTATTTAAGTTTAATAACGGTTATATCACGAAGAACGAAATGAAAAATGATTTACCTGAAGCCGTCGAAGCCATCGTTCGAGCCATTTATCGTGAGAACCGGTGCCCTGGCATAAGCTTTCGCGACGCGTCTATTTCTCTCGAAGACAATTACTTTCGCCCATATCTCATCGTCTATTTGATTCCATTTATCCAAAACCTCTTGTATGTGATCCTGCACGGCGAACCAATGAGAATGTTAATTAGCGAAACGAGATATGGTATATCTTATTGGTGCTACGAAAAAATATCTTACTTCTACAGGACACAACTTTTGACATTTAAATTATAATACTTTTCTCCTTTTTCTTTTTCCCCCTCCTTAACTTTTTCTTTTTCTCTTAATTAACGAATATCATAACGTCGTATAATTGAGAGAAAATAGAAAGAACCGGTCGAAAAGGAGATCGTCGACTTGATACAACGTTCGACGTTGTTTATGTGTCTTAAGAGAGAGAGAGAGAGAGAGAGAGAGAGAGAGAAAGAGAGAGAGAGAGAGAGAGAAAGGTGAATTTGTGTATCATAGATATTCTAAAAAGCGTTAAAATCAATCGTCCATATCGATCAGGTTATTAAGTGCGTGTGCGTGCGCGTAAATAAAAAGAAAAAAAATAAAATAAAAAAAAATAAAAAAATCAAAATCAAAAAAAAAAAGGAGAAAGAAAAAACAGAAAAAACCACCGGTGTAATTCGACAAAAATAGACGATAGAGATAAAATAGAGATCTCTTTCGAGACTATTGCTACGGTATCGAGATCGTTTAAACGTGATCGATCGGAACGGAGGTGTTATGCAACGAAGGCTAAGAGTATAAGATACGATTTCCGTTCTAATCGAATTCCTTGAGGTCGGAGCGTGTGTGCCAGTTGATATGGCGGAGGAGAGGGGTAGGGGAGGACACTATTATTGCGTGGCATTGTCGGTCTACGGGGCATAATAAAGTTTCGTATTGGAACGAGACAGGAAAGACATAACGGTGACGGATGATGCATCGATCGATCGATCGATCGAACCGACCGAACGACCGACCGAACGACCGACCGATCGATCGATCGATCGATAGATCGATTATCGTCATCGTTGACCGGAATCACGTACCAGGACGAATCGAATTCGATGGTGGCTAACTCGTTCTCATTGTCTTTGTCGTTGTCGGTAGAAGTCGACCTCGTTACGCGGAATACTCCTTCATAATTCATAACGTATCTACCGGTGAGAAAGGTTCGGTAGATACGTAGATACGTACGTAGATATATACGTACATGCTTATACGTTACATGCTTAAATTGAAAATTAGAACGCCAAGAACTCGATCGGGAGGCACGCTTTTCTCTAATTCAAAAGTTTACCGATACACATTGTTACGAACCAACAAACTCTAACCAATGAGAGAACAGAACAGAATAGAATAGAACAGAACAGAACAGAACAGAACAGAACAGAACGGAACGGAACGGAACGTACGCTAGAACAGGCACGCCACCGAGAGACTTTCGTATTTCGCTTTCGGCCACGTTTTTACCTCGCTGCGGTTTTGTAACACATAACAGCCCATGCAGAGAGTTGAAAGAGAGAGAGAGAGAGAGAGAGAGAGAGAGAGAGAGAGACTCGCATTTCTCTTAAAGTTATCCGTGTGAGGTTCTATCTACGAGCTGATCCTAACTCACTCTCTATCTATATCTTTGTCTCTCTCTCTCTCTCCCTCTCGGTCTCTCTCTTACTCTTTATCTTTATCTTTCTCTTTCTCTTTCTCCTTCTCTCTCGTAGTATCTATTTTCGTTATTACGAGCATAATTTTTTTTTTTTTGTTGTTGAAAAGCGATAACCACGCGTTTCGAAACCGGTTTGCATGAGTTTTAAGAGCGTGCACGCAGGGTCGCCAAAAACACTTTGCCTTGCATGTGCATGGCTGAACTACTAAACCGGTTGGTACGCTTAAAAGTCAGCGAGTAGAGTTGGCGGTATATGTAAATGCGAGTACAGGCGATATTATTGGGCTTATAGTGGTGGAATTGGAGGTGGTGTGGTGTTTGGAGGAAGGGGTTGATTGAGAAAGAAAAAATAAAAAAAAAGGTCGATACGTAAGTACAGGAAATAAGGAGATTGATTTCAAACGAATCCCTGAGATAAATAACTGTTAAAATTGTAAAATCGAAAAGCTTCGTTATACTCGAAATATGTATGCATATCTTACCTTGTACAATTTGTCGAGATTGTACCAAACGTCCTCCTCCTCTTGTTCCTCGTATTGAGATTCCACGAGATTGTCTCGCGAACGGGAGAGTATTTTTCTTCTCGATACCATTGTGTGTTTGTGTATGTGCGCGCGCGCGCGCGTGTGTGCGTGTGCGTGTGCGCGTGCGTGCGTGCGTGCGTGCGCGTCGTGCGCGTGTGCGCGTGTGTCTTCTCAATCTGGAAAAAAAAAAGAACAAAAATGAAGAAAGAAAGAAAGAAAGAAAGAAAGAAATGGAAAAACATCGAAACAAAAATGATTCGACCAACGTCAAAAAAATTGGATCGTTGATCGGGAAAAAAGTAAAGTAAAATGGAATGAAATGTAATGAAATGAAATAAAACGGACGCATGGTTAATAAATCACAATGAATAAAATTCTCCCCATGGAGGATTTCTATCGAGAAAAGGGGAGAAAGAAGAAAAAGTAAACGAGCGATAATTCCTACTATCTCTTTCTCTTTTTTTTTTTTCTTTTTTTTTTTTCGATATCGTCGTGACTCTTGCATTGAGATTAAGCGACAGCGAACGTCCGCGTGTGGTCCTTAAAATATTCGTAAAAAAAATCTTTGAAAAAAGAAGATAGGGAAAAAAAAGGGAAAGAAGCAAAAAAAGAAACCTGAGAGAAAGAGAGAGAGAGGGGGGGGGGGGAAAGATCGGAGAAACCATTAAAAAGCGTGTCATCGTGGTAGTTAGACGCGACGCGACGTGACGCGAGAGGTGACGTTGTTTACCGAGAGATGCGACTATTTTTTATTAATCGGCCTATCGAAAATAATTCGTAATGCTCGTGCGCGGGTAGGGATACACGGATATGGAAGACGCGCACTCACCAAGCAAGACGATAAGATCGAAACTTACGAAGAAGAAGAAGAAGAAAAAAAAGAAAAATAAAAACCAACCAAGAAGTAAGTAACAAGAAGTAAGTAAGTAAGTAAGTATTCGGAGTCGATTCCTCGAGTCGATACACACGAGTCGGGAAGCTTTTGCGAGGAGGAGCTTTGAAAGATACTAAAAAATAAAAAATTATTAAATAGCCCGATACATTCCCATTTGCTCCCACTCTTCCTCCTTCTCTTCCTTTAGACGACCACCACCACCACCACCACCACCACCATGCCACCGCTACCGCCATTACCACCACTGTCCCTCAAACGAAGAAACGTACGAACCGACTCCGAATACCGGCGCGTCAACTGCTCGGAAAAGTGAAATTCGCATTCCATCGGCACGCTTGCTCGCTACCGGCCTCGTACGTGGCACACGTGTAGACTGGCATCGTAGTCGGAGCCGTTACACGACACTCCTATGAGTTTCCCATTTACGACATCTTTTTTTCCCTCTGTCCTCCCCCCTGTCTTTTCTTTCTTTCTCTCTCTAGTATGACGTGCACGAGTAAAGGACAAAGACGCGAAGACGAGTGAGAAGAAGAAGAGGAGGAGGAGGAGGAGGAGGAGGAGGGGAGATGGGGAAACACGATTCTCGATCGTATTCGATGACTGGTCGGTTGGTATTGTCATAAAAATTTTCCCAGGTCGTTAAGTAAAATCGAAATGGTTCGTTCAACGACCAATGAGAGGTTACAATCGTCGTCGTCGTCGTCGTCGTCGTCATAATCGTCGTCATAGTCGTCATAGTCGTCATAGTCGTCGTCATAGTCGTCATAGTCGTCATAGTCGTCGTCATAGTCGTCGTCATAGTCGTCATAGTCGTCGTCGTCATCAACGCCGTCGACGGTTATTCATCTATAGGTACACACGGTACGGCCGAGCCGTCAGAATTTCCCTGAAACTGCTGGCTTTCACTTCTTCGAAGAATGCGAAGGTTGTACACGAACAACGTCTAGCCTGGCAGTAGGTACGGCACACGAGTCTCTTTTTCCCTTCCCTCCCCCTCTTTCATTCTCTCCCTCTCCCTCTCACACTCTCTCTCTCTCTCTCTCTCTCTCTCTCTATCTATCTATCTATCTTTCTTTCGCTTCTCTCTCCCACTCTCTTTCCTTCTTTTTCTCTCGCAGTTTCTAACTCTGTCGCACATACTTCATCCTCCCATCTCTCTTTCTCTCTTTCTCTCTCTTTCTCTTTCTACAACGACAGAGTCCGTGTCTCTCGTTCCAGCAGAGTCGTACTCCCCTCGGTTGAACCGAGAGACTTCGATGAGCGCAACCGCGAGATTTCAAGCCAGTGGAAGGAAACTGGTTATGGTCGGCCGCGTAGGCAGGCATTCATACACCACACACACCCTGTGCGCGGTGGACAGGGCTGGGCAAAATACTCCTACAACTCGGCCGTACCGTACGCGTAATATATACTTCTATCCATCCTATATCTGTGTACGCGGCACGTATGGCGTCCATGTATCTATCTCTATGTATCTATCTCTATGTATGTATGTATGTATGTCTCTATGTATGTATGTATGTACGTACCTATGTATATCTATGTACTTACCTAAGTATCTTTACGTACGTATTTACGCTCGCGGAGAAATATATACGAACTATGATCCTATGATCCCTTCGTGAGAGAAAGAGAGAAAGAGAGAGAGAGAAGCGGCTAGGACCGGCTTTTCGCATGAGAAAGAGTAAGATGGCAAAGTGCGAGCAAGCGGAGTGAGTAAGACTCGTCGAGCAAGCCGCGCGAGCAAAGCAGCAGCAGCAGCAGCAGCAGCAGCAGCAGCCTCCTCGCGCGAGTTCGCTTTCGTCGAGCGTAATAGCATCGGGAAAAGAGAAAGGTGTGTACGGAGTTAGTTTTGGGTCTCTCTCTCTCTCTCTCTCTCTCTCTCTCTCTCTCTCTCTCTCTCTTTCTCGCGGGAAGCCTGGAGAGGAATGGGAGAACTCCGTGGCCAACTATATATATATATGCATCTAGAGAAACACTCTTACCCGGCTAAGAGTCAGGCTTTTCAGACCTGAGGCGAACTTTGAAATATTTTTTCTCCTTTAACGAGTATGAGAGAATGAAAGAAACTGAGATAGATAGATACAGAAATGAGAGTGAGATATATATATATATATATATATATATATATATATATATATATAGAAAGAGAGAGAGAGAGAGAAAGACCAAATCGAGAGACTTGAATGGAATGCACGACCGATGACTCGTCGTCGTCGCCGTCGTCGCCGTCGTCGTTTGAACTGACGCAATTGTCAGGTCCATGACTTCTTCACGGTAAATACCGTAGCGATTATCGAGAAAAATTTCTAAACGAATCATCATCCTCTATCATCTCTGCCCCCCCCCCACCCCACCCCCGCCCTCTTCCTGTGAATCGTGGAAAGAATTCTTTCTTTTTTATCCTACCCTTTTTCTTTTCCTTTTTTTGTCCTTTTTTCTTTTCTGTACTTTTTTTTTTTTTTTATTATCGTCACCGAACCAACAACACGTAGCTTTACGTACGTCGTCGTCGAGTCACGTCACGACGTGACGATACGCTCGTAAGGTAAGAAACAAAATTCCCCGAGTGAGTTGGCCGAGTCATGCGACTCGTTTAGGATATTTTCGTCCAGGCGGATTAATAATTATTAATCATTCCTCTACTTCGATCGTATCGATCCTCTCTTCCGTTTTCTATTTCTCCGTTCGTATCCTTGAAGGAGAGAGAGAGAGAGAGAGAGAGAGAGAGAGAGAGAGAGAGAGAGAAAGAGAAAGAGAAAGATAGATAGATAGAGAAAGAGAGAGAGAGAGAGAGAGAGAGAGAGAAAACATTTGATAAAACAATAATTAAGCTGTCGTTATTTCGTCGAAATCGAAAGTCCGAAAACCTGTACCACGAATGTCATTAGCCTTTATCATTGAAATACCTCTTTAACAATTTTCACTGAGATTCCGCTAAAAGTATGCTCTTTCTTTTCCTCCCTTTTTTTCCTTTTCTTTCTTTCCTTCCTTGTTTCTTCTTTTTCTCTTTTTTTTGTTCCTTTTTCATTCGTTCGTTCGTTCGTTCGTTCGTAAGCTCGATTCGTTTCTTCTCATCGTTTTATCGTCCGAACGACGAAAAAATGATCGACTTTTTTCCCTTTCCCTCGTTCTTCTCGCCTATTCCTCGGTCGGTCTATATTTATACTCCTCTATTATCCGCTTATATAGTTGTCGTTTAACTTCACGGCACGACGATGAGGGAAAGAAAAAGAAAAAAGGAAAAAAAGAAAAGAAAAGAATAAAATAGAAAAGAAAAGAAAAGAAAAGATCAAATTTATCGTTGTTAATGTAAGAAGAAGCGAGTGTAAGTATCTCGCAAATCGTAACGACATCGCCGCCGTCTCTTGGCTTTCACGATCTCGTGCGCGCGAGCGCGCCGCGAAAGTCGATCTCGCAATCGATGTATCTCTCTCTCTCTCTCTCTCTATATATATATATATATATATATATATCTCTTTCTTTATCTATCAATCTATCTATCTATCTATCTCTCTCTATCTTTTTCTAAACATATGCTATTTTTATATAGCGCTTCTCGAAGGGATCATATGATCGTTTTTCGAAGATTTAACGATCGTTAAAGTATTTCGAACGTACTACGTGACGATATTCTCGTAAAGGTGTCGAGAAAACCGATGTATCCCGATTTAACTCTTTCTCTCTCTCTCTCTCTCTCTCTCTCTCTCTCTCTCTCTCTCTCTCTTGAACGCGCGCGCGCGCATTGGGCGCGCCGAAGGATACGAAAGATCGTCTCTCTCTCTCTCTCTCTCTCTCTCTCTCTCTCTCTCTCTCTCTCTCTCTCTCTCTCTCTCTCGAAAGGGCGACGCACGAGTCGGTTCGAAAAAATCGCGCGAAGGAAGCCGCGACCTTCCTTCCAATGGCGCCTTTTTTCTTTCCTTTTTTTGTTTTTCTTTTCCTTTTTTTTTTGTTCAATTCTCTTTGACAAAACAAATATTTACAATCTTCGTTTCTCCTATTCTTTATACTTATTATATGTCATTTTCTCTCTCTCCTCCCTGCCCCTCCCATCCCTTTAGAAAAATGAAAGCCGTCGGTCGGTCGCGGGGGTGGGTCGGGGGGACTACGGGAGGAGGGTATGAGGAGGAGGAGGAGGAGGAGGGGGGGAGACAAATCGATTCGCTTCGCGTAATTCGCTTAACATTTATATACACTCCAAGATTTCTCTCTCTCTCTCTCTCTCTCTCTATCTATCTATCTCTCTCTGTCTCTCTCGTTCTTTCACATGTAATGGTAATGATGGTAATACCTTAACAAGAAAGAGACAGAGATAGAAAGATGGATAGATAGATAGATAGATAGATTGAGAGAGAAAGAGATATACAACGTAGGCGATTTTGCATATCCGCGTATGGAACGACAACGACGACGACGACGACGACGACGACGACGGCAAGGAGGAAGAGGATGAGGAGGTGGATGAGGAGGAGAAGGAGGAGGAGGTGGAGGAGAGACATATCCATATGTTACCGATCTAGCGGTACGTTACATACCTTTCGAGTGACAGCACTCCCCTTTCTGACACGAAGCAACGTTCTATGGCCGTCCTCCACCTTCAATATGGTTCGGATGTGTCAAAGATTTGTGCACTTCGTCGGGCTGCCCGACTATCCATAATCGACGACGAGGCACGATTAATGGCACACTGGCCAACGGATACGTCGTCTCCTTCCTTGCTGATAATAATATTTTCCTTGATACCACGCGATCGAGAATCGGCACTATCATCGGGTGGGGTGGGGTGGGAGGGGAGGGGAGGGGGGGAAGGAGGAAAGAAGGAAAGAAGGAAAGAAGGAAAAAAGAAAAAGAAAAGTAAGGAAGGAAGGAAGGAAGGAAGGAAGGAGGGCCACCGGGACGCTGAGATATCGAGGACGAGTAAGAGCGAGAGTGATAGAAGAAAATGGATTTGTGAGAGAAGGGATCGGGAAAATTGAGGAAGATGTTAAGGAATAGAAAGGATTTGAAGAGATGATAATTTGAAGAGGAGGAGGAGGAGGAGGAGAGGAGAAGGAAGAAAAGAAAAGGAAAGAGAGAAAGAGAAGGGTAATGTAAGTGGGAGAAAGGTAGGAAAGTGAATTGGGAAAAGGAAATTAGAAAGAATAGAAGAAGAAGAAGAAGAAGAGGAAGAAGAAGAAAAAAATGATGAAGGCGACGATGATGGGTTGATGATGATGATGATGATGATGATGACAAAGACGACGACGACGAAGACGACGAGTGAGAGAAGGAAGAGGTGGAGGATTAGGAGGATGAGGAAGAAGAAGAAGAAGAAGTGGAGGAAAAAGGAAAAGGAAAAATTGTGATAAAATTAATCCCCCCGGCGTTTAAAAATAGAGTTTAAACGAATATAATCGTGTATGGTTTAAAACGTCGGACCGTATTTTTCTTCTTTTTATATATTTTTTTTTTCTTTTCTTTTTTTTTTTTTTTTTTTTTTTCCTTTATTCGGGGCCGTGTACGAACGACGCGATCAACCGCTCGAGACTACTCGTTAACTCGCAGGCAGCCTTGCCTCCTCCGCCGAGTCGCGAGTGAGAGTTCCAGGACGTTCACCATGTTGGTGAACACGGTCGCGCATGCGCCGTTAGGCCAGTCGTCTTGTGCGCTCGCGTGACGTCAGAAATAGGACAAGGAGCCCGCTGGCCTTTGGAAAGGCGCGAGACTCGCGGCCGATGGAGGAGGGCCACTGAACTGTCTCTCTCTCTCGGCGCGATCCTATACTCCTCTCCTCCTCCACCTCCTCCTCCACCTCCTCTTCATCCGCCTCCGCTCCTGCCTCTTTCTCCACCGAACGTCTCCTAATAGTACGCGAGCATCGGAGTCGTCCTTGCATCTCTCTCTCTCTCTCTCTCTCTCTCCCACTCAACCAACACACCACACCCCACCCTAGCCCTCCGCCCCCATCGAATTGGGGATTTGCTCGAATCCTTCCTTCCGTTGAACGACCCACGAATCCCTCTCGTTCCTTTCAACGACGACCTTTGATCTTGATCCCACTTCGATATATTTCATAGCTATCATTCGATATATATATATATATATATATATATATATATATATATATATACGTACGTATATATCGTATATGCATATAATGAGATCGCATAAACAAAGGATGAGAGTTTCAATGGAAAAATTGATATATGTATGTAAAAGAGAGATCGTGTTTTCTTTCCTCTGTTCCCTCGATCACAGATGTCGTGTATAAAACGTAGAAAAGTAGAGTGTTTTGCTTTCGTGAAAACGCTTTTATAATCTATTCTCGTTTGCTCTACATATCGTCTATCTCCTCCCCCCCCCTCCTCCCGAGTTTGTCGTCGAGGCGAAGACTGAAAGTCCATCGGGTTCGGTTTAACGACGACGACGACGACGACGACGACGACGACGACGACGACACGACGACGTGTAAGAGCGCACACGCATCGAATTAATTGCGCAACTTTTATATATATATACATACATACATAGGTACATGGATACATAGGGAGAGAGAGACACGCACAGTTGCGTAATGCAACCGTATGACACTCATGACTAATAGTTTCAGGATTCAGGATAGCGCCGTCGAATCTTTTTGCTCGAGCAGAAGGCAACGATTCTTTTGACTCCTTCGAGAAACCTATGACCGAACCCTCCCGCCGCTCACCCCCTCTTTCTCTCTCTCTCTCTCTCTCTCTCTCTCTCTCTCATACACCCCCACTTTTGTAACAACGCCGTTGTTCCATTGAGTTTATCTCATCTCGATGAAAGATTTCGTTGAGTCTTACACCGCTTATGCAATTTCTCGATGAACGTGCGAAAGGTACGTTTACTTTAAAAATTTATACGTTTGCTTTATGCTACAAAGTTATTTCATTTTTATTTACTTCGAACGAAAGAAAAATTAAAATTAATTAAAACGTGTGTGTGTGTGTGTGTGTGTGTATGCGCACAAAAAAAAGATACATAAATCGACACGAAAGTTGTTTATTAATATATTATACAAATTTGTATAGTTAAAGGTATTAGGCCACCAAAGCGCTGGCCGTGGAACTTTCGTATTTCCAGTTTGGCGGAAGGGATCCCTTTGTCTTGTAATATCTAGCAAGACGATGTATTCTTGACTCGACGAGAATTAATCGAAACTTGCTGTCTTTGTCCTTGCGATTTCTTTCCAAATGTTTCCTGATTCCAACCGCCCTCTTAATGAGGTGGTATAAATCTTCAGGAAGATCGGGAGCAAGGCCCATACTTTTAACAATACGTAATATCTTGTTCCCTGTACGGAACCTTACTTGGGCGACTCCATGAGAATCTCGAAGTATAACGCCTGGAAAATAATAAAATAAAAGATTAATAAATTGATATATATATAATATATATATATATATATATATATAAATATTTATAACGTTAGTTTTATGTTTTGTAATGTAAATGTCAATGGCAACCTATAATGAAATGACTGACGGTCGAAACCACTTCAAAAGCCATTGTAAACATTTTCATTTCGCAAACATAAATAGAAAAGATCGACTAAATCCATCGATCCTCGTATCATTTAATTTTTAATTCTAATGTGCTATCATCTACTCTTTTCTACGTTAACTCCGTACATTTAAGCAACTATGTTATCAAAATTTTTAAATAACGTCTCAAAAGGTAGTTTCAAATTTGATTAAAAATCTAAGAAAATTTACCAATCTGCGACGGAGTTAATCCTTTCTTCGCTTGTTTGTAAATGAGTTCCTTGCAATCTTCAGGGCTCAGCTTCAACCAAGTTGGTACACTCCGACGATAAGGAAGGGCTGACTGGGATATACCCTTTCTGAAAAGTGATAATGATATTATTTATTTTGAAAAAAAAAAAAGAAATAAAAAATTGAGAAATCTCTTATAGTTGTAAACATCATGACATTAACCTAACAAGATATAAACAAAAATAAGAAAAGTTCTGCACGGCTGATGCAGAATATTTTTAAGAAAAAGTTAGGTTATGTCAATACATCTGTGTTACTTTAAAAGCAAAATAATCTTATTCGCAAAGAAATACAAATAAATCGGATAAAATTGTTATTTTGTGATCGAAAATAAAAAACGAAAACAATCTAAACAACTTCGAGAAACTACGAGGGGACCGACAAATGTACGATGGTAATATCAGTTCGCCAAGCGTTTGGAAAACTAATAACGATCGCACCATCTTACTCTTTCATTGACGTTTACGATTTAATTGAAAATAAATTTCGTAAAAAAAAAAAAAAAAAGAAAGAAAAAGAAACAGAAAAAAATTCGTAAATATTCTCTCATCGCGTGTAATTAATGTACATCGTAACATTACCCAGGTGCGTGCATGCGACCCATGATGGCAGATTTTCCGGCTCAAAAGACTGTAACGTAGAGGCTTCGGTAAAGTCCACCCAGTAACCGCTGCCCTTTTTTCTAGTAACAGTCGTCAACAATGAACTTTATTATATATGTGTATACTCTTTCTATAATTCACACGTGCGCTGGACGACGACGAACCGGAAGAGAAAAGAAGGGCCAGCTTGGGTTGTCTGTATTTATAGTTTCCGCCTAGAGGGCTCTTTCTTTGCGTCATTTCGAACGCCATCACTTTTTCTCTTTCTCTCTCGGATTCCTGCTTACGCGTTATATAGTGATATTACAAAAATCTCTAGGCTCTAACACCGCAAACGTTAATCCCGTCGCGGATAAATCGGGAACTAATTGGTTATCCTACGATACACCGGATGATAAACGCGCTAATATCGCGTAAGTTTGGGACTTTTAAAATTGATATATCCCCGTTATTACGATATTGAGAAAAATAATATTACGATTTGTTTTATTTTATTACAGGAGGAATATACGATAGGATAAAATAACACGATTTAAAAGAACGATGCGAGATAAATTATATAAAAGGGGGGGCAGAAAAGCATCGTTTGAAATAAGCGTAAAATAGTCAAAGGAAAAACTGTTTTTCATTTCCGTTACTAATATACTACGTTGAACATGTTTCTAACCATTTAGATATCGGCTTGTTTCCTCGAGGGGGAAAAGTGTGAGAAAAGCGGCGTCTAACGTGATATAAAATCTAATATTGTCAAGGGGACAAATTACTAAGGGGATAATAAATATACGATTGTTATAGTTCTCGGAGGACGAAATTCTCGTCCGTCGTGTAACGGCGTCGCGAGCCAAAATGTCCGCAGGTTTGTGATAGGAAGTGTACCCTCGTCTGTCAACATTTCTTAACTTTGACAAAGTATGGTATTAGGAAAGCTTCCAAATTATCGGCCAACATAACGTATTTTCCCAATAAACAAACGTGAACCACCATAAAGACAGATATTGAAATTTATGCTTGTGTTAATGGTGTTGTGTTGGTATGATTTGTGTGTTTGTAGCTCTTATGCAAACTAAAAGACGATGAAGAATTAAGAGGCAGGAATTCATTATTTTATCTGGGATCTTATGTGATCGCTAATAGAGAAATTATTTAGCCGAAACTTTAGTGTTATGATAAAATACGGGATAAGTTTGCACGGATATCGATGAAAAACAGCGTATATCTTAATGTTGTATGGAACTTAACCCATTGTCAATGAAATAATATATATATAGAGAGAGAGGGAGAGAGAGATAGAGCGAGAGAGAGAGAGAGGGGGGAGAGAGAGATAGAGAGATAGAGAGAAAGAGAGAAAGTTATTGTAAAAGTACGAATTACAAATAATTAGATTAGAATTATTTCTTGCACATATTGTGTTCAAGCAAGTGGTTTTTACAATACACATTAGTTATGAAAGGAGTTTGTGGTAATGGCTCTTTGGTAAAAAATTTTCATTTCAGTGCTTATTGATTGTTGAAATAATTAATGCATTACTAAAAATGAATCTATCATTATTTCGTATAGTAATGTATATAAATTTTTCATAAAGTGGATATAAACCGATATCAAAAAGTGTTTTACATTTTAGATTTGAAGAGGTACGAATATACAAGAACAATCTATTGTATACGTTAAGAAATATTATGTTTGGCCTCTTTCGATATCATATTTATGTATATACATGCACACACACACACACACACACATGCGCGCACGCCGCACACACATATATATGTATACATATGTATATGTGTATATATATATATGATTGCATGAATTTTAAATATTAAATTGTAAACTTTTCTTTTGAACGAAGCTTTAACACATTATGCAAAATATAAAGAGTATAATAAGTTAGTTACAATTATTATTGTTTATATATATATATGTATATGTAAACTATATATATATACATACATATGTATATACCAAGGATTATCTTTTCAGTTTAGCAAAAGAGATGCAGTGGGTATGAATTTAATATATAATTAAAATGTCAAGTGACAGTGATCATAAATATCAAGTGATCAAGCGCAGAAGGCTTGTCATCAGAGATGACGAAAGCAGCGATGAATCTGTCATTGTGCGTTCTCATAGAAAAAAGCAAGTGCATGTATGTATACAAAATCTTATTTTATATCGTAATAAGCAATATTTTAACGGTATGTATGTTTGAAGAGATTAACCAAAAAAAAAATTATTTCTTTCTTACAGAGAGTCGTTAGCGAAGGAGAAAGTAGCGATGAAGAAAGTGATGTTCCAAAGCCAATGATTCGAAGAAGAAAATATGTAAGTTCGGATGATTTAAATAATTATGGATCTAGAACAATTTTCTACGGATATTTTTTTCATACAAGTAATGATTCTCTTTATTTTTTTTTTTCAGAGAGTAATTAGCGAAGATGATACATCGGATGATGAAAGTATTGCTTCAGACGCAAGTAGATCAATTCATTGTGGTACGTAAGATGTTGGTTTTGTAATGCTACGCGATATTTTTTTTTTTTTTTTAATTGTATTATATATATTTTTTTTTTGTTTCTTTTTCTATTAGAAAGTGATAGTTCTGGATGGCAGTCTGATTGGACGAGTCATGACGAAGTGGATAATAATACTGGAAACCGTAATAAAAGTCATAAATCATCTAGTAAATCAAAAACTAAAGAGGAGAAGACTGGTGCAGCATCAACGGCAGTATCTGAAATTGATTCGGATAATAGCGATGAACAAATAGAAAAATGTCCAATATGTTTACTGCCATTTAGAAAGCAAGAATTAGCTACGCCATCGTCTTGCGAGCATTGTTTCTGTCTAGATTGTTTGATAGAATGGAGTAAAAATATTAATACCTGCCCAGTAGATCGGCAAACGTTTACAGTGATTCACGTGAGAAAGCAACTCGGAGGGAAGGTAATTATTTTTTTTAAACCATACGATATTATGTTTGTAACATTTTTATATATGTATAAACATAGCGTATACTTCCAATCTCATTTAGATTCTGAGGCATATACCTGTTGAAATAACACCTCGCACCGAGGATCACGTACAAGAAGATCCAACCTTTTGCGAAGTATGTCATCAGTGTGACAGAGAAGATCGAATGTTGTTGTGCGACGCCTGTGATTCCGGTTATCATTTGGAATGTCTTACTCCTCCAATGACCGAGGTTCCTATGGAAGAATGGTTTTGTCCGGAATGTTCTCAAAATAGTCAAAATGATGCTGAAGCGGTAAGAGAAATATTCCTGGGGTTTCGTGTTTCCGTGATACGTATGTATGTATGTATGTATGTATGTATGTATGTATGTATGTATGTACGTATGTATGTATGTATGTATAAAGAAAAAACGTTTTTAAATCGGTATACTTTATAAATTAAATTCGCGCAAATAATCATTACGCAAGATTCTACTGTGCTCTATAGAGAAGAATGCAATTGATATTATCATTATTATCACTACCGATGTTATTATAGTCGAATTTTGTCTGTTATTCTAGGTTGAAATTGATTTGGATGAAATCTCTGATCTAATGGAAGAAGCACGACGACTTGGTGTTTCGTATGGTCGAACACGTACCGGGGTTTCCAATGAAAATGTTCATTCTTTACCTAGAATAATTCCTAGAACACGACAGACTGAACGCGTGCGCGCAAATATTCGCAATCGTGCTCGTGAATTACAGATAAATAGAGTAAACAATCATGAACAAATAATATTTGATCCAAATCAACCATCCACCTCGTCCGGTTTGGAATCGGTCGGTGATAATAGCATAAGTCGATCTCCAATAACATCAAAGTCCAATTCTAAATCGAAATCTAAGGGTAAAACGGCTAAAAGAAAGTCAAAGAAACGTACGAGATCGTCGAATAATAATGGTACTCTTGTTCGTGAGGTACGCATTACGGAATATAACGATGACGGGGAGGAAGAGGAAATCGTTACATATGTTAAAGTTGCACCAGCCTCGTCACGAAGGAAGTCTAAGAAAAGAACAAAGAGAACGCGCAAGGTATACTGTTAATTTCTCCATCGAGCAGAATACTAACATGACATTTATGTTTTTCGTAATTATTCCTGTGCTCCATATACTTTCTATTAAAAAAATGTATCATATTCAATTGCCATCGTAACATCTTTCATATCCATTTATCCAGGCCTTTTTATATGTACGCCTCAAATGTCCTTAATTTATACAAATAAACAAATTTTCTCACTAGATGCACTTGGTTTTTTTTCTAATTTTGCTTGCAAATTAATATAATAATAATAATAATTAACTGTAGTTGAAAGCAATGCAAATTTATGCACACTTTTTCTTCCGCTCATTGATTTCTACACTAATAGTCAAAATTATGTATATGAAAATCAAAGATATTAATAATGCCGGTACTATCATATCTCATAATAGAATTTCTATGATATAAAAAAAAAAAAAAAAAAAAAAAGCAGACTTCACTATTCATACTTGCATTCGATACAATATTTTTAAAAGCATATACCGAAAATGGCACTTGAAATTTTAAAGTTAATAATTTTTGTCTAAAAATTCTTACCCCGTGTGTGTGTGTGTGAAGTTCTGGAATAATTATTATATTTAAAAAAATAAGTACGTATGATATCCTTTTTATTTTGTTTTATTTTATCGTTATCCTTTATTTTTTTTTTTCTTTTTTCTTTTTAATAAATATTATTAAACAATTTATTCGTTTCGTCATCTTTTTAAGATTATACCAAATATAAGAAGGAAACAACAGAACTTATCATATATATATATATATATATATATATATATATTTAACGACCATGTGATTTATTTAGTATCGCATTTCAGAATTGTCTCTATCGATACCTCGGAAGTATTATTTGTAAGCGCAGTTGAAACCATTCATCCGATATTAATCCTTAAAAGTATCGTACATATTGATAATCTGTAAAATTGATTGTAAGAAAAATATTATGAAGACTGTTTAGATAAATGAGTCGCATGATAATTATTTGTTTGTTGCAGAAGTGGAAACAGAAACGTGCACGTACAGTGTCCTCTATGTTAGCTAGTAATGGTATGGTTAGAAGAAGATTAACTAAAACATTAGGAATTATACCGATCAAAAATAATCCATCTATCATCATAAAAGCTCAACAATCAGTTCCCAATCGACCAATCGTCAATGATAGATATAACGCCTTTATTCCTCAAGTTAGTCTTTTCGGAGAGAATCTTGGATTGGAATATAGCCCACCTGGGTGAGTGAGAAATTATTCGATCATAAGAATTTTATTCTTATTGAATATAAATATCGATTTGGGAGGGGATAAAACAAATCCCTGTAGGAAGGAAGAAGAGTAACGGATGTGTCAATTGCTTAAATATTTTGTTTTCTTATTACTTCCAATTAGATCTGACGACGAGCAGCAGCTTGGTTCGATTGGCGAGGGCCCCGTGGTTAGCATACAAAGACGCTCCATGGTCGCATCGACCAGAAGGCACGTGGCTGTAAAAGGGATTGCCAATCCTCTCAACAACTTGGAAGTACAAGATACGGTGGATGTTTTAGGCAGTATTATTAATAGCCAAGAACTGTGGCACTCGCGAAAGAAGAAGAATGTTATTCTCAAGGCGGATGGGACTTTACATATAAGTGACAGTGAGCGTACAAATAAGCACAGCATTAACAACAATGAAAGCCCGAAGAAAGAGAAAGAGCACATTGATCGTCACAAGCAAGTCATAAAAAATTCCAACGCGCCTTTAGATTTATCTAACGTTAATCCAAATAACATTATGCAAGCACCATTGTATAATAATCCATGCGGCGGAGGTAATAGGGGAAATTTTCGTGGTGGTTATCGCGACAACAATCGTCATGGCGGGCAAAGTTACGGCGGTAGAGAATCTTTGTCGGGTGGGGGTCGGCATAGTTATGGTGGTTCGGATGCGAGGGACAATTTTGGCCATCGAGATTTCCGATCGCCGGGATATTACAATCAGAACTTCGATCATTGCGGTGGCCCGCCGCCAATGTTTGGAAGTAATCCGCCATTTAGAAATCGTAATCCTCAACATTTCCGTAACGAAAGGTTTCGATTTCCTGCACCAGAAAGGACACCGTTTAACTCCTTCACGGACGGTTTCGAGAGGCCAGGCTTTCCTCCGGAAAGATTTCCAAGATCGAGGCCACCGTTACGCATGCCCGGCCCACCGGTAGGTCCTCCGCCTCCTCCGTTGGGAGGGCCTGCTGGTGTTATACGACCGCAACACGCGCAAAATCTACCTCCAAATATAACCGAGGATATGTCAAGAAATTTTCAAGGCGAACGAGACAATTTTAACTCGCACGTCATTGAAACTGCCTCGACGTCTATAATGAGACAGGATAACAACGATGACTGTGATATTTATTGCGACATAGATTCTACGAACAAAACCGGATACGAGGTTCAGGATCATCCCTGTCACAATAACAGCGGTATGGTTTTGTTACCACCCCCAGAGCCGCCATCCGAATTGTTGGATTTCGACGATAACTTTAAAAGTGATAAGGACAATGATAGTGATCAAGAATTAGTTATCGATGACTCTCGTAAGGATGATCGCAATAAGGAATTACAAAGTGGTGATAAATATGATCCATTCACGGCCGATAGTGATAGTAACGATAGTACTCGGAACAAAAATAGTGAGAAAGATGCGTCCATGATAAATAGTTACGACATACCTATACCCTCGGATCCTCCCCAGGCAACGTCGACCATTTCACAAGGGGTTCCTACCTGTCAGAATATACAACAACAGGGGACGGTTCAAAAAGTTCGCTTGACCGCGTACGACGACGACGACGACGACGATTCCCAAGTGGATTGTCCTAATTTATCGATTTATTCCTCCCAAACAATGGACGTTGCCAGACACACGGAACAAGAATTGTCCCAACAAATCGGACCTTTGGAACCACCCCCGCTTCCACCCAATATACCGGACGACGACGACGTCATAGTCGGAGACGTTCAGGCATGCGACTTGGCCGAAATTCCTGAACCATCGGATTCTTACGTTAAATCGTTGCAGAGAGAAAGGAAGCCGTTTACTAAAATAATACCTAAGAAATTGTCGCACGAGTCCAGAAGTAAAATAACATTTAAGATCGGTAGTAAATTTAAACTCAACAATAAGTTAAATAGTTTGTACGACGATCTCGATGATATACCGGACGAGGTCGAAGAAAAGAAATTGCACAACGAGAAGCAGCAGCAGCAGCAATCGTCGTCCGACAAATTGAAATCCAAAGCCGATCAAAAGAAGGACGTCGAGAAGGATAATACGAGATCGATCGAGTCTACTACTACGGCGGCGGACTCTGTCAAAGACAACAAAAATGGGCTTAAAGATACGGCCAAGGGTGATTCGAAGGGCAATGATAAATCGAAATTGAAGGATCAGGGTGATGAGGAGGAATCCCAAAAATTAACCGAAATAAATAATAAAGACAAATTAGATGCTGCCACGAAGAAACAATCATCTCAGGTTAATCGGGATGACGCGGAAGAGAAGCATGCGGACAAGGCCGTAGAGAAAGAAAAGTTTCCGATGCAGGATAACAAAATTTTATCGGAGAACGATAAAGGTTGTAAGAACAGCGAACAGGTCGATGGCGAACAACAAAAGGTACTTGGTGGTATAGAATTGCAGCCGGTAATCGATATTACGGAGAAAAGTTCTGACACGATTATTTCTATCGCGGATACTTTGGAATCGTCACCTAAAAAGGTCGAGGGTAACGAGTTGAACGCCGATTGCATCGAGGATAAACTTGATGATTTGAATGCGAAAAAGGATAGCCCGAATCATCGTAAGGAGGAGGACGACGGTAGAACCAAAACGGGTAGTTTCAGAAAAATCCAATGGGAATACCAGGGTGAGAATTTGAAGGGGAATTCGAATAAATTGAAATCGAGTAAAGTAGGAGGAGGAGGAGGGGGAGGAGGAGGAGAAGGTTCGTCGACGAGAGAAAATTTGAAAGGGCGTAGTGCCGTCGGCGACAGCGATTGCGAAGTAGAAAGCGAGAAGGGCGAGGATAAGAGCAAAGAGTACAGCGACAACGAGGATTTAAACGGTTCCAATAGACAATGTAGAAAGAGTAGTCTTTCCTTTCGTACGGACGACGACGACGACGAGGAAGAGGACGAGGACGAGGACGAGGACGGGGAGGACGGTGGGGAGGAGGAGGAGGAGGAGGAGGAGGATGACGACGAGGAGGGGGAGGAGGAGGAACGTTTCCCGATCGAAAAGGAGAACGTTGCTCAGCAGCAATCGTTAGGTAATAATTTGGATCAAAGGACTTGGGATTCGGACGGTGCGTACACGCCGTGCAAGGACGAGTTACCGGTGAACGATCGTTGCCACGAATCATTGGCCCCGTTCGAAAGTGGTTTGGAACCGATAACACCGACCAAGGATAAAACTAACGACGATTTGGACGGATGCAGGACACCGGCGGATTATGCCGGTTTGGGTACCGAGGCGATATCGGAAACAGACGAGGCTATGAACTTCGAGGACGAACTGCTGACCGTTTCTTCGAACGTTAGAAAGGAGAAGGGTGGTGGCAGTTGCAGCGGCAGCGGCAGCGGCAGCGGCGGGGTTGGCGGCGGGGGTGGCGGCGATATGGAGGAAGGGGAGATATTGGACGACAGTAAATTGGCCATGAAAGAGAGTAACGAGAAGCCGAAGGATAAGGACGAGGATGGTAAGAAGAAGAAGAAGAAGGAGAAGAAGGAGAAGGGTAAGGACGTTGAGAAGAACAAAGAGAATATATCTTCCGACAATCACGTCGCTTGGAAGAAAATATCGAAGAGTACGAAGGAGAGGCAGTATCGTGACAAGGACAGGAGATCGAAGTCGAAGGAAAAGGATAAAGAGAAGGATAAAGAGAGGGATAAAGAGAGGGATAAGGATAAGGATAAGGATAAGGATAAGGATAAGGAGAAGACGAAAAAGAAAGGAAAGGAAGTTACGAGGAAGAAAGAGAAAAGGAAGGAATTGCCGAGATACGACGTTAGGAAAATAGTCGCCGAGAAGCCCGCCAGACCTAAGAAGGACGAGTACGGTAGGGATATAAGGGATAAGTCGCGTAGTCGAACGAGAAGTCGCAGTTTATCGAGTCGTATGTCGCGTTCCAGGGATCGTAGAAGTCGTTCGTACTCGAGATTACGTTCGAGAAGTAGATCTAGGGTTAGACTTCATAGATCGTGGTCGAGAGAACGAAGATCTTATTCGAAGGCGGCCGGTAGATCTGCCTCGAGGAGATCGTTGTCACGTTCTCGTCGTAGATCGCCGAGGAGAAGATCCCTATCGAGGAGACGATCGTTGTCGAGGAAACGATCGTTGTCGAGGAAACGATCGATCTCCAGGAGAAGGTCTAGATCAAGATCGACCTCGCGGAAACGTCGATCTCTGTCGCCAAGGCGTAGATCGAGAAGAAGATCGTTGTCGAGGTCTCGTACGAGGAGGAAAACAAAATTGAAGAAATACAAGTCTAGGAGCCGTTCGAGGAATCGAAAGAGAACAACGCGTTCGAGGTCGCCCAAGGCAACGTCGAAGTCGCGAGAGAAGAGGCACAACAAGAGGAAGCCGGCGAGTAGTAGATCAAGATCGAAAGTTAGATCGTGTTCGCGCGAACGCGATCGCAGTAGAAATTGGGAACAACAGATCAACGAGAAACCGATCGAGCACAATCAACATTTTTCACGGGAACGGGACGAACGAGAATCTTGGAGCGCCGAATGGACGCCGTCTTGGTCAAGATCAAGATCGAAGACGCCGCCGTCGCACGCTCAGCCGGAACCTTTGCCATCCCGCGAATGGTCGCCGCCGCCGTCCGTATTGGATAGCGTATCGGTACCGCCTAAGAATTTAACCGTCATTCTAACCAATAAGGAAGCCATTAAGAAGAAGAAGAAGGAACGCAGGAAAGAGAGCAAGAAATCTAAGGAGCCCGAGAAACGTAGGAAAACGAAGAGAAATAGAACCCCGCCGCCGTCGAAAGAGGTATTCGCGAGCGGCGACAATATTTTGGTCAGCGTATGCTTCAACAAGGAGAACGAGGCAAATCAAACGAGCGCACCGGAAATACCCGAAAATATTCCCCTTATACAACCCTTAAAGCGTAGACGCAGAGAACCTATTCAAGCGGAGGTAAGCGGAGGAGCAGGGGGTCCTGTTGGTGGTGCCGCACCACCCAAGAGATCCAAGAAGGACAAGACGAAGGCTAATAAGCGTTCGAAATCGCCGAAGGTTGGGAAGAAGGAGAAGAAGAAGAAATCGAAGGCGGCAGAAATAGCGGCTACGAAGAAACCCGTGGCAGTTATCGATTTGGACCAATCACCGTTCCGCGAGCAAACCCCCTCGCCCCGAGACGTTATCGTTTTGAGCGACGACGACGACAAACAGGCACAAGAGGTGGCCACTCCGGAACAATGCCCGCCACAGGCCTCCCCCCCGCGCGAACAATTCGTTTCGCAGGGCCCGAAGACGCCCCCGGAACCACAAATCAAATTCTCAATAAACAAACAAACGAGCAATCTCAGACCGTCCATGATGAATCCTTTGTTGGAAGAGGAGGAAGAGGAAATGGACGAGAGGGTCGAGGAGGAACTAGAAATGAGGGCCCAGGAGGAATTGGAGTTGCGATTGAAAATTGGCCCGAACACTCCCCCGGATCCACCGACCTCGCCGCCGACCTCTCCCGACGTTTACGATCCGTTCGATCCAACGAAATCACGATCGCCGACTCCCGACGTGAGTCAGGAAGCGACGTCGAACGACGAGAGGGACAAAAGCCAAAGGAATTCACCTAGGAGTCACGATGCCACCGACATCGCCTTGATAACCGACGAGCCGATGCAACAACAGGATCAACCTCCCCAAGAGAAGCAACTCGAGAAGCCGAAAATAATTTCTATGGTGACGATCAAAAGGGCCTCGCCCAAAAGAGATTCGTCGCCTGTCGCGGAGAGTCAAACGGACACGGTACAGTCTTGCGGTAGCCCGCCAAAAGTACAACAGAGTCAACAAAATGCACAATCCACGAGTAATCCATTCGCCACTATTAATCCCGTTTTGGCGACCGTCGCTGCCGCGGTACAGAGAAGCACCGGATTTAGTACCGGCACGCCTAATACAAGTCAACGTAATTTGATACAGGTTTGTACACCACGTATACCTCTACCCCCTAACCATTTATATCAGATATACGTAGACACAACGTTATAACGTTTGTTCTTCATGTTATTAATTTGATCCTTTCAGTCAAATCGCATTTCACCGAGTAATCAAATGAAGCAACAACGTACAAGCGATAGACCGCAGCTCCCCAACATCTTTACCAATAGTACAAAGTCAACATTAACGCGTGCTTCCAAATCCAATCAAAATAAAAACAGTTCTACTACCATGGGACAAAATGGCAGCGATGCAATAATGGAGGTTACCAACGATGCCGTCGATATGTCCTCGCCTTATTCGCCAGGATCGAGTTTAAGCGACGGCATGTTCGATCCGCCCAGTCCAGGGAATTATAACAGTCCTTCCATTCAGCCGGTCCCAATCGCGAACAATAAGAATAATGCATCTAAGCCAAATAAGGGTACGGAGAAGAAGGACGCTTTCGACGCGTTGTTCGCAGCAGGACCACCTCCAAAGGCAGTTAATAAAAGTAGGAGTAAAAAACCTACCGAAAAGAAAAAGAAATGTGCGTATGATCGTGCGAATACCTTTTATTATACCAAGTAATTATATATATATATATATATTGTTAATACATTAGAAAGAAAATATTTCATATATGACATTCGTCATTTCAGCTACCAATCCGAAAGTTGGAGTACGCATGGACGAAAATCAACTTCAAATTTTGGACGATCTTCCTAGTTCCGCGGTGGAAATGCAAGTGAAAGATAAGGTTTGTAATTTCATTTCTATTGTTTTATCTATAACTTTTTACTTGATTTCATGATCACGCATCGAGCATAACGTTTTTAGTTCTTGAAGAAATTAAATCGTCAAGAGAGAGTCGTTGAAGAAGTAAAGTTAGTGTTAAAGCCACATTATACCAAAAAGCACGTTACAAAGGAAGAATATAAGGATATCATGCGGAAAGCTGTGCCGAAGGTAATTGCGACTATAATGGAGATATCGTCGATAAAATTTAACTGCGAAATCTCTGCATAATTTAAAACACGCACGCGCACAATGAAACGTTTATCCCTTTTTAATTTGTAGATATGCCATAACAAAACGGGAGAGATAAATCCTAAGAAGATAGCTCATTTAATAGAGGCATATGTGAAGAAACTTCGAAACAGTAAAAAACAAAAAGTATCTTTGACATCAACATCAAAGGCCTCGAAACCGGCGTAAGTCACAAATCACATTGTTATTAATAATATAATTGACTACAAAGATATAAAGTGTGTATTGAAACTCGAGATCTAGGTCAGTAAAAAGTATATATTAATGTATTGTCCTTATTTAACGTTCTTCAGGAAAACGCTGTGGAGTTGATCATATGTTGGAAATGTTAGTGCATGAACAATTTCTTAAGTCGTAGGCCTCTCCGTAAATCGCGATTAAGCACATTTTATCGTCCGGGTTGTAAGTGAGAGTAAGTGTTTTTGGGTATCGCACTCCAGCGTACAACCACCGAATAATGTGTATTATGTGTACATACTTAATTCACTAATTTTAAGCGTAATATTTTTATTTATCTATGTAATTCTTTACAAAAAAAAAACAAAACACACGCGCGCGCACGCACACGCACGCACACACAACACACACACACACACACACACACACACACACACACATTGAACGGAGTTCAATATAATAGAATATTATAAAGTTATAAATGTGTAGGACATCGTGGTCTATATTCAAGCTGCACATTTGGGAAAAAATCTATGATCGTTATATTATTATTATTATTATTATTATTATTATTATTATTATTATTATTATTATTATTATTATTATTATTATTATTATTATCTTCGTTTCTATCGACATAGATGATACTAGCATTTCTACACGCGTATGTGTTATGAATGTAGACCATCATTATGATCTACATTTAAGACTTAAGGGAGTGTAAAATAAGGTCATATTTAAATATGCGTTGATGCTCGCAACACACGATGAGAAATAAAAATGCTCAAGATATTCATGTCGCTATTTATAGGAGAGGAAGTAAATTGGCCGGTAATTTCTGTATAGCCTGATGTAAAATTATTAGATTTTTAAGCTAATTATATTACTATGAATAAGAAATGGCCTGTGTCCTGGAAGTTTTTCATACGATTTTATTTCCAACAAACTACGATATGAAAGATTTCATTTAAACTACGACTTCATTGTGAACAATATGAATAAATGGCTTACACCGATATATACATGTTCGTTGGTTAACAAATTCATAATGTAAATAAGATCGTGTATAGAACTTCAAAACGTCTAATATACGAATCTAGTAGAAAAATCAATGTTTTTACTTTCAAACATTAAATATATTTCATTTGAGAGAGAAAAAAAAAAACAACAAAAAGAAAAAAAAAACAGAAAATTATATTCATTTGTTTTAATTCAATGTAGGATGTATACTCCGTTGTATCTCACATTCTTATTACAATATCGACATATTTTCCTACGCTATCTTATGCAAATCTTTTAAATAAATACAATGCAAACTTTGCGCAGTCACATTCTGTTATTTAAAATGTGCATTCGACACCAAGATTGAAGGAACGTGCACCGTAATAAAGCTTTTAAATAACATCTATCTCAATTAAGATATGTGTTGTTTGTTCATGGAAAGATGATGTTATTTATATATAAAGAGAGTCTCCGCTTCTTGCAATGATAGATTATCAAAGACTATTTGTGGATGAGGTTATGTTTATTAAAATAAGTTATAGAGAGGAAAGCTAATTAACAAAATCGTATAGTTTGTTTCCTGAGTATCTAAACACATATTTTAATCATCGAATAAAATAACAAAAATATATTAATTGATTAATCCACGATTATATTAGATATTTCAAAATTTATTTTTAATTTCAACAAAGCGAGAGATCGATCTGTAAATTTTGTACGTTCTATGATCACATTAAAATTTCTGATTCCTCTTGCGATTTACATTATGCGTTGTTAAGTATGTGGGAATGTGTTTTATTAGAAAATAAAAATTCATAAATCCACACTTTACACTATTACAAATGGATCTTTATCTCTAATCACTGGTACATGTAGAAACTGTTTCATTCGGACAGTATGTGCATGAACATTTTTGTACTAAATATAATAATGATGTATATATAAATGAGCGAAAATAAATGACAAAAAATAATACATTTAATATCGATAAACCGTCCTAACATTGTTTATTCTTTAAAAAAAGAAAAAAAAAATTATGTTCAATTGTACGTTGTCACGACGAAGTACTCATAACTATTCAATAATCGCGGGCAATCGATCGGCCAATCAGATTATAGCCACCATGACACTCTTCGTTTAAACGGTCTTGTAAAACAATCGTGGTGGTTATTGAAATAATTTTTTTTATTTAGTCGTCATCTACTTTCCGAAGGCTCAGTCGGAATTTAACAAAACAAAACAAAATTACATAAAAATTACGTATATATATATATATATATATATATATATATATATATATATAAAGTCAAATTTTTTAGGTACTGCGAAGAATATTTTTATTTAACGATACGAAGTGCATGTAATCAAAATTTTAACCAATCGAATTCTCGCGTCAATATGTCACGTCCATTTTGAATAATCATTGATTTATCTATCGCGTACCGACATCGTCGATACTAATTACCATAGTTATTCTGGCGCGTTGAAAATTTACGAATTATTATTAATCAATTATAATTTCGTTCGTCTTGTCACGAGAACCAAGGGTCTCCGTAAGCAGCAACCTCCACGTGGTGAGACCCGGGCAATCGATATTACTTGCGATGTAGAAATGCATCGTCGTGTCATTGTAATGCAACGCAAGTACTATCGAGCTAATTGGCTGTATATTCCCTCTTATTTTCCTTTTCAATAATGATATAACCTAAAAAAAAAAAAAAAGAAAAAAAAAAGAATTACCAACTCTCTCATCGAAACAATTCAACGATTGATTTTTAATTCCTACGAAGCGATTTGTTCTTCCTGTTGATAAAGTAGGCCGTGACAAAAATGATAAAGATATTTCATTAATCTTTCGAATTATAAACGAATATTTTCATCGTTGAAATAATTATTGCTCGCTTTTGTTTTCATATCGAGAAAGGCACAACGATCTACAACAGGATGCGATATTCGAAAAACGATTGGAAAAAGAAACGCGAATATGGAATATTTGTCGTTTGGGATTGCGAGTACTTTGTAGAAATAAAAATAAAAATAAAAAAATGATAAAAATAAGAAAAAAAAATAAATAAATTCTCTCCTTTCGATGCCCATTACTGATTCGATTCTTTTCTCTCTTTCTCTCTCTCTCTCTCTCTCTCTCTCTCACTCTCTATCGAACGACTTATTTTTATCGACGGACTGTAAATCTCTTAAGCAAAGTTCAGAAGAAATTTCGTACAGCTAGACGGCGTTCCTTCGTCGTCAGCTGTAATAATCCAACGTAGTGAGGGGGAACGGGGGAGGGAAAACAGGCGATGTTGACATGCGATAAAATCAATCTAATTAATAGTTACTAATTTATTTTATAACGCCGACACAATGGGAAACCAACGTATCGAATGAATCGATTGTCGTCGTTTTCATCGTTAATTTTTGACCGTGGTATTATGGCCGACATAGAGAAAAAGTATAAAAATATTTCGTCGAACGGTTGCTTCGAACAGAACTTGTCCGAACTATTGCGTTCAACATGGCGGTATATCAGTTGGTTGGTTCTCGATGAGTCTCGTTTTATCATGAATTTTGTCGGCTTCCCGTGCACTTCTTCTATCCGTCTTTAGACGGAGATACAAAGGATCGGTAAGGGTCTCCTTTCTCAGCTATTAAATGAAGAAAAAGAAAAATTAAATTATTATGAAAGAAGGAAACGCGCGTACGAGGAAGCTGGAATTGGTCGTCGTCGTCGTCGATTAGGTGACTACGAGCTCTTTACCTCGAGCTCGAGCTCGATTGATTTAGCAATTATTTGTTTAATTTTTTGGCCTTCCCCCTTAGAATTATCTATATTTCCTTCAAACAAAAAATTCTACCGGACGGACCGTTTTTTAATAATACTCGTTGAAGTACGACGGTCTTCGAAACGCTCCTCGCATCGATAAGATTATAATTCGACGGCGGTCGACGACGGAGTTCGAGAAGGATTTAATAAATATCATATCCAGCTTACGAAGTTTCGTGTTGACTTTGAGAAGAAATTTACGACGATTCCGTGAACGTTGATAAAACGGAACATTTTGACACGGCACGTCGCACGTTTAAACCGAGCATTTAAGACACGTAGTAGTAGAGCGGTTTTTGAACTTTTCTAATGCTCTGAAATAAGGAACAATTTGACAAGACAGAAAACAAAAAAAAAACAAGAAAAGTGAGACAGAGAGAGAGAGAGAGAGAGAGAGATCATTTCTTTGGATTATACGTTCTTTGTTCGTGGCTCATAAAACTGTAATAATAATAAATAATTAAAGGGAAAGGAAAGGAATAATTCTGCGACCAAAAAAAAAAAAGAAAGAAAAAAGAAATCTGCGAACGAATGTTTGCAACTAATATAAGAGAAACGAATAATTGTAGAAGAAGAATGTATTGTCGCTAAACGTGACAGATATAATAAGATATACGAGACTGCTCTTATATTTAATAATACTTAATTAACGTACAGTGTCGATATATATATATATATACATATATACATATATATATAATCGATCATTGTGTTCTTATAATAAAGAAACATAATTATTCTGTTTTTAATCGTTTTAGAGAGAATAAACAAGTTTGAGAATAGTAAAATTCTCCTTACAGATCTTGTAGGTATTATTAAATAATTTATAAATAATGGCTGAAACACAAAGAATGACTGTTTACGGAAGACATCCGCCATGCGCAAGTGGAACTAGATTGGAAGAACGTCGTGCTAGACGGTAAATAATTTTATTAGTTATACTTATCGTTTGTTCATTTGTTACATAAGGATTATGAGATTTGTTATAATTTATTATTTCATATAGATTAGCTTTGCGACTAGAGAGAAACAGAAAACCGGATAAACCCGAAGATTTTGTATGTTACGAGTCGAGCGACGATGAAAGCGAAACTATCACGGAAGGGAGACAGTTTCTAAGAACGTCTTTTAATTTTGTGGACTACGTACGTGCACGAGAAACCAACACTAAGGAAGTACGAAAAATTAATCAGGAGTATGGCTCGAGACATATACTGACACATGACCTATTCAAAGAATACTCAGTTAGCTTAAATAACATGAATAAAGTATTTTGTTCGCAATGGTTGAGCGACAGACAAGTCGTGTTCGGTACAAAATGTAATAAACTGATGGTTTATGATGTAGCAACACAGAAATTAGATCAAATACCTTCTCTTCATGGAAGGCAGTTAAGTCCAGGTGGAGGTCCACTTCCAGAACAGCAATGTGGTATACACTCTGTTCAAATTAATCCTTCTAGGTAATCATCTAAATTTAATTAATGTCTTCAATATTAGTATATGTTGCTATTACTTGTCTGTACCAGGTCATTGCGTCTGTTCTGTTAGCATAACATTCTTATAGGACTCTTCTGTCTACTGGAGCCAGAAACAGCAATGAAATAGCAATATATAGATTGCCAACTTTGGATCCTGTTTGCGTCGGGGAATCTGGCCACAGAGATTGGGTTTTTGATATGTGTTGGCTAGATGATGAATTTTTAGTGTCTGGCTCTAGAGATACAAAAATGGCTTTATGGCGGATTGATAGCGATCTGGCTGAAGCACCTGATAAAGCAGATGTGCCTACACACAGGTTGATTGAAAATATTATATAAAAGAAAATAGTTTATTGGTATCGAAAAATAAAAAAAAAAAAAAAAAGATACTCTCTTGACTTCTAGCAATACTGTTCATAACATTTCTTTTGTCTGTTTGTTAGATTAATTCAACCTTTATGCGTGAAGGAATGTAGATCGGCTCAGAAGGTTCGAGCACTTGTTTTTAATAAAGCGTATAACGAGATAGCTGCCCTATCCTTAAACAGTTTCATACATATCTGGTCTGCTGATACTTTTAAACAAAAAATATCGCGGAAGTTACCAGCTTGCCAAGAAAATGTTTGCTTGGCCGTACAAGACGATGGCGTTTACGCGGTTGGTTGCCGTTCTTATACTTTATTATTGGATGCAAGAACTTTACAGCCAATTAAAAAGATACCTTCGAGGTAATGTACGATGATTCAAGGATATCTTAGGTCGCGTATCGTACATTCGCAGATGATTACGTCAAATTGGGTTCTTCTTTCTGAACAGATATAGCGGCTGCGGTATTCGGTCGGCTAGTTTTCAAGGGTCAGTTTTAACAATTGGGACAGGACTTGGAATGCTTATGTTCTATGATGTCAGAGCTCAGAAATATCTTGAATCGTCTATCAATTCTAACAGGACCGTCGTATTGAAGGCCTCAAAAGGATATGTGGTGAGTCTTTGAAAACTTCTCGTATAATTACTTAATAACAAAACATATTATAATATTTCATTTTGGTTGGGGGGATTCGCGCTCCATTAGTTTCCAGATGAGGAATATATAGACGGTTTTCAAAATGTTAAATATACACCTGCTATCTATACCCATTGTTACGATGCATCGGGTACAAGATTATTTACTGCTGGCGGACCGCTACCAGCAAACCTATATGGAAATTATGCTGGATTGTGGCAATGAAAATATGAGGATTTAATGAAATAAACTAGATTAACATTCGACTTTATTAATATTAAAATAAATATGACAAATTTCATATTTATACACGGTGGGTGCATTACGATATCAGGATAATTGATATAATAAAATGGGAAGATAAGTGAGAGAAATGAAAGGGGAAATGACTGATTCTTTAAGCTTTCTTCTGCCATACATACATACATACATACATACATACATACATATATACATGCATATATATATATATATATATATATATATATATATATATATATATATATATATATATTTCATATACATATATATATTATGCGTAATATATGTGTGTATATATATATATATATATATATATATATATACATATATATATTGCAGATATATATATATATTATGCGTAATTGGATAATTATCGTCATACTCGCTTATCTACTCATACATTTTATCGAGTAAACAAGATTTTATTGATATAGTTAGGAATATATCCGAACGCAATGTCCTTATAGACCTTTATTAATGTTGTTTGTACTGCAATTGGCTGAGATATTATAATGTAAGCACTTATTATACTGCACTAGCTCTTTATTAAACTAATGTAAAATTATAACCTATCGATTTTTCATCGTGCAGCTAGATGATAACAAGTAATTTAGGCCTGGATCGGTCATATCTGCTCCTATTATTGTATAACTGTCGATGAGTAAAATGAAGTTGATAATCTCAGTCGAAACACGATACGAAGAAACATCTATAACATTCGCACATCTTTTTTGCACAATATTAAATGCCGAATGTTCCTACGCATCATCGATCATGATAGAATAGTCAACTTCAAGCTTCTCATTATACTAGCTCAAAGTAATATCTTGAAGGGTTGAAGAAGAGGGAGAGGGGGTCGATAGATTTTCATTCTATGACTATTACAAGTTTAGATTAAAAAAGCATGTGTTTTGTATTGTATATAAAGAAAAAGAGAAAAAAAGAAACAAAAAAAGAAGAAAGTTTTAAATCACGATTATAAGTTAAATATTTATTAATTTTTGTCATGTATCGATATTAAATATGTTCATTGGGATACACAAATGGAAACTTATATCTATAGTATTTGTCAACGAATAATATGACAATGAATATATGTATAAACTTTTAAGTACAATTTATTCGGTTAAAACCTCAATGTTGGCCTTAAAGGTAATACATACAATGAAGTTTGTTTTTTTTTAAGAAAAACAAAAAAAAAAAGAACAAAAAAAAAATAAATGGATGTCAGTGTAATTGTACTTATTACAACTTTAACTCTAATTACAGACCAATAATTATTATTTCAATAATATAAAATCTCTAGATTCTCTCACTTTCTCTCTTATAATTGTCTTATAAAATAAGCTTGAGAACTGTTACTCAATATTTATATGTAATATGATTTTAATTGATACACACTAGAGTAATAAAATCTTTTCCATACGCTGAGTACATCTTATGTAATCTTAAATAAGTTTATCATCGAAGTTAAGCAAATTGCTTTTTTTGTTTTTCTTTTTTTTTTTTTTCAACGCATAATAATTTAAAAGTAATTTACACAGCATAAATATCAACGTAATGGTATACACATGCTATAAATTAAGTTTCAATTTTGTTTTCACGTTAGCATTATTGACAAAATATATATTAAAACACGAACGCTTTATTATCATTATTGTCATCATCATCATCATCATCATCATCATCATCATCATTATTTCGTTTTACGTAATTTATTATATTTTTACCTCGACGTCTTTTGGTTTAACAAAAAAAAAAAAAAAAAAAAGAGAAGAAAGACGAGTTGATTTTATATATTTGTTAACATAAATTTTCGATAACGGGGCAATCATATTCGCTGATTACAACACTTTGTTAAATCTTATTTTACTCGTAAAAGTTATATTCCCCGTATAAGTTATGTTTAAATCATTGTTTCGTTCTATTAAAAATAAAATTGTTTTTTCGTGCATTTATCGTGAGAATAAAGAAAAAATAAATAAATAAAAAAAAATTATAATGTATTTGATCGTCGTATATGTCGTATTGCAATGAACAAATAAATACGAAACGCGACCCTTACGAATATGGATTTGAAACGTGATACATTTACGTTACGCGGTACAAAATTGTTCTCCACCCTTCGTTCGCGTACCGTACGTGACTTTGGCGACAGGTATGGTAAAAATATGAGAACTGCAGGTATAATAGGGAAATACTATTCCCCAACTACGCGTCTATATTCGTCGTCGTCGGTATATAAGCTTGTGTAGGTCGTACATTAACTCCCACCAAAGATCGGACTAGTGTGTGCGCGTGAGATAGACATTTTTGTACGATGATAGGAACAGTGGTAGGATCTGATAAAAGCGAGAGAGAGAGAGAGAGAGAGAGAGAGAGAATAATAATTTCCCGAGGATGGACTAATTGAAAAAGTTATTTGTCGATCGTAAGAAACGAATTTTATATTATTCGGAGGTTTTCTCATCAATTACACTTATGTACTAATGGCTAAAACGTATTTAAGTGGTCACATTAGGTGGACATCATTCGCGATCGAATACATAAAGTATTAAAGATAATGGGAGCGACGGTGGATAGAAAATCGTTAATGCGTATATAATGGCGTGTACGTAATTGGAACGGAAGATATGATATTCAATTTGATAACCCTTGAATGAGAACAAGTTGAAATAATAAAGAAATTAACAATTTTGTCTTTTTCTTTTCTTTTCTTTTCTTCTCTTTTTTTTTTTTTTTCTTCAATGCGTCCCCACGAGAAATTTTATTTTATAATTCTGTTATAATCGATACGTTTATCTTTTGCGAGTATTATTAGAAACGTGTAAGCGTTTAATGGTTTGACGTTCAATTAAAATTAATCGTTGAGTTAAAATTAAATTCGCATCCAATTGTATTTCGATCGTTATATCGTGAGTTGTGAATAAAACGAGATCTCACCACGCGGAGGTTGGTTGGATCTGGAAGTTCGACGGGCCGGACGGGTGTGACTTTAATCGAAAATTCGCGATTATGGTTGACACGTTATTCGGAGAGAATTCAGTCAGGTTGACCAACGCTATCCGAAGGAGGATTGGTACCCGCTTAAGAGGATAACAGGAGCGAATTTCGAACGATAAAACTATGGTAGTCCGCTACGGTAGTACGCCGCGCTTAATCGCACCCGTGAATACTCTCACACGACACCACCTGTGCTCGCCCAAACGCGCCAACACCGGGATGTTTTAGCAATGATTTCCGCAATGCGGAAGGGAAAGGTTCGTGCGTAAGCTTCCGTCGTAAAAAAATCTAATCACGCGACTAAACCAAAGCCGAGTTTCTAAACGAAACATCGGACGCGCGCCAATATATATATATATATATATATATATATATATATATACAAGCGAATCCTCGTCGTTTGATCAATCGACCATAGACGAATTCTATTCCTCGATGATTCAGGCTGGAATGGAAGGGAAAAGGAGAGAAATAAAGAGAGGAAAGAATTTAATGGAGCGAGAGCGCGAGAGAGAGAGAGAGAGAGAGAGCTCTAAAAGATGGGAAAGTATAATTGGAGAACAAAATTTAATAGGAAGGAGACGAAGGTTACTAGAGAAAGAGAAAAGTAGAGGGAAATATATAGAGGAAATATAATATATATATATATATATATATATATATATATGCGTACGTTTGTGCGAGAACGATGTAAATTTAGAACGAAGGATGGACATCTCGAGGATCGGCCCACCCGAACCAAATTAGAGTACCAAAATCGTGTTTGACGTTTTCTCTACCGAAGGAAGGAGACCCGCCCAAGGCCCCACCCAATGGGGCTCCCCACACTCAAGGGCCCCTCCCAAGGATTCTACGAAAGAGTTCAACGCAATACCGAGAGAAAGCAGCCCGCCTAAAAAGGTCCACATCCAAGGGTCCCCTCCCTATTCCTCCCCTCCACTCGAGGGTCTCATCCGAAGGGAAAAAAAGAAAAAGACAAAATTAAACAAACTAGAATAATTAATCTAGAATAATCGTTTAAACTATCACGAGGTTATTATAAGTATTCGATAAAAATCCAATATCAAAAAGAGATGAAAATATAATACGTGAAATTATTGAATCGTCCATCGATGCGTTTAATTCGCATTGTGAAACGAATGAATATCGATGGCGTGCATTCGTCGGAACGCTAAGGAAAAATTAAATCGATAATCATCGAGTATCATAGGTCTTGTACTTTGTTTATTAATCAATTCAACCAATCGCTCGTATCGATTCGGACCTATCCTCATTCTCGAGACGATCGAATGATCCGTAGGGAGTGAAAAATTCACTTACTGCTTAAGAAACTCCGCGAGATGAGCTCCGAAATAATGGGCTCGTCCCTCGATTTCGTTCGAAATTGAGGGTGTGGTTGAGATTCCCAATCGTAGGTGGTCGAAAACGAGGAGCAAGCAAGGCAGGTCGACGTCGAAGTTGGTTGAGAGTTGTTCTCTTCCTTCTCTTCGCCGATTCGCCGAGATTACAATACGTGACGGTGGTTATTTATTAACGGACGCTCACTGAATTTAATTCGCGAGACTTTATTGTCTTTTGTTAAGACGACCGTTAAAAAAGAAAAAGTAAAAGAAAAAGAGACTGAGAAAAAATAAAACGTCGATTTTAACGGCCACATCGCGAGCAATCGATTCAAATGCATTTGCTTTTTAAAATTCAACGAAACGCGAACGAACAAACGATGCTCTTATACTTCGCGATTAATTTCTCTTCGTTTAACGATACACAACGTTCGATTCCTTTATTGCTTCGCGCATGATCGCAACAACAACAACAACAACAACAATGACAACAATAACGATTAAAAATAAAATTAATATCGTCATCGTTATAATATAAAATTGTTGAAAATATCGTAGGGAACGTTCGATATAAATGTTTACTTACTTCGAGCATATGTCGATCCTTGGCCGATAAACATAATACTCTGTCCCAGATCGATCCATTGGCACAATTTCGATGTTTATCCGTCCGAATGCAAAGGAAAACTGACTATGATAATTAATCAA
Organism: Dolichovespula sylvestris; assembly: GCA_918808275.2. Lineage (NCBI taxonomy): Eukaryota > Metazoa > Arthropoda > Insecta > Hymenoptera > Vespidae > Dolichovespula > Dolichovespula sylvestris. The sequence goes on along the minus strand of OU964962.1, from coordinate 11,587,177 downwards.
AGTCAACACGCGGCGTTCGTAATTATTGACGTTATCGAAAGGCAACGAGTCTTCGATTTCGAAAATTAAATCCATTTAGATAAGAAATTATTAATATTATTTCAATTTTCAACGCATCCTACGAGTTACGGTGACGTTTAAACGAATCGATTATCGTTCAGACATATTACTTTATCGTACTCCGTTGCAGAGATCATAGATCGTTTAAAAATAATCTTGAAATTTTGTATAAATTTGTTCAGAGGAGTCTACTCTCGCTTGGATATTCGTCTTTTAAAAATAACCCCCTCCCCCTCCCCCTCCCTTTCGTTCTCCTATGTATATAACGATCGAGTGAAATTACGCCTGTAATCATTGTTGGCGCGAGAACTATTAATAAGATCAACATTTAAGAAAACAAACGAAATATATTTGCTAAGAACGATCGCGCGATACACGTGGAGGACAATAATTTATCGCTGTATTTTTTGTTTTTCTTTCTTTTTTTTTTTTTCAGTTTTATAATCTGAACTTTATGATATTTTATTGAAAACAAAAACAAAAAAAATTCATTCTCGTGCGGTCAAATAACGTCTGTTTGTCTTTTTAACACGTCGATGGTTATAAATAAAGGTCGCAACAATAATAACAAAGAAGAAGAAGAAGAAGAAGAAAAAAAAAAAAGGTTTCGCATTTATAAATAATTTATTGACCATTGGTACAACATTTCGCTATATAGAGCTAGTCATCATAAATAACGTGTAAATAGAAGTAAGGTGTATACTGTATATAAAATGCGTATCCTTCCTACCGAAACATTTTCGATAAGATACATATACACGCACGTTACAATATTATCCTTGAAATGTACGCATAGGTAATATGTGTACGTTGTTAAATTAAGATATGTGGTGATTATTATCATTTATAAAATGTCTATATCGCGTGGTGAATGTAATCTTTCTTCGTTTCCTTTTCTTTTCTTTCTTTTTCTTTTCATCCTAATGTGCATTACGTGCGAGACGACACCATTTAACGATCCAAGGAATATCTTTTGAACGTACGCCAAGAACGCCGTAGAAATTCGAACTTCCGCGATAGAGATAAGGTTGGTTGATCGCTTATTAATAAATTCCCTAACGCGATTAGGCGCGCGCGAATAAATATAATTCGTTAACGCGGATCAGTATACGTTCGGACATTCTTAAATTAAGCGGAGGAGTATTGAACGATTATTGCGCATAAATCAATAGATATACGTTCGTGGATCTATGTGTTCGTATAACCAGCGACGTTCACGTATATGCATACACGCGTGTATGCAGGAAAAATGTCTATCGTTCGTTTCCAATAATTGTTGCGTTCAAGTCAAATCGGTTAACGCGGCTTACGTGCGTGCGCGCGTAAAGTTCTAAGAGAGTAACGTTAAAAAAAAAAAAAAAAAAAAAAAAAAAAAAAAATGAAATAAGATAAAACAAAATAGGATCGACGCACGCCGTCGACGGGCAGAATACGAGCATACAACAAGTTAAGAAAATTTCTAACGGACCCTATTTGACGGCCAGAATACGAACACAACGGTTAAAAAAATTTCTAACGAATCCCCCTTCCTCTTTGACGATTCGACGCAAAGATCGATCGATCGATCGATCGATCCGTCCGTCTCCTCCGATCGATCCTCGTCTTATTTTCTTCCCCATTGGTAATTCCCTTCATTTAACGTCGATCGAGCAAAATGTTATCTAAAACAAGTCAAAGATGTCCAGCATCTAACGCTTTGTTAATATCACTGACTAGCATGCCAAGGATCGGTCTGTGTTCGGAGTCTTGCCTGAACACCGAATCCAAAAATTCGGGATTTCTTAGAAAATCGAAGACCTGATCGCAACGATCCTGAGACTTGTCCGTCAGGTGTGGCTTTATCAGGCTTTGTATCGCCGAACGACAACGCTCGAGGGATCGTGTTAAGTACGCTTTGTCGAAACTGAATTCGAGCTCGTAGAAGGATACCACAGCCATCGCTACCGCTCTCAGAGCCGTCCTTATCTCAACGAGTTTTGCATCATCCGTTGGACCGAGTTGTTGATTACGTTGCAACAGACCAACCTGTGTATTAAAAGAGTGAACCGTCGGTGTCTACAGAGAAGAGAGAGAGAGAGAGAGAGAGAGAGAGAGAGAAAGAGAGAGAGAGAGAGAGAGAGAAGCCACACTAGATATATATTGCATTAATCACTTGCGTTGGAATTAATTGACAAGAGTTGCAAACCCCGGACGAGTTTTTCTTTTCTTTTCATTTCATTTTGCAATCCGACGAAGAACTGCGAATCGAATAGCAAATAGGAAATAGTCGTCTCCTCTTTTTTTTTTTTTTATGATTCGTTCGAATATCAACATCGAATTCACTTATCACTGTCATTTATTCCAAAGCAAATATTAGTTAACCCTTTATAACGCGTCGCGCAAGCTTCGAATTTACACGTATATCGGATGTTGTATCTGTTCTTTTCTTTTTTCTTTTTTGTTTTGTTCGACTCTCTCCTCGGTTTCTTTTTTCCTTCTTTTCTTCCTTCTAGAAAATTATATGCAATTCGTTGTTCGCCAATCGAACGTTAAGCTTTTATCAAATATAAATTATAAGTTTCGTATCACGCGCGATCCGTTTTGTAAACATTATATATATAAATATATATATATATATATTTATATATATATATATATATATATATATATATATATATATTAAAAATATATTTTTTTACGAAAAAAAAAAAACACGAACACAAACAGGCGCACACGCGTAAAGGAATAATTCGAACGAAATGAATTAAAATAATTCGAACGAATAATTCGAACGAAACGAAACGAAACGAAACAAAAGGTTTCTCTAACCTTGATGGACAATTTAACGATATTCTTGAGAACCTTCTCCGGTTGTTTCTTATCCAAGGATGGATTGTTCTTCGTCGCCCTTTCCATCAGCTTGTAAAGATTGTCCAATAGCGAAGTGGTCGCGTCGTCAATTAGTAGGGATCTACCAGCACCGGTCGAGACCACTCGTCCCAATAGCTTCTTTTGAGCTCGAAGACCCAAGTCTCGAGCACGGCTTCCGGTCCCTCCGGCATTATATGTTCCACCACCGCCACCGATTGTAGCCGCCGACTGCATCACTGCAAAATACATTTCACTTGGATTTAACGAAGATGATATTACGCGTACGCTTACGCGTACACGTACACTTACGCGTTTTAAAGAGCGTAGACAGGAAACAATTGCCGTTAAGATTCCTTCTAAGACGACCATTAACTTCTCACGGTTTAACTTCACGTAAGAAATCGAGCGTGGAATAACGACAAAATGCACACACGCCCCTACTTTTCCGTTTACGGATAACGTTAATTTTTTTTTTTTTTTTTTTTTTTTTAATTAACTATCAACAGATCCGCTCGCTAGCTACCTACCTAGCTACCTAGTTAGCTAGCTAACGAAACCAAGTACTTTCTAATTTTTGTACCGCGTATGTATCATTTTTTTTTGTTTTTTTTTTTTTTTTTTTTTTTTTTTTTTTTTTTTTTATTTCATAGAAAACGCAAACGCAAAATCGCAAATGTACAATATTTGCAAAAAGGAATCGTTATCGCGTATAAAAGAGAAATCGGATCGAACATGTATCATCGAGAGTTCGTTTTCGACAGTTTATATAGTTTATATCATTTACTTTTTTTTATATCAATAAATTTTATAATATATATATATATATATATATATATGTATATTTGAAATTCGTGTTGTGGCGGCACGATCCCAAAGGATCGTTCTACTACTATTCATCTCGATTTCTTTCGGGACGAAAGTATTTAACAAATTAATGGCGTAGTAGTGGATGATAAGATATAACTCACCGTCGAACATTGGTAAACCGCTATTTCCTCTTGAAGATAAACGTGATCGGACAATTAAAATAACAAAGAGAAATAATGCCGGGGTTGGGGCTGTGAACGTTGTGCTCGAACTCAGATATTATTAACTAAAATATAATATATGAGAAAATAATTAATGCGACGTGCCAAACGTAAAATACAAAGCCGTATGCATTCGTGGAGGGCCGGGCGGGAGGAGGGGAGGGGAGGGGAGTGGAAGAAAATAATAAGATGTTAGATCGGGCGAGTTAAACGAGTCGATGCGAGAGAGAAATGTACGAACGATTCGAATTGCTCGATCTACGATAATATATTTACATTGCGGGCTTCCAACATTTTATTTTTCTTTTCTCCTTTTTTCTTTTTTTTTTTTTTTCTTTTCTAAATAAATATACGAAGCGAAGGGAATGAAAAAAGAAAAGGAAAAAGAAACGAAGACGACAAAAAGAAAAAAACGGGGAGAAGTGTAAAAATGAAAAAAAAAAAAAAAAATAAAAAAAAAATAAAAAAAAAAACGAACAGAATTTACGTTAAAGTTCGAGGCGCAGTATCGGTGTGTGAGAGAGAGAGAGAGAGAGAGAGAGAGAGAATGCGCGCGCGCGCGTAAAATAGATTTCCCATGTAATGTATGTGCAGGAAGTAGCGCTGTATATATACCTTGATTGCAGTCGGTTACAGCTACGAGATGGTAGAGTAACCAGCTCTGTAATTCCATTACGGCCGTGCCCCACGCCACCTATAAAAAAAAAAAAAAAGACACATAGAGAGAGCTTTTCTAAGCAATTATGAGAGAAGCATGTAACCGAGTAAAAAGTCAATGCTCCCGGTTAAAAAAACCCCACGAGGTGGTACTTCTTTTGTAAAACGACGCAACGCAACGCAACGCAACGCAACATACGTACGAACGTACTGAAACACGCGAGAACATTTATTCGTGTGTGTACGCGTCTTTCTGCGTGTGTATCCGTGCGCGTGTGACATTGTGCATCATAGAGAAGAAGAAATATACGCGATAAACGCATACACGCGTTTATTACATACGTATATATATATATAATATATATAAATACAAACGCGTGTTTGCATTTATTAAAATTGCATATTATTAAAAATGCACTGCATTTTTGATAGACGATCAGGCTGAATCTAACTAATCGGCTTCGAGCCTTCGAACAACGATTTGTAATTATTCCCGTGAACTTCTCGATCGATATTTGACAATAATAATAATAATAATAATAAATCCAAAAAAAAAAAAAACATACCAACGATTACGATCGAACGAATTTCATATCCCTAACATTTGTTGCGCGTACGAAAAGGATATATATTTCGAAGAAATATATATCACGTTCGAGAGATCGATAGGAAAGTTTTTCTCGATGAAGGGCGGGGACGGCGACAGGGGGGAGAGGGGGCGTTCTCGAAATAGGATTCTACAACGCTATATTCAGTTCGATACGATATTCCGATATTATTTAAAAGCAAGTGGTATATTATTGGACAACTCCAGAGGATCTGGAAGTGGAGCGCAAGGAAGAACCGTTGTTGGATTCGTTTATTTTAATGTGCAAAAAAAAAAAAGAAAAAAAAAAAAAAAAGAAGAAAAAGATTCCGTGACAAATGTTCGAGATGGAACGAAAAGTTCCCCCCCCCTTTTTCCCTTTTCTTACGATTTTCTTCTCACTCTCTCTCTCTCTCTCTCTCTCTCTCTCTCTCTCTATCTATCTATCTCTTCTTTCTCTTTTCGTAATATGTTTTCGTAAACGCGAGAGGGTCGTTTAGGTACAAAGAGGGAATGAAAAAAGGAAAACGAAAACAAAAAAGAGAATAAAATCAAATAAAGAAAATAAAGAAAAGAAAGAAAAGAAAAAACAAAAAAGGTTAATAGTATAAGTATAAACATTTATCGCCCTCCCGATGGTTCTTCTCTCAATGTTTCTTTTTTCTCTTTTTTTTCTTCTTCTTCTTCTTTGTTTGTTCGCGTTCATACGTTTATTTCTTTTCTTCGTTCTCTAAAATATTCTCTCTCTCTCTCTCTCTCTCTCTCTCTCTCTCTCTCTCTCTCTCTCTCTCTCTCACTCTCTCTCTCGCATTCAACGTTTGTTTCTTTCGCAATTTCTTAAGTGCTCAACGATGTTCTCCGAGACACATTTCTCATCCCTTCGATAAAATTCGTATCATAGATAACAACCAGGGGTGGACAAGTAGCATGCGTCTCCCTATCGCGCTCTCTATTCGCTCCTCCTCTTTCAAAGAGAGACAGAGAAAGAGATAGAGATAGATAGATAGATAGGTAGATAGATAGAGAGAGAGAGAGAGAGAGAGAGAGAGAGAGAGAGAGAGAGAGAGGTGAATGCGACTAGGTAGAATACTATAAGGCACACGGAGAGGAGCCTTTGGCAGTTGGATCGATTTGCAAGGAGCGTCAAGGCGAACCAGAGACTCTCATTCGACGTTTGAGGAGGTTATCACAAAGGTACGTGAGTCGTGAATAGATAGTAAAAAAAATATATATATATATATATATATATATATATATATATATATATATCGAATCGTGGAAAATCGGGATATCATGAAAAATTCGATTTCCCGTATGATCCATCACTTGCACTCTTCCCACCTTTTTTTTCCTTTTTTGTATCTCGTATCTAATCGGGGAAAAAAGGGAAGGAGAGAGAAAAGAGATAAAAAGAGACAAAGAGAGACAGAGAGAGACAGAGAGAGACAGAGAGAGAGAGAGACGGATAAATAAATAAAAAAAAAAAAAAAAAAAATTGAATAGAAGAGAGAACCGTCACCGTTACGGAATCTTCCACGATCAATGCTTTCCTCCTTCTGTAAATTAATGAGTCGGCTTTCACGGAATGTGAACACCGATTCTCTATCTCTATCTCCCCATCTCTATATTTACCTCTCTCTTTCTCTCTCTCTCTCTCTCTCTCTCTCTCTCTCTCTCCCTTTCTATTCTTAACATTTCGAGTTT